>OZ023207.1:5245685-5434330 GCA_963995525.1 Escarpia spicata
GCTTCATCGGAGATGGAGAGGCGGCCTTATCAGGAAATAAGGGGAGGATACCGATTTCTCACTGAGGCTTGATAGGCGCATCATCCATGAGCTGCGAGTTGAAACCCGCCCATGTGAACACATCATCATTCTCCAGCTGACCATTTTCCAACATAAGCATACTGCAAGCTCGTATGCCTATTTGAATGACATGCTTGCGATATAACGCTGTATACAGTGATCCTGTGCCAAATTGTTTTTTATTTTGATCCAAAAAAAGCCTTGAATGTGATTTTATCATGTGACCTCGACCGGGATATCGTCAAAATAACACAAAAAATGGGTTCCCCATACTCGAAAACCCCCAAAAGTGGTCTCATTCGTGGTTCTACTACTTTTGGTTCCAAGTTATTACACAGCCTACTTCTGGACGGCGGCCATATTGAATTTGCTCAATACGGCCGCCACAGCGGGAGTTCAGCTTGGCTCCCGCGAAATTTTTTAATGTCATGACCATATATAATGCTGATCCAAAAATGGTGCTTGTAGAAAGATGTGAACAATGGAGGTGTTTTTAGAGGATAAGCCCCCTGACTAAAAACAATATTCACGCTACTAACATCAACACAATCAGGAGATAATCTGTTCCATTCATTCTTTGTGAGAATGAGAACTTTCTAATATCTAATGTACACTGCTCCTTTACTAATGTAGCTTCACGTCCTCTAGTCCTTCTAGCTCAGGGTTCTGCCAATTGTTGGCCTCAGCAAGATATAAATAGTCTATTAATACCCATTCCAAGAACGACAACTTTCTACATTTCAAGTTCACCAGATAATTTTGCGGCGTTAACGATGTGCGTACCGAATACGCCAACCAGGTGTTTGCTTTTGTGTTGGACTGCCTATAGACCGGAACCCTGCTGCAATGGTTGCTATCTGACAGCAAAGACCTACATTTCGGCACAAGGATGCGATTCAAAGATCAAAATTGCTATGGCATTGACCCTTTGCACTGGTAAAATGTTGCCCAAGACAGATCTACATGGCGATGTACTTGACATTAATGCCTACCGGACAAACCAGGAGACCAAGCGTGCGAGGCTGGCAATTTATCGGTATGAAGTTGAGCAGCTAAGACAAACATTGTCTAATGGGACAGAAACTGGCCACTACTATCCCATCCTTATGTGTCTAGTCTAGACCCCGTGTAAGGATTTAGCCCACATTTACCAGAGCTGAAGACCACGAGTCTAGCTAACGTATGATCGCACGCATATTCTGCTGTTAACGACGCTCACATACAATAATTATCACCTTTACCCATGGTTGGGTCGATGTTTTTGTATTAGTTATGCTGGTTGCATAATTTGCACATTTCTAAAAGTGCCACAAGAGGCCACCTGATCGCGCTAGCCTTGCACACGCACACGCACACGCACACGCACTCGCACTCGCACGCACACACACACGTTCTGGATTCAGGTGGCATCATTAATCCACCGCTTACTTCTACTGTTTGTCAGTCACCTACCTTGGCGTCGTCTTAGTCAACGCACGGTTGTTTATGTTTGTCGTCATGGTCTGTTATTGCCGGCCGGCTTGATTCTACTGGCTTACACCAACCCGCCGAGCAACACACCAGAGACAAAAATGATCACCATTACACAATTTTGACATTTAACTCGTCCTTGCTGACCATTTAATTTCTGGTGTCGCCAGTACGGCATACGAACGTAACTGTATAGTGGCGCCCTCTTGATAGTGGGTCACCATCCTCTCTTTCCAAGTTTCTCCAATAAACAGAAAGGCATATCGCAAATGTATAAGTAAATAACCCAAATTAGCTCCCTTTGTGTTTTTCAATACATTGCCAATTGGAAGATTAGAGGCCGACGATCAACTTAAACGAATGGACTTAGAAAACGGCGAATGAATTTTAGGGAGGAGATACTTCCAGATTTCTCCCAAAGTTAGCGTACTAATGTGTAGATGTTCCGGAAGCAGGACGTGGGAAGGACTACTGCCGTCTTGTCTGTGAAAGAAAATGTCACTGGAGCCATCAAGAAAGAAGCATATCTTTCCACTCCGAGTGTCGCGAACTTGTTTCTTCAACATTTCAAGTTATCTAGTAGCCTGCAAATGCCGACTAGCGGAAAATCCTAAAGAGTGTTGTATTTTCTCCCACGTCTTTCGAGACCCAGTGCTGATACTAAATAAACACACAAGAAGAAAACCCCAAAGTACACGTTTGAAGATTTGTCGGTGAAATATTGCCAAGTGGAAGATAAATACGTTGAAGATAAATACGATAAATACGCGTGCGTGCGTGTTTAGTGCACCTGTTGCACACGTTTGTCAAAGTACGCAGACCAGGTAGGTAACTGTTCCAAGTCGAGGGATCTAAGTGGCCACATAATCAAGTTATTAGCAGCTAGCTGAAGCCATCAAGTTTTGTTTGCAATGTTTTATGCAAATTCTTTAAATATATTAATTCAATGTGATAATGTAATTACAAACGGGGTTGAAACGGCGCAGCATCGAATGCATGGCATACCAGTTCGGTGGTAATCGGTAATTTAACCCACGTGGTAAACACCGTAAATGATGACAACATTGGCAATATATAGTTTCAGCAAAACTATTAACGTGGCGCCGAGCGAACGAAAGCTCAGCTGTAAATATGGTAATAATAATAATACACTGTAATATTGTGGGGTCGTATGTAGCACAGGCATCGCAGGCACTCGTTGAGTTTATTCACATTGGAGCGCAGTGGCGCAGAGACTGGAGCATCGGACTCTTAATCGAGAGAAACCATGTTCAGATTTGGTGCTGCCGTTTCGAATCTTGGGCAAGTTCGTTCACTCTACGTTCTCAAAGGTCACTCGTCTGTATGAATGGCCACCTATACATATTCGTGTATAAATAGTCTTCGCGCATTACTAAGTATTACAGAGTGTCTGAATGCTTCCCAGAGAAGGCAGTCAGGCAGTAAAGTGTAAAGCGCTTTGAACAGTCCTAAGGACTGGATACTGCGCTATATAAGAACGCACCTTTATGTCTTATTCCATTTCTTCTTAACCTCCGCTGACATGCTACGACAAGATAGAAGAGACATGCTACGACAAGATAGAAGAAGAAGAAGAAGAAGAAGAATTTTCTTTTATTTGACCCATTTCAAATAATACATACAAAATTCATTTAAAAAAATAAAATTTTACAAAATTAATATATAACCTTTTAAATAACGAAAAGTTAGGGTCAGGAGACTCCTCTAAGACTATGGTAGTCGCTATCGAGGAGCCACCTTTTCCAATAAAACTTGAACTGAATCAATAGATCACCTAATAAAATTCTTCCAGAAAAAGAAGAAGAAAAAAAACAAATAACAAAAAAACATAATATGTATGCATGTGTGTAGTGTGAGCAAGCTTACATGATTGTTGTGTTTGTCGTTTAGGCACTGTTTTGTATTGTATCAAGTTGACAGGTGGTTGTCAGTTCTTAATTTTGCATACATATGTAGCAGTTTTGCCTGGTGCATGTTACTTGATAGTTTTGTAAAAAATAAAGTTTAACATACTTGGCAAATCCTTGTGAACTGTGTGTGCTAAGCTTTTCTTTGACAATATCAGGAATGTTATTTAGTAAAAGTGGCAAATTATGCCTAAGACATTTTTTAGCAAATTCATGTTTAATTTTATAAGTGTATATTTTATTCCTGACTCTTGTATCATGATTATGTACCTCATAGTTAAACATTATCCTCCAGTTTTGTAAATAAACTGGTAAGTCATTGTGTAAATATTTATAGTAAAATTTTAATTGTTGTAATTTAAGGATGTCATCTACTTTTAACAAGTTGAGTTTTTTGTGAAGTGGTTCTGTGTGGGAAGTATAATTACTTAAGGTAATAATTCTCATGGCTTTTTTTTGAAGTTTTATTATTCTATTTGATTGAAAGCCCCACGCCATGATGCAATAATTAATGTGTGGCACTATTAAAGAATTATATAATATTATTTTAATATGAAGAGGTAACACATGTTTCAATTTATTTAATACGCCAATTTTTTTAGAACAAGCATTTGCAATTTTTTCAGTGTGCTTTTTCCAGTTTAAATTTGTATCTATAATTAAACCCCAAAAATTAAATTCTTTGACTTGTTCAATATTTACATTGTCTATCTTCAGAGTAAGTGTCTGTATATTTTTCTTTGCCTTTTGAAATGTCATGTATTTCGATTTTGCTATGTTTAGCGATAATTTATTTATTTTGAGCCATTCATTTATTTTTTAAAGTTCTTCATTTATTAAAGATTCTAAATTTTCGTCATGTATGTTATCGCTGAAAGTGTTTAGTGTACTTGATAGAGTTGTATCATCAGCATAAATTATGAAATTAAACATTTTACTGGCTTTTGCAAAATCATTGATATATATGATGAATAACAGGGGTCCTAAGATTGAACCTTGTGGTACACCTGTTGTTATTGATAAAATTTTTGATTTTGTATTGTCAATTTCCGTATATTGTTTACGATTTGTTAGGTAACTGCTGAATAAGTTCAGATTTGTTCCATGTATACCATAATATTTCAATTTGTCAATTAAAATTAAATGGTCAATGGTATCAAAGGCTTTGGAAAGATCTAGGTAAATATTAATGGGTATTTCATCCTTATCCAGTTTGGTTATTATTCTATCTATTAATTCTAGTGCTGCGTATTCAGTTGAATGTTTAGGTCGGAATCCATACTGATGGTCAAACAAAAGCTTAGAGTCTTTTAAATAAGATAATAATTGGTCAAAAATAATTTTTTCAAGTACTTTTGAAATAGCTGGTAGAAGAGATATGGGTCTATAATTTTTGAACACTGCTGGCTCACCTTTTTTATAAATTGGAATTACCTTAGCAATTTTTAATTTATCAGGGAATATTCCCGTGGTTAATACTTGATTTATTAATAAAGTTAAAGATTTGGTTAGTGCAGGTTCAAGCATTTTTAGCAGTTTGGCTGAGAGACCATCACATCCACAGCTACTTTTGTTGGGTAGATTAATTATTGTTTTCTTTATGGTATCTTCTTCAACGTATTTAAATGTAAAATTACAGTTTACTATATTGTTTAAATAATATGAATGATCATGAATGCCTTTGTATTTAATATCATTAGCCAGGTTACTACCTATATTGGTAAATAATGTATTGAATTTATTTGCAATTTCTAGTTTGTCTGCCACAATAGAATCGGATTCTTTAAAATATTTTGGAAATGATTTATTAATTTTATGTTTAGACAGGATTTCATTTATGGTTTTCCAAGTGTTTTTTATATCAAATTTAAATTGATTAAAACATTTGTCAAAATATGATTGCTTTGCTTTGCGAAAACTTCTTTTCAAAATACTATTGTATGTTTTCAGATTAATCAATAATACGCCATATTCAGAAGATTCAGGGTTTGTGATTTTTAATTGTTTGTAAAGTTTGTCTCTGTATCGTATTGAGGTTAGCAAGCCTTGAGTTATCCATGTCGATTTTTTATGTTTATATTTATTAAATTTCACTAATTTGAAGAGACATGCTACGACAAGATAGAAGAGACATGCTACGACAAGATAGAAGAGACATGCGGTTTGTTGGGTCTCTTGCAAAAGATACAAGCAAAGTGGTGTGAAAGAACTTGCCCAAGTTTCGACATGACCTAAGTGGACTAAAATATCGCCTGCAGAAGTCACATATTCCCTGTTCAATAAAAGATAATGATCTTAAAACACTACTTGGGGTTGGTCGCTAGGTGGCGTAAGGTGGTACTTGTTTATATTGTCACTGCGTGATTCAAAATCATTTTTGCAATCTAACGTTTAATTTTGTCTGTGACACTAGTGTAGAATTAGTGTCAACGTATGGCACTGTTTGCTTAAACAAACATTTTATAAATTGTCACCACCAACGCTATTCAATCTTTTACTTAAAGGGAATAAAAACATCTATTGCTTGAATTCATATTAAATTAGATCCTGCTATATATTGATCCACCACCAAGCCAAAAAAAATCGAAGAATTAGAAATTCCACATTTTATGCTGTACATCCGGACATTTTCGAATATGCATATTTTTGGCGCGCTTTTCGGGATGCCGAGATGTGACGTCAGAGTTGACTCTGTCGATACAGCGACCGCTTGTTTACATTCATTCTCAGCAATATGACAGCAGAGATGGCTGTGTAATGCGAATATCATCATGGTTCATTGTGCGGCATTCGGTTGTAATGCAAACTCTTCTAAACATAGAGCAACACACCATTTTTTTCGGTTCCCTACGGATCCAGTTTTATTGAAGAAATGGATCGCAAAAATCAAGCGAGCAAACTTCAAGCCGACGAAACACAGCCGGCTTTGCTCCGCTCATTTTGAGAAAAGCTGTTTTGATCGCGATCCGGAGATGTTGGCAACCCTTGGATATCCTGGTGCTCGAATATCGTTGAAAAGCGATGCAGTCCCAACACTATTCCCGGCAGTAGAAGCTGCATTGATGCCGTCAATCCGCAGAAGACAGGCGTCGACACGGGCAGGATCGACGGCCGCTTTGCCCGAGTCGAAGGCAAGCGGATCTCGCAAGCGTTGTTCCAGTGCCGCAGTCGCCGCTGCAGGCTCCGCTGCCGCTGTCACTACAGCCGGCTCAGCAACTACACCCATGGCTTCTTTGGGGTACCAGGTTCCTTCGACGAGTGGTGAATTTACGAGGTCTGCTTACCGAAAGCGGCAACGAATCAAGCCTATATAGATTCAAGGTAATTCTTACATGTTATATCTACTATTATTATTCTGTAGGTCTAGTATAATGCCTGGACTGGACGGTCTCGTGTGTGTCAAGGACAAGTGTCAAAATAAGTTATTCAACTTATTGTCATTGTATCCCATTGGTTCCAATCATATCACGGAACTCTTCCTAAGTATCTTATATTCTAAATGTTGTAGTTATGCACGATACTACTATAATAAATCTACATATACTCAGTTTTGTGGAAAATTTGAGTGTAATCAAATCGATTCAGGTGACTGTTTTTATCATTATCATGGTTACAGGAATGTAAGGCAATAAAACAAAAACGTCAGCAAATTAATTGATGCTAATTTGTTAGTTATGCATTTAATTAATCTATTTACTTTTACATGCAAATAAGAAATAATTATTTTAATTATACTCGTTGCCGAGTCAGGTTAGTCTGTTATAATAAGTTTTTTAAACCGTAAGAAGCAATACTTGGATGTAGAACATTGCAATGTGAATTTGCAGATGGAAGAATAATTATATTTTCAAATGTATTTAACGTTGAATTTGCATAAATTTATTATTATTTGTCATACATAACATTTTTTTTTTTTATGACAATACTTGGACTTTATGAAATTGCCATGCATTTTTATCAACATCAAATGTATGTACACATAAAGTACCATGCATAAGTTAGATATTTAAAACAAAAATTATAAAATTAGGAAGTGGTCTGTCTCACTCTCATAGTTGGAACCAGTTGCTGGCAATCTCCTCCTCTGACACATGACTCACTAAAGTCTTATGTCATCAATGACTTCCTGAAGAATTATCCCCCATCAGTATTCTCTGTAGAAACAGTTTATTACAGTGTTTGGCACCTGTCTGCTAATCCAGCTAATTGGACTCCTTTGTTGTGACTCCTCCACTTGAGTGAGGAACTAAGTGTAGTGTTTGCCCTAGTCAACTGATCAAAGATCAAATCTAATTAATTACCAGTTGACATTGCACTTTGTAGGTCTTTCCTGCTATGAATAACAAATACACCAGCCACCTCCAGCTGGCCCACTGCATTCTCCCTCCAGTTAAAATAGTTATCTGAACCTGATCTACTGGTAATTAATGCATGCTAGGTGGAAATGGCAGGAACTGGGTAACATGTCGGATACTTATTATTACTATAATTAACCCATGCAATTAACCCATGCCTAACATCACCCTGATCACCATTGCAATTGGTAAACCTTGCAGGTAGATGTGATTAATTATTATTAATATTGAATGGTTACCACATTGAACACCCTGTAGATTACAGTATGTATTCATCGAGTTAATAATCTATTATGTTTAAGTTTTCAAAAGTAATGTTTTCAATAAATATAATTCTTACAGTAGATGCAGCTTTCATAACACACACTATTGTAACACACAAGTAATGTTACATTTGTTACTATAGAATTCTTACAGTAGATGCAGCTTTCATAACACACACTATTGTAACACACAAGTACTGTTACATAACACACACTATTGTAACACACAAGTACTGTTACATTTGTTACTATATAATTCTTACAGTAGAGAGCAGCTTTCATAACACACACTATTGTAACACACAAGTACTGTTACATTTGTTACTATAGAATTTTTAATATTTCAATAGTAATTTATTGATTTGTATTTTCATAACTCCAGTGCACAGGCCTATGGTGAATTACATTACAGTGTCATATATTGCTATTGCCTAGTTTCCATTTTATTACAGTTGAATATCGAAGACAATGTACATCATGCAATATATACTATTACATTTGAAGGTATTATCATTACATTTTGAATTGGAACTACAGTATGTACCGAGATAAATATTTAGAACAAAAATATAACTATTGTATCTTGTATTATCTACTAACGTTTACGGATAGAACATATTTTTCATTTTATGTCTGTATAACATGAATGAATGGAAGACAAAAGAAATGTCACTGCAATTTAATAGATTGCAATCAGTGTAATTACACCTTACTGCTTGGTGCATTGCTAATTACTGGCACAAGTCATGATGTTTTTTTAAACAGAAGCTCAGAAATGTACCAAGGACCATTATTCGGCTCCCACATTATTCATGGGATGGATGTTGGCAATCATAAAACCTGGATAAACTAGTTCAATAGGATACAGAAAGCATAATTAAATTTATATTTTGATGCGACATATATTAATAAACATGTATATATATTATATGCCAGTTACTATTACATTGTTTCTGTTATTATATTGTGCTTTGTCCAACTTATTGTTACTAATAGGTATTATTATTATTACACCACTCCTGGAGCAGGCTTCCTATTGTGACTATAAAATTGAGTATTGCAGGATTGTTCATGTCTGCAGTCACATATTGTTATGATAGTCACATATTGTTATGATAGTAACTATATCAATGGATAAGGATTCTACTAATGATGTTACAAAATGTCATTAATGAATTTATTTGATTTTTAACTTAATGTTATTAAAAAAATCAAGTAAATTTATCAAATAATAAATATGTTCACATTTGGATGTGGGTTGTTGCCCAGCTACCAAGTGTGAAAATGGTCATTTGTTGTGAAATAATAACAATAAATGCAATGCAAGTTGCAAACCTATCTATTGTATATTTAATAGATGATTAGTTATAACCAAAAATAAAATGTTCACAAGTAATATATTGTCACATTTTCCAGGTAATTGTTTGCATAAAAGTGTAACATAACAAAAGTAACTATGTCTCTATGTAGATTCTGTAAGCGTGATATCAATTATTTATGATGTTTTTATCATAGAATAAACAATACATACCTTGCAACTTGAAATTAATTTATTAATTTGTATTTTTCACAGCTAGGCAGTCTGTTCACACTTGGAAGCTGGGCAAATGACTAGACAAATGGATGTACTCCTTTCTGACAAGATGGTAAAACACAGGATTTTGTTTGCTTTTGTCAGAAACCTACAACAATTTATTTTTTTGCAAATTCTATAAGGGTCATTTGTTATTTCAGTTATTTGCTGACATTCTGGCAGCAGCTCGAGATAGTCCACCCTCGACCAAGAATGGGTCATCTGAAGATACAGCAACTGAATATGACAGCTCTCGTACGGATTCCTGTGATACAGAGGATTCCACACCTGAGTCAGTCACAGCTTCCACTCCAAAAAGGAGCAGCAAATGCTTTCAGGTTGACATCAGGCCATCAACTCGCATGAGAAGAGTGCAAGCAGTCTGTGCATCAGAGCAGGTTGCTGTGCAGGTGACATCAGCAGTGAGGTCAACGAGTGTGCAGTGCAGTTTGTTGACTGGTCCGATTAGTGACTCGAGTGACTAAAACGGGGAGGAAGTGACATCTGCTGCAGATCCAGAGTATGTTTGCTCTGACAATGAGTCGACTAGTCGTGACAGCAGCAACAGTGACAGCGATGACCATGTCGACCAGTACACTGACACAGAGGAGGGTGTTACAAACAAGACTCCCTTGAGTAAAGATTGCTGCCCTTCCAGGGAGAGGTACTTCTTGGTGGCAGAGTCTTCACTTCGTCATCTTTTCGCACGTTGCCGAAACTGCACTGGCCAAACCAATGTCGTAGTGCAGCAGTTTCTCGGCTCAATGGGAAGTTGCCCTGTAAAGATAATAATTGGTCTGTAGATGTGAAGCTATGCTATTTATTAGCATGTCATAGGTAAAGTGATCAACAAAATGGACTAGATAACTTGTTTATCAATGGGTATTTGCTGAAGCCATATTCTCATCTGCCTGCAGGGGAAGTATTCCCATGGGTGTTGTTTGGCTTATAACCATTGTCTGCGCACCGTGTGGTGATTCACATTGTGTTACCAGGTCTACACAGTTACCAACATTTGGAATGATTCATCCCAGTAACACTGTGTTATGAAACTTGCTTGATGGATTTGTAATAAATATGTCACACAAAAAATGTGATTAAAAATGCTATGTCCTTATGATTTTTATGGACATAGTCGTAGGGCACATATATACCCACTGGTAGCATCTCACATATAAGACCCCTAAGGTTACACTAAACCCCTAGGTCTAGGACATAACCCTTCAGGCTATAACCCATTACCATAATTATTCAATTGTTCTGCATGTTGTTTTAATGTTTATTTTAGTTTATTTTGATTATATAGTAGCTATATTGTTATGTGTCAGACTCAAGAGTAATACAATTATTGTTCCACATAAATGACATAATCTAGAGCTGTCATTATATATGTCATGATATTATGGTCATCTCGCGAACAACTGTCCAACTAAAAAAGTGTGGGTTTTGTCCAGAGGGGTGATATCGTAAGTAGCTATAACGTCCTAAACTCGATCCGCATAAACCAAACAACCATGCTTACGACGTTCGACGGTTCGTAACTTTGTGAAGTTTGTCTTTGACAAGTCTGTTTACAATTACTTCGTCCGATGACCTACTTAGCTACAACCTCTTAGCTAACTCTCTGTAAAGCTTTGACACCGCATTTTATAATATAACGTCGTACTAAAAAGATATAATTGTTGTTGTCGACAGTTTTCACACCATATGTGTCATTATAATGAAGTTGAAGCTTACCAGTCGGTGTTGCGGGGAGTGCGCATGCGTGATAATACAAAACAAGTTCTCAACATCGGCTCTAAAACTTTACTCGAAATTCAAAATTACGTTCTCGATCAAATACTATAGACTCCAGCAAACGACACTAAAGTCTCACTAAATCCAAATAGGCATAAATTACCAACGTCAAGTATATGTTAGATTCAAAATAAACAACTTTAAACAAGTGGTCACCTCCGCAGACTTCCCGCCAAAACACGCCATCTTGGATTACAAATCAACACCGAAGAAGCCACGAACCGGTCTACCAAACAGCTAAGTGCCACTAAATCCCACCAAGCACGCTCAAGATAGTCACTTTCAAACCATATTTTAAACTAAACATTAACCCTAAGCAATAAATATAACGAAGTCGCCCACAGTCGGCCAACAAGCACTACGTATGTAATCTCGTCCCCTAGCAACGATAACGCTACGCCTACGGGCCCACCACGGCTACGCTACCACGACTATTTCCATATCAACATAACGTAAACCGTAATCGTTCCATCGTACGCAATTGTAGAGATCCACTTTGATCATAGGCTGCCATTATTAACAGAAGGAAAACAGTACCCACAACAATAAACTTTCTACTAACAGGCTCTCCGTCAAGACGTCTTCCCAGTATCGCCCTGGGGCCCAACTAGGCAAGGCGAAGACCTACATTTTCACTCGCACCACACCAACGTCTTGATACTTATGCACTCTTAAAATTACTAGTAATTTTGAAACAGCGCCGCAGCCTATTCAACTTGGATCTTTAGCACACCACTTCAATCTTATTTCCAAATATTAACAGTCACTATATACCGACACTGGTTATACCACCCTTTCGACACTCACCTGCGCGCCAACCACAATCCACCAACAATGTTCCAAGGGTCCCTGTTCGTGCTCTTATTCATATTAGCCACAAATCGATTCCTTACACAATCCTTCGATGCCTCTGAAACTGACTCAATAAATGGAATATATGCGTTCTCACGCCATTCCTTCAACTCATCCCATCTGATGTGGCCCAAACCAAACAGTAACAAGACACTGACAATACTCGCCCTCTTCCTCTCAGGCGACATACAAACAAACCCAGGCCCAAGACAACTCCCCATATATCCCTGCGGCTTCTGTGAGCTTGCTGTATCATGGTCACCCAATGAAGAAGCCGTATGCTGCGATGAATGCAGCATATGGTACCACCGGTCATGCCTAGAAATGTGCACTAAAGACTACAGCCTGTTGCAACGCTCAAACGTACAGTGGTTATGCTGTAAGTGTCAAACACTTAATGTATCAAGCTTCACATTCAGAAGCTTCGAAATTTCCCCAAGTTTCTATGAACCCATTGCAAATGAGAATATTACGCTTGAATCGCTCTCCCCGACCTTCAACCCCCTCTTCACCAGCAGCCCCAAGTCGAACCAACAAATATCAGACAAAGCAACAAGAAGACCCAATAGCTCCTCACACTCTTCAAAAAAAGCAAAATCGACAAATTCCAGAGGAAGTTCATCAGTATTTGATCTTCCACAGAAAAAAAACCTACGCGTCATGACCATAAACTGTCGTAGCATAATTAACAAAAGAGCCGACCTGGAAGCATCCATAAACTACATAAAACCAGACGTTATATGTGGCTGTGAGTCCTGGCTTAGTAACAACATAAAGTCCAATGAAGTGTTCCCAGATAACTACACCACCTACAGGAAAGACCGCAACGCAATAGGAGGCGGTGTCTTTGTGCTAGTACGGAAAGACCTCATATCCTCTACTGAACTAGACCTGAATAGCGACTGCGAAATCATGTGGGTCAAAGTACAACTCCAAAACAAAAAGAACCTACTAATAGGCTCATTCTACATGCCGCAACGCTGCGACAAAACCATACGTGAACTAAATAAATCCCTGACAAAGATCACAACAAACTCGAAGCAAAAACAAATAATCCTCTGTGGAGATTTTAATTGTCCCGATATACTATGGGAAACAAGCACTGTGAAAACGTGCGCACCAGAGCGATCCGTCCAACAAGCCCTCATTGACACAACAGAAAGTGCGCAGCTTACACAAATTCACACTAGCTCCACTAGAGAGGGCAAGCTACTAGACCTAATCTTTACAACAAATCCCACTGTAGTGACAAACTCTGCTTGTGTGCCAGGGATATCAGACCACGACATCATCGTCACAGACTTTGATATAAGAGTCCAACACCAAAACAAACAACGAAGACAATTTTTCCAATTTACTCGCGCTGACTGGGACAATCTAAATGCTGATTTCATCACCCTGTCTAATGAAATAAAGACTCAATACACATTAGGTGCATGCACAGAAACTCTTTGGACAATCTTCAAAAACGCACTAGCGAAATCTATCAACAAACATATCCCATCAAAGCTCAGCTCCAGTCGGTGCAATCTCCCATGGCTAAACAGAAAGATACAAAGACTACTAAAGCGAAAGAGAAGACTGTACAATAAAGCTAAGAAAACAAACAACTGGGAAAATTACAAATTCATACAGAAAACATGTAGACGAAGTCTGCGTAAAGCAGAATGGGACTTTATTAATAACACCATCACCACAGGCCTCCAAACAAACAACTCAAAGCCATTCTGGCGCTATATCAAAAGTAGAAAACAAGACAACATCGGAGTAGCTCCCCTGAAAAAGAATGGATCACTGGTGTGTAACAGTAAGGAAAAGGCTGAGATCCTCCTGGACCAGTTCCAGAGTGTCTTCACGAAAGAAGACAGATCTGCGCCCCCACACCTTGATCCCCCACAACACCCCAATATATGTGACATTAAAATTGACACCACCGGAGTATGTAAATTACTCAAGTCCATTAAACCACATAAAGCATGTGGCCCTGACCAGATCCCCAATGCTATCCTTAAGAACTGTGCCGACACCCTATCCCCTGCACTCCGAGACATCTTCCAGAGATCCATAGACACAGGCAACCTACCGTCAGACTGGCGCACAGCAAATGTGTCACCTGTATTTAAAAAAGGAGATAAGCACCTACCAGAAAACTACCGCCCCATCTCACTGACATCGGTCCCATGCAAAATTCTCGAACACATAATCTACCGCCACATCATGACCTACCTAGAAGAGCACAACATCCTAACACACCTAAACCATGGCTTCAGAGCAGGCTTCTCCTGCGAAACACAACTCCTAACCACCACGCATGACCTATTCTCTTCTTTCGACTCTGGAACTCAAGTAGACATAGCGATATTAGACTTTAGCAAGGCTTTCGACACAGTCCCCCACACAAAACTCCTCCATAAACTATCCCACTATGGCATAACTGGAACCACGTTCAAGTGGCTAGAAAATTTCCTCACTGATAGATCTATGAAAGTTGTTCTAGACGGCGAAACCTCGAGAGAAGTACCCGTCAAATCCGGCGTCCCACAAGGCACTGTACTTGCCCCCCTACTATTCCTCTGTCATATAAACGACCTATCATCATCAGTAAAATCTAAAGTCCGCCTATTTGCAGATGACTGCCTACTATATAGAGAAATCAAAACACTCAACGATCACATTGCACTACAACACGACCTAAAACAACTCCAAACATGGGCAAAGGACTGGGGTATGAACTTCAATACAAACAAATGCTACATCCTCAGTGTAAAACATAAAACTGACTATTTCTACACCTTAAATAACATCATCCTAGAACGTGTAAACTGTAATCCCTATCTTGGTATCTCTATCTCCGACGACCTTAAATGGCACTCCCACATCGCAACAACAACTAAAAAAGCAAACTCAACACTTGGCTTCCTAAGACGTAACATACGACACTGTCCTATAAACAACAAACGGACCGCATATATTGCCCTTGTGCGCGCTGCTTTAGAGTACGGAGCCATAGTGTGGGACCCATACCATCAGGGGGACATAGACAAACTAGAGCGTATACAACACCGTGCTGCTCGCTTCATTACCGGCGACTACCACTCCAGACATGAAGGATCAATGACAAACATATTAATAGACCTAAAACTCAATACCCTACAAAGCAGACGTCGGGATCTACGACTCAAATACATGTACAAAATAGCTGAGGGATCTATCCCAGCCATCCCCGCAGAAACATACTTTCGGCCCCAAAAAATAAATAAAAGACGCATCCAACCCAAACATTTTCCAGATCACGTATCCTCAAATTTTGTACAACACCTAACAACCAATAACACCAGGTGCTATATAGTACCTGCATCCCACACCGACCAATTCAAAAACTCATACTTCGTAAAGACAATAGTAGACTGGAATAAACTAAACGAGTCGCAGGTCCAGGCTGAGACCATAAACGATTTCAGTCTCCTATCCTGCGGCTCAAACACTCAATAACACCATACGCACCCACCCCGTCGTAAACCATAGCCAACAGTGGCTCCTTACGACGTAGATAATTAGAAATAGAAACATTGTGACTGTCCGACTCCGCATCATCTTCTTCGCTATCGTCGCTGAAACGCTCGGAAAGAGCGGAATTAGACGAATCATCCGCTGTAACCGTTCCCGCTAGTGGCTCAAAATCGTATGATTTCATTTGAAACTCTGCGAAACTCCCACTAGCCATGATGTTACAAGAGAATGGAGAGAACAACAATGGCGATGCATAGATGTCAACAAAGCCGAGAGTCATCTTTGACGTCACGATACCTCGTGATCGCCTAGCTCATTAAATTTCAACTTTCTGCGGGAATCTCTACACAGACGGGTTTAAAATAGAATTTTGTCTACAAACGTATTTTTCTGTATTTTTTTAATGTTGTCAAATGTTACATACAATGTTAATCTTTGTGTACACATGGAAAACGGATTTTAGCTAATGCTTGTTGTTATTTCCTTTAACTCTATAGTGACACATTCAAATACATCCTTTACAATTGTTGATTTACTCGATATAACAGAGCAATCGAGAACATTTTTGGCGTATATAAACCTCCTTGTTTATAATCCCTTACATTGTGAAAAGATGTATAACCTGGTAGTTGAAACCGGGGAGTCCGATCGGATTGAGCCCATGTCTCAATAATAACAATAATGTCAAAGTCCATATTAAGTGATTCTAAATAATTATATATATTTTCAAAATTTGCATTCAGACTGCGCGCGTTAAAATGAACAAAGGATATATTTCTACCAAAATTACTATGTGACATATTGAGAATATCGTTAAATTTCTGCTCAGAATAATCATCAATATACTTCATGGCGATTAGGGGGCGGGTGTCCGACGACCCCGCAAGAGGGTGGGGTCTCGGGGAGAGCGCTATGTAACGATTAAAACAGAAAACATGTCTAAATCAGACTGACAGCAATACTTATTGTGTCACTTGGAAGGTTAGGTCTTTTGATGTTTTAAGCTTATCAGTGCAAAACGAGCTTCAAATGGCTTCGATGTATAATAGTTATGACGTGCTATCTAATATTGTACTGGTAATTCCTAGACGTTCGACGGTGGCACTGAAGATTGACAATTTGATGGTTCTTCTTATTTTTGTTTTCCGTACATGATTTAGCTTGTTACATGCTTGCTAGACTAGGACAATGCGTTGGTGAACGTTTTTGCTTGTACCGCGTATCCAGGAACCTAGATACCGGAAGTCGTTTACTTCCTCAAGTACTTCAATATCAACCCTTTTTATTACATTTACAACGGCTAGTTGTGAACCGTCGAAAGTATAGTGTTGTATGGAGCGGATACCTGGACCCTCACAGAATAACTGGAAAGAAAAGTAGATGGCAGTTACACCAGAGTCCACACACACACACACAAACACACACACACGCATACACGCAAACACGCATACACGCAAACACGCACACACACACACACACACACACACACACACACACACACACACACACACACACACACACACACACACACACACACACACACACACACACACACACACACACACACACACACACACACACACACGCACACACACACCACACACACACGGACGCACGGCCGCACGGACGCGCGCGCGCACACACACACACAAACACACGCACACACACACACCACACACACGCACAAGCACACAAGCACACACGCACACACGCACACACGCACACACGCACACACACCACACACGGACGCACGGACGCACGGACGCACACACGGACACACGGACACACACACACAAACACACACACACACACACACACACACACACACACACACACACACACACACACACACACACGGACCATCTATGAATCTAGACCCGCCCGTTCCATGTAAGCTTCGTAACGCAGGCATCACGATTGGCTCTCGGGCTAGGTTAACTATAAAATTAAAATAACTAAGAATAAGCTTTTATCAATTAATATTATTGTTTCAAAACTATTCAAAATGTAACTAATAATGAAACATGTCACACAATAAAATAAATCAAAATTAAAACGTTGCATTGTTTTTCTACTGCTTCACCCGCTTCACAATCAAGTGGCGCATCTGTTATATCTAAACGTACTTTTAAAATGTGATTGTGTAACTTTATTTGTTATCTAAAACGCCCATGATACATAAACATTAATAATGATACTAAATACGTATTGGGAGTTAGGAATAACCAGTTGCTGTCGGGTGATATCACTGGTTTAGTGAACATTGAAAATACAGTTCTGGGCCAGCTAGACACTCGCCTTCGAGTTTATGAATGCGGGCGAGAGCCGGATAAGCGAAACGATCTATGTAAATATGCTCATCATCTGTGTGTATCTCTATCAATGGCGGATTACCCAATAGGCGGTATGGGCACATGCCAAGGGCCCACGAAAATAGCCAAGCATAATTATAATTTTGTTGGACTGAATATTTCCGAAATAAAAACTAAAAAGACAAGATTTGGCCTACAATGTTTACTGCTTAACTTTCATTAGTATTTCATTGGCCCGATTAGCTTTCCAAGCCGGGAATAATTCTGATGGAGGCTCAATATGTTTGAATGTTTAACATACATTATAGGGGTGTTACTACATAACTGACTGTAAATGAGAAAATCTTCAACAGCACCCGCGTCTTCCGATGTTATAATCCCACAGCGAAGTCACGATGAAGCTCTGGTTCAGCCTACCCAACATTCATTTAATTTCCGGCACATGTGGAGGTTTTCGGCTCACCTCATGTGGGATGCAATTGGAGGTTCTGGGCCCCCTAAGCTATCCTGTCTGGATCAGTTCT
This sequence comes from Escarpia spicata, assembly GCA_963995525.1. Classification (NCBI taxonomy): domain Eukaryota; kingdom Metazoa; phylum Annelida; class Polychaeta; order Sabellida; family Siboglinidae; genus Escarpia; species Escarpia spicata. The sequence continues at coordinate 5,264,330 of OZ023207.1, forward strand.
TTGGTCTACCTATGGCTCACGGACGTGCGTAAAGCCCATGAATGTCTTACTTCGCCACTGATCTCCATATCTTCTCCATCTCTCGCAGGCAATGAGAATTTGGCATTGGGGAAGGTGGCTTATCAGAGTTCTACGTACTCCAACTGCGCCGCTTCTCGAGCTGTGGACGGGAACACGGCCGGCCACTACGGGAAGTACACCCTCTCGCACACACACGAGGAATACAGACCGTGGTGGGCCGTCGACCTCGGCAGAGAACACCTCGTGACGCACGTCCGCATTTCAAACAGGATAGATTGTTGTCGTAAGTTACGTACGCTATTATACCTGCTAAATCTTCCGAGAAATCCGGGAGTTTCCCGGATTTTGGTCTCCCGGTCTCCCAGAAATTCTCCCGGATTTTCTTTGAGAATCTCAAACGAGCCCTCCCCCCAGTCTACGTATCCACGGGAGAAGTGCTGAACCGCAGAATTTCGCGGCGAACAATTTTCATCAGTAAACCCCCGTTTTTCGATGGCAACATCCAAGACAGCGCGACACGGGAAACGTGTTGAACCACTGGTGAACCTCCCGGATTTCATAAAAAAAAGTTGGCAGGTATACACTATGCATACATAGATCTGTTCGATCTTCGTTCCTGTATACAGGCATTTAATCCACTGAAATAACATGCCAATCGAAACAAAACACCGTCGTTGTTAAACTAATTAAAAATCAGGCGACATTCAGCTTATATGGTTGTTTGATTGCCCAGGAATACAATCTTTATGTTTTGTCTTAGAAGTATTTTAATCCAGTTTTTAAACGTAATATTTATATTTTATCATGTGTAGGATATTTATGATGGCCGAGAAGGGCCATCGCGTTTTTGTGTGGCAACCTGCAGCGCCATGGGGCGATGACGCGATGCGCGATGCGATGGGCGATGCGATGAGCGATGCGCGATGCGATGGGCGATGCGATGGACGATGCGCGATGCGATGGACGATGCGCGATGCGATGGACGATGCGCGATGCGATGGACGATGCGCGATGCGATGGTATAAATTATAAAGATGCCGTAATGAGCATGCGTACGTCGAAAACGAGACTTTGGCAGCCATTTGTATTTTATTAAACGCATTCCTTTTTGTGTTCAGAGCATGTGATGATAGCTGATGATGCTGACTGTACGTATACGGTTACATATATATATGGTTTGCGCACACAATTTGTTGTGTTCGTACTTCTAACTGTTGTGCCGAAAGTCTGGGTCAAACACATTTCATAACATGACATATAAACTTATGTACTTCTTTTTCTGCTCAAATTGCAGTGTTTTAATTATTTCCGTCTGGATATCCTTGGTAGAAAATATAAAACTTGTTTTGAATACATGGGAAGAAACGACAACTTTTGTCAACTTTCGCTTATTGCAAATGCCGTTCATTTGTGTCCAAGTTTATGTTTCAGTTATTATAAATAGCTACAATATTCGGTTTAACAAGAAACATGTACATTAAATAATCGAAAACACTGAATTTAGTCGTCATTTGCGTCACATGTTTTTCTTTCTGTCTACAGCTTAATTGTTTCTTTTTAGTTATGTGAATCGAATAGCTGAGGCACAGTTGATCAAACCGTAGATACGCTACAGTGTAACTGCCTGTCAATCGCAGCGATTTACGATGCTGTACAATATAGCATGCGGCACGAAGTCGTGTAATTCCATGGTGCAGGTAAAATAATTTAATAAAAAGAAGAAGAAGAAGAAACAGATTGTGCAATTGAAGAAAAGAAATCAGCAACACAAATCACAGCAATACTATTGTCATGAATACACGCATTTGAATGCAACAATGAATGTTAGTTATATAAGTCACTAACATTATTTACTCACAAAAATCTCTTGACCGTTAGACGTTGCAAGTGCATATATACAATCCACTGTTGTTGCTATATAGTTCCATAGCTTAACACCTCGACGTCTAATGGTTTTATATAATACGTTGGTTTTAGAAATCGGTACATGCAGTAGATCCACATGGCGTGTCCTATAATTATTGGTTAACGATTTGCAGTTAAACACCGGAAGGACAATTGGTTTGTCATTCTACCATGGGCAACGGCCAACACATTTTCTTTAGACGACCAATTTGTAATTAAACAGACTGAAACGATCACAAACAATTGCTAAGAAAGCGCATGTTAAATGTATGATTATTTTTAAAATATTTAAAAAATCGTTTTGTCAACGCGGATTTGAAATACCGCATAAAAATGTCTGTATTGTTATCTGTGTCATGTTTACGAGTTAAAGTTCGACACTTATGACATGTATTGCGTTTCAGTAGTGACACGTGGTGCAAGTCCCTGGAAGACTAGCTCAGTGGTTACGCCGCTACAGCCTCAATCACGGGGTTTCCTGTACATCCTCTTCATGTGTCTGATGTCTTCCTTGTCGTCTTCGACTTTGTAGTCTACAGTAGATATAGCGTTTCACACAAGCTAGTAAAATTTTATAACATACATTGTATAACAGTACAAATGTTTCAATCAAACTTAGGGAAGACAACAACTATATTATCAATATCAATGTTTGTGTTTAAAAACATTCCTTAAATCGATGCTGTCTGTAGAACAATAGCCTTGTCTAAAACTAAACAGAGGTTGTTTGCAAAAAAAATATTATAGTATCCTATGCTTAATAAGGTGAGCTAATTTTCTACTTTACAATTCATTTGTAAATATAATGTTCTCACCGTATATTAATTGTTCATAATGTACTCTCACTCCTATTTTGCATATTTTAATAACATAGACTATATTCACTTTATTTTACATACTGTAATGATCGGTTTGCTTAATGGTACTGTTGTGATTCTGAAAAAGGTTCCTATCGCTCCGCTAGGATCTTTAGGATGAATGCAATTATTAAATACGTACGTCAAATATGCACAATAAACTTGAAATGCCTTATACGTATGTGTGCAAATTACATAGCATTAATGTACATTAATTTAAATGCTACGTTACCATAAATCTCTGGCAAGAAATACAGCAGGTCTGGTTTTCCTCGGATGACCATATCGCTTGTGTGCCTTACGCTCGTTCGTTTTTGATCAGTGCCAACTATACTCTGTGTTAATGATTTCTCTTAAAACGTGCGGTGCAAACAAATTTAACGAATATGCACAAAGAAGCACGGTGTTTCAGAAGTGTGTACAACATATTACTTATTGTATGTTAATATAATCGTCGATTGAAATGATTTCTTGAAACTCGTAGAATTTCATCGTTCAGTTTTCTAAGAAAGATACTTCTGATATACATCATGTTTTCACTGTAACTGTAATTTCACTGTAATTGTTGTATACATTATATATATATATATATACATATATATATACATATATATATATATATATACATATATATATATATACATATATGTATATATATATATATATATATATACATATATATATATATATATATATATATATATATATATATATATATATATATATATAATTGACGTGTGATGTTAAAAAAGCAAAACGTGTGATGCTAATTACTATGACCATGCATACCGCTGATACCGTACATACTTATGTGATAATGTAATTTCTCCGTATTTACAATGAATAAATAATGTAAACCAATACTCATTCAATATGTTTACTGTTGAGGTGTATACTCTTGGTTTCTATGGGAACTTCCATAGACAACAACAACATGTCTTACGACATATCATCAAGGTGATCCCATCTGAACGATTGTCCTCCAAAAACACATTCGCCTTTCCTCGTCCCATTCTGATACACCTTAACAGCTATGTTACACGGCTGTAACACAACTGATTTTTTTAGACTAGAGAGCAATGTCGTTTTCTATATGATTCAGCACAAACGAGTATATCAAAATTGTAATTTACACCTGGAAGTGCCGATGCACTAAAGTGGGGGTTAAGTAGCACTTTTGGTTAATTGTATCTCTTGTCTGGCAAGTGGATTACATGATGTGTCAAAGTCGGTGCGTCTGTGGAGACGATAATCCCTGGGTCATGAGCTATAATTAGAACAGCACCACCTCCCAAAATTGCAGCAGTGGACTAGAATGATGCTACTTATTTACATCGTCTGGTCGTAGTTGCGCATGTGGTTGTGTCTTTGATGTCGACACAATTGTTTCTGAACAAGCATAAGCATGAGTCATTTAAGATGGGCAGGGCTTGTAGAGAAAATGGGAAAAGAACGGATGGCAAAGAGAGCAGATGTACAGAGACGGGAAGGGAAAAGGAGGCGAGGAAGAACTAGACTGCGATGGGAAAACTATGGAAAAAGAGATTTTGAAGGATTGGGAGAAAGGTGGAAAACGAGAACGAATGATCTGGTGAGAGAGCTGTGCAGGATCAGCGAGAGAAATTACAAAAAAATCAGACATCGAGCATCGGAATCGAGGCCAGTTTCACCCCTGACAGACAGGGATATATGAGGAGTTCAAATTCATGCTTGTGGAGAGCCTCAATGTAGATATTTGGGGGGTGTAAATCGAAGTAAATTGTGATTTTGGAGAGCCTTAATGTTGCTGTTTTGGCGAGCCTCAAGAGGTGGAATGCAAATCGAGGTTTTGGAGAGCCTCAACCCACCAAATATCCATTATGTTCCGATGCCAGTGTTTTGGGTTTGGCTTTGTTGTCTGGGCTTGAACAAATTCGTGACCTTAGGCAACACTGGATGCCTTTTATGTCCAACGCATGTGTCCATGGTTGATGACTTTGAGTGTGCGTATACGGTTACACATCTAGTTATTGTGCACAAAAGATTATTTGATTGTACTTCTAAATATTATGATAGAAGCCTAATGCGATTGAGTTTAGAAGATAAATGGGGGCATGCGAGCAATCACCATAAAGAATGTAATCTAGGTTCTCTCACCAAAACCGGAGACCAAAAATGATTTATTTCATAGCCTGAGGTGTGTACCTCTTCTACCACTCCCCATTTCATTTTTTGTTTCATCTGAACATCCTTGATCGAAAATATAAACGATAATTTATGTACCTCCACACATGGAAAACAGGGATGTTTGATGGCATCTATAATCAGTTAGACCCTACTAAACTTGAATGTCTTTAGTTTATAATAAAATATCTAAATCGTAAACTAAAATAGTATTGTCTCTAATTATTTTACAAAACCTACATATAAAATGCACAAACGAGGTAGCGAATCGTTGTTCCTAGAGTGTAGTTTCATTTTTGCTAAGGGATCATCTCGGAACATCGATGTCCGATGTCAAGCGAAATAATTTTTGTTTGGGGGACTGGGGTCTGAGGCAGTTTTATCTGGCGTCGGACATCGGCCGACACTCTTAATTATACTGGTATCATCATATAATAATGTTTAAAAAATTGGGTGGGTGGGGGGGGGCTGAGGCAAGATTAAAGTAATTTCGTCTGATATCGGACATCGACGTTCTGAGATGACCCCTAAGTGAATCGAATTGTAGACGCACCGCGCGCACCGTGCACCTCCTAGTAGACCTACTACAAGTTAAAGGTGCACAATCACTTCGTTTGCCCATCGCCAATCCTGTTCTTTTATGTCCAGATGTGTAATGTGTGAATAGTTTAATTAGTGCGCACAATCTGTTTAATAAAAAAAAATTCGTACTTGTTTTTTAATCGACAAAAAAAGATGTGTCGTTACATCGGGTAGCTGGCGCGAAAGCCAATTGCGCTGTCGATTTCCTAAAATTAGACAGTCACGTGCTTTACGCGAGACCAGATATCCAGGCCAGCTTACGAAAACATCAACAACAGAGAAGAGCGAACACGTGGTGGTAGAATGAATAGAAGGTACGTATTACACTGTCACAATTGGTAACGCGAACATGTATGATACCAAGCGGTGTATTAATCCAAAGTGAATTAGCCAACGTTAATAAAAGTGAGTGACATCTGCGACAGTGCATTGCGAATTTACGTCATCATTTGTACTGGCACTGCGCCAGAAACGGAGAGTGACACTGACAGTGGGCATAATAAGATAATACAGGGGCCGATTTGATATGTATTGACATGGCTACGGCGAATCACGTTAATAAACTATTTATTACGAAAATACAGTACGATAGTAGATTACCTGACGGCGACGGCGCATAATGGGAAATAACATTGTTTTGGCAGTGTAGCGACTGTGCATTTTAAGGGAGCAGTAATTATATTATGTTCATCAAATACGTCAAACAAGGGGGGTATAAATTTCGGCGGTTGAAACCAGGGAGCTGAGCCCCATTATTTTTGCAAATGATGTGCAGTTGGGATTTTTTGTGACCCTCTGGGATGGAGGGCGATCAATGGCTTTTATTCAGATTCAGCCCCTCCCCTCAATTTTCACCTAATTCCGACACCTATTATAGTATTTATGAATATATATATATATATATATGAAAGTTGTTATATTGCTGACATTTTTTCTGTTAATGCATATTTAGCATCGTATTTTAATTACGTAATGTAATAAATATGCATGTTATGCGACAACCAAGAATATGCCTAAGTAGTAGTCATGTGGCTGAAGCCCCCGTGTAAAAAGGTCACGCACTCAAGATCAAAGAAACATCAAAGAAATAGGCTCCTCCCCAAAATTTTTTCCTAAAACTTAGCACCCTATGCGCGCCTATACAGAAAAAGTCAACATCAAAGGATTTGTACTTTTTCCTAAAACGTCAGACCTATACAGAAAAAGTCAACTGATTGATGGGCCACCCATAGATGTTGACCTGTTGCCCTTTTCTGTTCGACCCGTTACCCTTTAGTGTGTGCTTCTTTTCTCTATGCGTGATTGACAGACCCAACGACAAATCAGAGGCTGGAAGTTACCCTTTAGTGTGTGTTCTCTATGCGTGATTGACAGACCCAACGACAAATCAGAGGCTGGAACCCGCCCAGCCGTATTAATGATTGGCTACTAAGCCTACTATATAGTATGGGCGGCCGGTGACGTGAACAGTAGCAGCATGGCGATGACTCCCGCTATACATTTCCGTGGGAGTGCGTCGTTCCTATCGAACTGGTATCCGTGTCGAGTGGCGGCGTATGGTCGGGGCTTCAGATCCGTAGAGCACGCTTATCATTATAGAAAAGCGATGTTTCACGACGATACCCAAACTGCTGAGTGTATCAAATGGGCGTGGTCGGGGTATTGCGCAAAACGCCGGAGTTCCAGAATCGAGAAAAGGAGAACGGACGCCGACTGGTACGCCGTTAGGGTCGCGTGCATGAAGTCCCTGCTGAGGAGCAAGTTCGGGGGGTCCAAGAAGTTGAAAGACGCCCTATTGGCTACCGGGGAAGCCGAATTGGTGGAGTGGGTGCCGTCGCACGATGGCTTCTGGGGTATTGGCATTGGCGGCAGAGAGGGCCAGAATATGCTCGGTAAATTAGTGATGGAGGTGCGCGAGGAGCTTAGAAGAAACGAATAAAGGGGGCGGTTGCGGCCGCGTGCGCGACAGTCGTGGATATGAGCAGCGTGCCGTTGAAGCATCCGTTTACGTGTATTGTGGCCGGCCCCACGGGGTGCGGCAAGACTACTTTCGTCGCTCGCCTAATACGGCATTCGGATGTCATGATCGAGCCGCCGCCCGAGAAAGTCCTGTGGTGCTACGGCCAGTGGCAGGACGCCTACAAGACGATGCCGCCTACAATAGAATTCGTAGAGGGTCTACCGGATCCGACGCGCTTAGACGGTAAAATGAGGACGCTTTTAGTGCTCGATGACCTCATGGAGGAAACCAATAGTCGGGTCACGACCCTGTTTACTAAAAAAAGCCATCACTGTAACACGTCCGTCGTACAGTTGCTGCAGAATATGTTTCCGAAAGGAAAAGAGAGCCGCACGATTAGTCTGAACGCTCAATATATGGTACTATTCAAGAGTCCCCGGGATGCCGGTCAAGTAGGTCACCTAGCAAAACAGATGTATCCGCGTAAGGTTGACTACATGATCGAGTCTTTCAAGGACGCCACGTCGGACGCGTACGGCTATCTTTTCGTAGATTTGAAACAGGAAACGGAGGAGTCCATGCGCATGCGCACGTGTATATTTCCAGACGATCGCCTCCAGTACGCCTACGTGAGGCGATAAAAGGAGGGCGCCGTCACTGGGCGCGTCATTCGCTTTAAGGATGACGGACCGTGTGAAGAGGCATGTCCTGGCGTTGCAGCTGCTGAGCCGCACTAAGAAGAACGTCGCACTGCGAAAGGCCGTAATCGCCCACGCCGACGCCGACCTCGTGTGTAGTCTGTGCGATTGCGCCTACAACATTCTTATTGGGAACGTGACAATATCGGCGAAGCAGAAAAAAGTACTGGCAAAATACAAGAATCATTTGCGTAAGCTGGCGAACAAAAAGGTGCCCGTCAAACAGAAACGGGCCATTCTGCAAACGGGGTCGGGCGCCTTTCTGACGGCCCTGCTGGCACCGTTAGCAAGCACCGTTTTACTGCCCCTGCTCAGACAGACTTTCGGCGGGAAAAAGTGAGAGGATGCAGCACGCAAAGAAGATGGCGTTGGTCGATCCGCGATTGGTGGAGAGCCTACTGCCGCTCATCGACCAACCGCCGAGCACGACCCGGTCGCGTGCGATGAGTAGCCTGGACAGTGACATGAAAAACGTTCTAGAACGATCGGATTTATCGGATTACGATAAGGCGGTGTCGTACAATCAGCTGTTGGGCCGCTACAACGCGCTAGAGGCGGCCCGAGCGGCGCAGCCAGTACGCGTGTCGGTGGTGAGCGAGTCGACGCCGGCGGCAGAGGCGACAACGACGGCGGCGCCGCCCTCGGACGCCATAGAGCGCGAAATAGTGGACAGCGTGCCGAAAACCCTGAAAGCGAAAGCCGGCCGACTTATTGCAAAAATGAAATCCGATCCGCTGTGTCGATGGAACGACCGCGGCGAGTTCGTGTACGACGGTCGAACGGTTAAGGGGAGCAACATGGTCGACCTCGTGAACGACCTTATGCGAACACGAAAGAAGATGGCCCCTCCTGTAGGGTGGCAAACGTTCGGGGAGCGCATGAGGGGACTGAACGTTCCTATGGAGTTCGTCGGTAACCCCCGGTATCGGAAGGCCATGCAGCAGTCGAAACGGGTAGAAGAGACGGCGTCGACGCCGGCTAAGCCCATTCGGCTCGGCAAGACGTGGACGCAGCAACACAGACGGACCGCCGTTAAAAAACGCCGTAGCGAAGCGCAAGAGTGGGAGACGTCGTCTTAAGATCAGCAATGCGAAGGTCGGTGATCGTCGTCGTAGCCGCCACAGTGCTTGTCCTCGTCTACGTCGGCATATTGGCGTGCGTCAATCGTGATTGTTTATCAACGTTGTCATGGTGTCCGGGTGGACTCGTGGCGCTAAACGAAAGCGTCGTCAACGAGACGATTCTCTTCTGAGGCGCGCCTATTACGACCCGAAACAGGCGGGCAGCTATGGCGGCGTCGACGCATTGTATAGGGGGGTCGCAGCACGCAAACCGGTCGTCGAGCGGTGGCTTGCGGCCCAAGATACGTACACCCTGCACAAACCGGTTAAACGAAAGTTCAAACGACGCTGCGTTATCGTCGGTGGTCGAAACCAGCAGTGGCAAGCCGATTTGGTCGACGTCGCTACACTGAAAAAATTCAATGACGGCATAACGTTTCTATTGACGGTTATCGACGTCTTCTCGAAGCGGGCGTGGTGCGTCCCGTTGAAGAGTAAGTCGGGACCGTCTCTCGTCGCGGCCTTCGAGACCCTGTTGCAGGCGGAACGACCGCCGCACGCCCTGCAGACGGACAAGGGGATGGAGTTTCTCAACGCCCCCCTACAGAAACTCTTGAGGAGCCACGGCGTTCGTCATTTCGTGACGCATAACGAGGAGACTAAGGCGAGCGTCGTGGAACGCTTCAATAGGACGCTGAAGACGCGCATGTGGCGCTATTTTACGAAGCATCAGACGCTGCGACACGTAGAGGCGTTGCCGCAGCTCGTACGATCGTACAACAACGCCTACCATCGAAGCATCGGCAGGACGCCGGCGAGCGTTAACGCCGAAAACCAGGAGAGCGTATGGCAACGACTGTACGGGGGCGCCTCCGGCGGTGGTAAACCGAAACTGCAAGAGGGAGACCGCGTGCGCATCAGCAAGGTGAAGGGTCGGTTCAGAAAAGGGTACATGGCTAACTGGAGCGAAGAGCTCTTCACCATCGTAGAGGCGCATCCGTCCGAGCCGCCCGTGTATCGGCTGGAGGACGACGCCGGGACGCCGGTAGAGGGCACCTTTTACGAGGAGGAGGTACAACGCGTGATCGTCCCGAAGGACAAACTGTATCGCGTGGAAGACGTTCTACGGCGCCGTAAGGGGGGTACTGAAGTGCTCGTGAAATGGAGCGGCTATCCGGCCTCGTTCAACAGCTGGATCGACGCCGGGGCGCTCGTGGACTATAAAGGGTAGGGGCGGTCGCCGGACAGTCATCATCATCATCATGTGGATGCGCCATATGGGGTGCTGGCGCCTACACGAGGCGGGCCTATGCAACGGTTTTTCGTTCTTTTATAAAGGCCCCTGCTGCATTGAGAGACCGCAGTGGCGCAACGATGACCGACGGGGCGACATCCAACGAGACGCCTACAAGCGGCGGCGGGCGGCCTACACACGGGGAAGCCGACGAAAACGACTCAAGCGCCTTCGCGATCGACGCCGGCGCGGACGCCGTCGACGCGTCCGCACCTATCACCCCCTCCGTCCACGAACACGCTCCATGGCATTTCTTCGGGAGCGACTGCCCTAGATCCGAGATCATCTTCATATGCCAGGTCGCCATCCTGTACGCGGTCATCATCGTGAGTATATACAATCTGTCGAGAGGTCAGGGCGACTCCAACCTGTGGACGGCGCTGCTGAGTAGCTGTCTCGGCTACCTGCTCCCGAGTCCGTCTATATGATGGCGGCGGCGTCGTCTGACTTTTACCTGGTACTGCCGAGCAACGCGTCCATGAAAGAGCACCCCGAAAACACGTTGACTCACTACACCACGAAGCTGCCGCGGCGCATCGACCTGTCGGGTCAATGGGAGTGCGGTATGGTAAATATACAGTACCCGCACACGTGGTACAACGTGAGGGTCGCGGACTCGTACTTTCATCTGTCCTGCAGGACGGCGTCGCCAAATACACTGTTTAACTTTGGCGGCGAGCCGGTTTTCCGACAGGGGCAAATTCCTTACGGGTTTTACAACAGCGCTTACGAGCTGACGCGAGAGATCAACGAGGAACTAGTGAAACTGAGCACCGACCCCGTCAAGGCACGCCTGACGTACAGCACCATCACCAACCGGATGATGCTACATCTATCGCAGGGTGTCGAATTTCGCTTGCCGCCCGATAGCCGACTGAAGAACGTGCTAGGTTTCGAATCGTCCGTTATCACGAGCCCCATCTTGGGACCGATGGCCGGCAGCGGAAACGCCACCTACTCCTACGAGCACGAGGGCGCGCATACGGTGGACCTGAACGCGGGTATCGACACGCTGTACGTGTACACCGATATCGTGGAGACGCGCATCGTCGGCGACACGTTTGCCCCGCTCCTTCGACCCGTCGCCATCTTGGGGCTGAACGGGGCCACTATTGCGAACTCGTTCGACCGCATTCAATACGTGCCCCTCCTGAGGCGCCAATTCGAGACGGTCGAGATCGATATAAGGGACGACTTCGGTCAACCGATACCATTCGAGGGGGGAAAACTCGTGACGACGCTTCACATCAGACGCTGCAAATCTAAACTGTTTTGACGATGACGACGCGCAACGCGTACGACGACTACTACCTTCGTCAGGTCGGCGGCTCGCTACCCGTTTTCGTCGGTGGCCGAGGCCAGCGGGGTCACGGTCTGGGCAATCTCTTCGGCAGCCTGTTTCGAAGCGCCATGCCGCTTATTAAGAGGGGCGCCGTGGCGCTGGGGAAGCGCTTCCTTAACACGGGCATACGTACGGCGCAGGACGTCGTCGCCGGCCAGAATCTGAAACAGGCGGTAAAAAAGCGCGCGAAAGAGGCCGGCGCCGACCTACTCGACGGCCTACTGAATAAGCCGCCGCCGAAAAAACGCCGCCGCCGCCGAATAAAACCGCCGGGTAAGGCGGCAACGGCCAGTAAGAAGAAGGGGCGCCGCCCGAAACGGACGTCACCGCCGAGCGATATATTCAGTCGTTAGGAAACCCAAAATGGCGTTCGTGCATCGGCAATCGTGCGAGGGCGTCAAGACCGAACTTGACCTGTTCGACATGCCGATGACGCAGACGAGCATCGTGAGCGGTCAGTGGATCGACTATCAGCCGCTGACGTCTCTCGACGCCGGCGGGCCTATCGAATTTCTCGTCCCGGGTTCGGGCGAAGACTACGTGGACCTGTCGAGCGTTAGACTGTACGTCCGATTCAAACTCGTCCAGGGAGACGGCACCGATCTCGCGAACGATTCCGTCGTGGCGCCGGTCAATAATTTTCTCCATTCGATGTTCAGCCAAGTCGACGTATCGCTGAATGGAACGCTCGTAACGCCGTCGACCAATACGTACCCGTATCGGGCGTACCTCGAAACGCTGCTGAGCTACGGCAAGGAGGCAAAAGAGACGCAGCTCCAAGGGGCCCTGTGGTACAAAGATGCCGCCGGCCATATGGAGACGACCGACGGCGGGGGGAACGGCGGGTATACGGCGCGGGGCCGCCTCACGGCGAACAGCAACGAGGTGGAGATGATGGGACGCCTACACGTCGACGTGTTCATGCAAAACCGGTACCTGGTGGACGGCGTCGACATGAAGATGCGACTGGTGCGCGCGAAGGACGCCTTCGCGCTCATCGGCGACGCAGTCGATCCGGGGTGGAAAATCGTGCTGTTGGAGACCTACCTGCAAGTGCGAAAAGCTAAGGTGAACCCGACCGTCCAGCTCGCCCACATTAAAGCGTTGGCGCGCGGGACGGCCAAATACCCGATACGTCGCGTCGACACCAAGGTGTTCTCGATACCGCAGGGGACGATGTCTCACACGCACGAGAACGTCTACCTGGGCTGCCTCCCGAAACGCGTGTTCCTGTTCCTGATAGACAACGACGCCTTTAACGGGACGTACGTTAAAAACCCGTTCAACGCGAAACACAACAACATAAACTTCGTGGCGCTCTACGCCGACGGTCGTCAGATACCGAGCAAACCACTGCAGCCGAACTTTACGCAGCGGCACTACATACGAAGCTACATGAACCTCTTCGCGGCGACGGGAAAAGGGTACGAGGACGAGGGAAACGACCTGACGCGCTACGACTTCGGCGGCGGCTACACCATCTTCGGTTTCGATCTGACGCCCGACTGCTGCGACGGGGACCACTTTAACCTCGTGCGTAAGGGGGCGCTGCGTGCCGAAATACACTTCTCTAACCCACTACCCCTACCGGTGAACGTCATCGTGCACGCCGAATTCGAGGGGGTGGTGGAGGTCGACATGAACCGGAACGTCGTGCTCGAATCGTTGTAGCATGGACACGTTTCAACTGATGCGTCGCCTACGAATCGACCCGTACACTAGGAGAGTCGTCGACGGCGTCACGCCGCGAGACGGCCTACCGAAAAGGCGACTCACCGAGCTTCCGGCGGCATTCGTGTGCAACACCGACGACGGCGGCGAACCGGGGGCGCACTGGGTGGCGCTCTACGTCGACGTCGACGGCCGCGGCGACTACTTCGATTCGTACGGCCTGCCGCCCCTGCACGACGACTTTCGCGCCTTCCTGCGCCGCAACTGTGGCGCCTCGTGGACGCACAACGACAAGCGACTGCAGAGCGTCGTATCTAACGTGTGCGGACAATATTGCGTCGCCTACCTGCTATTGCGATGCCGCGGCGTGCCGCTCGAGGGCTTCCAGGCCCTATTCGGACCCGATAGGGTGAACAACGACTGTCTCGTATTCGACTGGCTAAAGCCTTGAACATTATTATTATTGTCGCTTTCCGCTTACACTGTATTCGCACTAATAAATAAAAAACGATGAAAACGTACATGGTGTGTGTGTATACATATTTTATTAGTACATCCGCCGCCGCCTTATAGGCGGCGCGCGCCCAGTCCCTAGCTAGGGCCCCTAGGGGGGCGCCTATAAGGCGCGGAGGGGGGGCCGGCCCTCCTACTATACGCGTATCGGCGCCGTGGTGACGCCGTCTTTGAGCACGCGGCGCTTAGCGTAAAAGTAGCTCAGCGCCGCGCGCTCTTGAACGTACGTCAGCACGGACGAGTCTTTCACTTGAAAGCCGCGGTTCCAACCGACGCCGCTCCGCTGGTCGCGCAGCACGGCCAGGAAGGCGTCCTTGTCGATGGCGTCGTTCTGCCGCTTGCTCAGACCCTTCGTGCTGTACTTGTCGGTGGCGCCGAAACAATAGTACGTCTTGCTGCAAAGCGCAATGATGCCGTCGCCGGACCACTCTTCTTTGAAGAGGCCCGGCGTGCGCTTGTCGAAGCGGCGTCGTTGCGCGCAACAGAGGGGCGGCGCTTCCCACGCGCGTCCGGCGAGACGGCATTGCACGTACGCGTCCGCGTGCGCGTCGCAGCACTCGGCCGGAAACCAGGCGCCGCGTTGACGAAAGTAGCGCTCGCGCAGGGCCGGCGTCACCAGCTCGTCGACGTCGCGGCCAGCGAGCGCTATGTAGGCTGAGTCGGTGTCCATTGCGCAGTACTCGAACAGAGGACGCTGGATGTAGACGGCGACGAAGTCGTAATAGAACTCCAGCATCCTCAGTTTCGCGTACTGATAGACGAAGTAGCCGATCTGGACGGGCAGCGCGTAGCGGACGGTGCGCTTGCTCAGCGCCACCTCGTAGAGGGCGTCGGGCACGACGACGTCGAGCTGACGGAAGCGACGATCGTTGACGAGGCGGCTGGCGCCGACCGTAGTGCAGTATTTGATCTCCCGGTGGAGATCGACGCGCGTAATCGTCTTCCCGTACGAGCTGTTCCCGAGCAGCTTAAACGTGTCGGCGATGATGGACTTATCGGGGTCGGCGTCGCCCTCGCGGCGCGCGTTGGACACCGTGTCGCCGAAGCGACGAAAGCACGCAATCGGCGCGTATTCGATCACCTGATAGATGCGGTCGACGACGAGGCCGTGCGCCAGATACCACCGCAGTAGCGGCGTCGCGAGTAGAATTTTCGTACCGAAAAAACTACCCACGAGGGTTCGCTGAGGTCGGGTCAGGAGGTCGTGCGTTTCCGCGTAGCGTCGCATGAAGGGGCTGAGAGCGTCGCGATCGATGCAGACGTTCTTAAAGATGGGCTGCATCTCGGCGAAGGTGGCGCGCAGCGCGGCCGGCACGGCGATGTCGCACTCGATCAGGCCGAACAGAGCGCCGTCGCGTACGCCCTCCAAGATCGTCGAGCGCGTAGGGGTGACGGGGGGCCGCCACCGAGATTCGTCGGGCGGCGCAGGCGTCAACGGGGGCCGCGCGGCGCGCCACTGGCACTCCCACATTTCGACGACGGTGACGAAACGGCGCAGGTAGGTCGTCACGGCGCGCGTCGCCTCGTACAGCTCGATCATCGGTCTTCCGTTGATGGCGTTCGTCGGCTTTACCGTGCACGGACAGCCGTGGAAGTAGCAGCCGTGGAACTGGTAGGCCGTTCCCGTTTCGCTACACCAGCCGTCGACGCGGTACTTGCCGATGCGCTTTTCGCGGCCGTTAAGCAGGTGCCGTATGCGCACCCCCGTCCGGTCGGCCACCCACGTCAGCCACTGCACGGCCATACGACCGTAGCGGTGCACACGCTCCGGCCGAAACGCGTTCTCCTCGCGGCGGCGCGTGTACCAGCCCGTCGGCATCTCTTGCGTGATCGCCCACAAATAGAGGGCGTTCGCGTCAAAGCCCACCACCGAGCGACAGGGGTGTGCCTCGTCGCGTCGTAGAAAGGTCACGTCCGCCTCGTGATGACGCGCGAAGATGATCGAGGGGCCGCCGACGATCTGCGATTGCAGGAGACGGTGCAGGTCCTTATTCGACTCGTTGAAGAGGGCAAAGGTGATCGAGGCCGGCAGATCGTTAAACAGATACAGTAGCGTCAGGCCGGGCACACTGATGGCGTCCTTGAACATGTCGATGCGACGCTCGCGATAGAACGCGAACTGTTTGGCGACGGCCTCGAGAAACGGCACCACGTCTCTATTGTTATACCACACGAGGAAGTCGCGCATCGTCGTCATGCCCTCGTCGCGCCAAGCCGCCACGCAAACCTCGTACGCCGCGGCGGAGATGCCTTCCTGTTTCAGGTGGCTGTAGAAGGCTTCCCGTGGCGGCAATTCGGTATCGTTCAATTTCGCCACGTCGATGTACTCGTACGGGAAGTAGCCCTTCGTCACCGCGCAGCCGTACGCCTTCAGAAAGCGGTCGTAGCTGACGCCGGGGGCCAGGTAGTTCGTAATGTCCAGGAATTTCAGCGTCGACGTCGCCAGACACATATAGTTGTTCTGGCGCTTGATGGCGAACGCCGACGACGTGTGCTGATCGACGGAGGTTATGAGAAGGGGGGCCAAGTACTTTTTGACGACGTTCATGTCGTACTTACCCGAATTAAATCCGAGGACGGGCAGCTGGCGAAGGTAGGTCCACAGGCGTTTGGCGAGCGCGCTGTACGGCGACTTGGCCGCGTCTTCGGTGGGAGCGGCGCGCCGCCAGTCGTCGTCGAGCGCATCGAGTGCGTCGAAGGTCGAATCGTACAGCGGACGCAGAGCCGCGCACGCCGCCTCGCTTGTGGCCTCCAAGGCGGCAATCAGGTGCCGCGCGAGGTCGGCCGAATCGCCGGTCGTGACGAAACACTGCGCCGCCTCGTGGCCGGGCACGTTCGACGCGATGCTCACGCTGAGCAGCTCGTGACGGGCTAGCCACCGGCACTTGGCGGTGTCTGGCGGCAGGTCGGTATCGTCGAAGTAGCATTCAAAGTCGAACGTCGCCCTGAACGGGTAGTAGCGCAGGCTGTCGTCCACGCAGACGCCCTCGTCCTCCAGCTGCTGGAACACGGACGGCGCCGGATGGTAGAGGCCGCCGGGGAAGACGTGGCGAACGCAGCCGTCGCACGTCGCCTCGTGGCGTCGCAACTCCCATAGGGTCGGCCACAGGGCGTTGGCGCACTTGCCGCACACGTACGTTTTCGTGTACATCGAGACGTCGCGTATATAGGAATAGTGTGCGCCGCATACGTTGACGTTCAGGGTCGTGGGGTGCGCGCCGAGCGACCGACGGGCCAGCTCGGCGGTGTCGGCCCGCGTCAGACGATAGGCGACCACGTTGACGCCGAAGACTGCCTCCACCCGGTCGAGCGCGCTGAGGGGGATGCCGGCGGCGTGCGTCGTGCCAGTGGCTCTACAGTAGTCGTCGTATAGGCGCTTGGCGGGGGCCGTCAAACGATCGATGTCCGCCTCTGGGTGCCGCCTATGCAGCGCCAGACAACGGAACAGGCATAGGTTATCCGCGTAGGGGTCACCTCGGCGGTTTTTCGTCAGCCCGATGACGGCCCTGTTGTCGCGCAGGAAGGCCGGAAGGTGCGGCGCGCCGTCGACGCAACCGATAGGATGATTTATGATGGCGTTCAGAAAGTAGGTCGCGTTCGTCACCAATTCGGCGACCCAGCCCGAGTCGGGGCGCTGCGCGATCACGTACTGGAGAACGTCGCGCGTACGGACGTCCTCGAGAAAGCGCTCGAACGAACGCGCGTCGGTAACGAGAGCGGGCACTTCCAGGAAGCGGCCGCAACAATTACACGATGAATGAAAATAACGGAGGCGCCCCGTCACCTTGTGGCGTAGAATAAACGCGTAGCTCACGTTGATCTTAAAGGAGTGCGTTTGCGCCTCGAACATTCGTCTTAGACGGGGTTCGAGGGCGCGCGTGTTCGGACAGTCGGTTAATTGGAAATTATAGCGGGATTGTATGCGGCCGCGCGCCACCGACGTCTGTATGCTCGACCAGTGCTCTTCGATGACTCGACGCAGTCCAACCGCCAGGTCGCTGGGGGGCGGCACCTCGTCGTCGTCAGGCGGTGGTGGTGGTGACACTACGCCGCACCCTCTCAGATGCCTCAGCATTGGGTGGCGCCTAGCGAAAGAGCGACCACATTTTGGGCACTCGCGTTCGGTCCCCCTGTCGCTGCCGCACGTTTGCGATGTCTTCGCGTGTTTCAAAAAACTATAGCGTTTAGCGAAATAGGCGCCGCAGTTTGGGCATTGCGAACGCCTACAGGAGTGGCCCACTAGATCCTCTCGGCCACACACGGGACAGTTCGGCATAGCTGCTTTTATTTTTAGCACGACGGCGCGCCGCCTCTTATACAGGACGGCGGACCATTCTGATTGGCTGGCTGACTTGACGGAAGGCCTTTTTTGGGACCCTTCTGTTTTGTTGTTGTAGGATGTGCTTTATTAAGCGACGACAACGCACGCCAGCATTACTTGCTTTGTAGGCGGAACATTCAACGCTTTTATTATTGCGAGAAAGGGATATAACAAATGTTTATTAAGCGAGGAGTGTTCGTTTAAGCAGGTTCAACTGGCCGGTGATGCACTTTTTTAGGACCCTTCTGTTTTGTTGTTGTTGTAGGATGTGCTTTATTAAGCGACGACGACAACGCTGTTAACAGCATTACTTGCTTTGTAGGCGGGACATTCAACGCTTTTATTATTGCGAGAAAGGAATATAACAAATGTTTATTAAGCGACGAAACGAGGAGTTTAAGCAGGTTCAACTGGCCTGTGATGCGGGCGACGATTTTTTTTTCAACGCTTTTGACGAACAACCGATATAACAAATGAATACGTTTTATTCACCAACGACATACAAACAGTATTGTGTTCAATTCGACGCGAGAAAGGGACATAACAAATGAATACGTTTTATTAAGCGACGACACGATATTATTATTAAGTATAGTGTTCGTTTAAGCAGGCTCAACTGGCCTGTGATGCGGGATATTTTTTTTTTTTCGAGAGAGAGAGAGAGAGAGAGAGAGAGAGAGATTTATTTATTAATAGTGTTCATCAAACAGCGACGACCCATGTTTATTACGAGACACCGATATAACAAATGAATACGTTTTCAACGTTTTATTCACCGACGACATAATTCGCAAGCATTATTGCGTTCAATTCAACAGGCAAGAAAGCGACCTATATAGAGATCTATTTATTATTAATAATAATAATGTTCATCACGCGCTATTCAGCGATATAGTGTTCGTTTAGGCGCGTTCAATTCAACAGGCAAGAAAGCGACCTATATAGAGATCTATTTATTATTAATAATAATAATAATAATGTTCATCACGCGCTATTCAGCGATATAGTGTTCGTTTAGGCACTCTTTATTATTAAGTATAGTTTAAGCAGCATAATGTTCAGCGATCGATGCCATCCGCCACGTCAAGGCCGCTCCTCCGGATCAGATACTCCTGGGTGGCCGCCTCCAGCGTGGCGCACTCGATGACGTCGTTCCAATCGGTGGTAAGTAACCAATCCGACACATATTTGACGAGTACAATCTCGGCACTCCGATTCGGGGCGGCCTGCCTCATGCGGCCGCTCAGGATGTGCACTAATTGTGTAAAGCACGGCAACAAGGAACGCTCCGTATAATGCGTCAGGACGGCCTGAAAATGCCGCCTAAGCAGGTCGCCCACATCGTCGTACACGCGCGGGTAGTGACGTCTCGGTCGGCCCGCACGGTAGCCGGCCATGTGAACGAACGGGCATCCTTCGTTGGGGGCGCACTCACCGCAGCTGGATCGTCCCCGTTCCAATATGCCGTCGCCTATCCACTCCGCAAAGGCCTCCAGGAGGCACCTCTCGTGTTCCGAAATTGACGAGATGGGCGAGACCGGTCGCGGCGGTGGCGCCATCTCAGGCGACGCGGCGGACCCCTCCTCGATGACGTACGGAAATAAACTTGCGTACGTCGGTGGCGTCGTCGGTCTCATCGTCCCGCCAAAGGCATCGGCGTATGATCGCATAGCGGCGTCCGACATAACCAGTACCTTCTCCAACACGGAGTCGAGTGCTCGATCGCGCGCCGCCGGATTGGCCTGCAGAATAAATATTATTATTATTATTATTATTATAGTCACACGCCGTTTAATCGGTCTTTGGCAGAGAACGCTTCAATGTCCGATAGTCGGCCGCCACATCGAGCAGGGCCTCTATGACGGGGCCCGCCAGATCAGGCCTGGAGCTGGCAAGGCGTGCCGCAGAAGTGATCGCTTTTATGGCACCCAAGAGACGATGCACATCCTGCGGGACACAAAGAAAGGGCCGACCGTTAATGGCGCACGATGCAGAATCCCACGAGCGGCCGTCGGCCATTCTACAGCACGAAGAAGCGCAACGGGTTAATCACTCACGTCGTATTTTTGTGCCGCTGCGTAAACTGTAGGGTGCTTGTCTGACTATCATAGGACGACGACACCGCCCATTCTGCAGCACAATAACAAAGCAGTAAACAAACACTAATCACTTATTTTTTTCACCGAGCGCACTGTATAGGAGGGCACCCCAACCCACGTGGTCTTCTGCAATTCCACATCAATGACAGTGCCAACAAGCGCAAGCACCGTGTCACGCAATTCGTTGGCATCGAGCTCGGCCAGATAGGAGGCCTGGTAGTCGACGAGGCACGTCATAGCCCTATCGAAAACAATTACCCACGTTTCATCATCCACCCCCGATCCGTCCTTCAGCATCATTCGCATAGAAAAATAATATTGCACTTCATTCTGGACCCCATGCGACATGCACATCATATCGCCGTTCATAGTCGTATATACTTTTCGTCGACAGCGCTTACAGCCTTCGTACACGCACTTATCGCGCCAGCAAATTGCTTCGATAGTGGGATAATCTCTTATCCTATAGCAGCCGTCCACGACCAGCTGCAGGGCGTGCAGACTCACCGTCGAAGGTAACAATACAACGGCGCCCCTCTCAGAAGGCGGCCGGTGGGTGCTTGCCGCCGCCTCCGGCTCACGCCCCGATACCCCAGGCGTGGGCTCTTGGGCCGGCCCTGCGTCGCCCTCCTTGTTGCGTGCAGGCGCCGCGCCGGGCAACGGTGCAGTCGGCTGAGGTTGCGCGCCGCCCCGTGATGCTGGGATGATAGGACGCAGCAGCACATCGTCCGGCGCCGCAGACGGGCGCCCCTGTACAGTCGATGAGGCGCTGCGAGTGGGCAGGCTCGACATCGCCTGTTTTCTGGCTCTCTTCCGGGGGGCTGATGAGTCGTCTGCCATTACGATGTCACTGTGAACACAACACACATATAGTTTGCCTGCCCCTTTTATACAGAACTAGTAAAGGGTGCGCGTGCACCAGATCACGTACGCCACACAACAGGCAAGTCTGCCAAGGCTATTGTCAATTGAAAAAAAATAGGTGGTCACGCGGTACATGTTCCGTAAAAGCGTCTCTTTAAAGCGTTTTTCTTTATTACGACATCACCACGTAATTCCTGACCCCCGACTGATCTTATAACATGCTTAGGCTCGATTATTTAGAATTTCATTAAACGATTTTGAAACATTACGCACAACAATAGTCAACAACTTACATAACGCCGAACGTGACGTCTCTCGAGGCGCGCGCAACCAAGGGGGGACATTCAACAACTTACATAAAACTAATGCGTCATTTACCGCCACGAAAACACGCCTCTCGATGCGTGCCGTGCGCACCCCTCGGGCGAAGTCAACAGCCTACATAAACTAATGCGTCATTCGCCACCGCGTAAACAGGCCGTCATGTCAAGTTGCCCCAAAACAGTCATCGCACAGCACAAACGGTACGTCACACTCTTTTATTAAATTATAACTATTTATATTCACGGGTGCACCTAAAATGCAAGTCCTATACAAGAATCATTTATTTATTTGGGTGCACCTAAAATGCAAGTCCTATACAAGAATCATTATTTATTTAGTCATTTCTATTCACGATGAGTCACAAACATTCATACGCAACTATAAATATCCATGCAACTCGGTGATGTTGCGGCTGAAATTGTTGAACGTAAGTGTGCACCTCCTGTTGTGTTTGGTTACTTAACACAGGCGAGATTTGAACACGCCACACACGACACGTCTTCACCATAAACTGCACAACTCAAACGGCTAAACAAATTATGTAAACATATTTATTTCTATTCACTGTCAAACAAACATTCATATACAAGAATATTTTCATTTATTTATTCAGTCGCTTCTATTCACAGGTCGCCCAATGAAGGGCCCCTCAAAGGCGGGGGACGTGGGCAGTCGCTCCTCGCCATAGCAGCGACCTTTCCGACCCGACCACGAAGATGCGTAACGCCGCCCCCTTTAGAGCCGAGACGGACCGCTCGGCCGGTTGCCAGGGTACGCGGCGTCATTAGACCAAAATGGCGCTACGACCCCGACACCGATATATGGATGTCAATCCCTGATCTGCATCGCCCACGGACCGCTTCTGACCCACGGGCAGTGACAGAACGGCTCGCGTCACCCCCTCTACGCACCCCAGCAAGCTTGCCTAGGGGCCCCGTACGGCGCCAAACCCAGAACGGCTTTGGATTACCTTTTGACTACGTCGAGCCAGATCGCCCTAGGGCACCGAATGGACTACCCTATGCCATCTTTCGCAGTTAAACTATATAACTCATTAAACTAATTAAACTATAATAATAATAATCGTTTGATTCTTTCCAACGCACAAAACCACTGTATGTCCCTACGAACTATAGTAGGCTTGCTTATAAACGAAACACTGTACGCTATAAATACACTAGAAGGCGTCACGACTCACGACAAAGCAGGAACGTTACAGCGGTCGCTTTACACCAGTGCCTGTATCAATTTTCACAACAACCCAGCGTAGAACTCTTATGCGTGGTTATGTACATGGTTATGATTATAGCCACTTTCGGCCGCCTCAACGTGGCTCCAATTAACAGGCAACTCTTTAATACAGTGGCTTTGTGCCGGCACCAATGATTATAGGCAATATTCAGTTGTTTTAGGCCTACCTTAGCGATCCAAAACAGCGCCAGAGACACCTTACAGCGGCCGGCCACTAGCAGCATCCGGACTTTCACCCGTCCATGTATCAGGTTTCACAACAACAACACAGTCGAGCGTAGATTTCACAACACAGGCGCCTAACAGCGTAGAAGTTTTATACATGGCTATGTACTGGTAAAGTAATTATAGCCACTCAGTACTAATTGCGTACTCATCAAGGGACCCCCAATTAGCAAACAACTCTTTTTATACAGTAGTTTTATGCCGGTAAATGACTATAGGCAATATTCAATTATTCTAGCCCAGAACTCTTATGCGTGGTTATGTACATGGTTATGATTATAGCCACTTTCGTCCGCCTCAACGTGGCTCCAATTAACAGGCAACTCTTTAATACAGTGGCCTTGTGCCGGCACCAATGATTATAGGCAATATTCAGTTGTTTTAGGCCTACCTTAGCGATCCAAAACAGCGCCAGAGACACATTACAGCGGCCGGCCACTAGCAGGGGCCGGACCTTCACCCGTCCCTGTATCAGGTTTCACAACAACACAGTCGAGCGTAGATTTCACAACACAGGCGCCTAACAGCGCAGAAGTTTTATACATGGCTATGTACTGGTACAGTAATTATAGCCACTCAGTACTAATTGCGTACTCATCAAGGTACCCCCAATTAGCAAGCAACTCTTTTTATACAGTAGTTTTATGCCGGTAAATGACTATAGGCAATATTCAATTATTCTAGCCCTACCTTAGATCTGACGATTAAAAGAACGCAAAGGGCACACGGGGTCAACGCTGACCATCCCCTTAATACAACAGTTTGAGGTCTCAAACTCATTCTAAGCCTCTGATTTGTTGTTGAGCCTGTCAATCACGCCCCTCAAGTATAGAGAAACGAAACACATACATTACACGCACTAAGGGCAACAGGTCGAACAGAAACACACGCTAAAGGGCAACAGGTCAACATCTATGGGTGGCCCATCAATCAGTTGACTTTTTCTGTATAGGTCTGACGTTTTAGGAAAAAGTACAAATCCTTTGATGTTGACTTTTTCTGTATAGGCGCGCATAGGGTGCTAAGTTTTAGGAAAAAATTTTGGGGAGGAGCCTATTTCTTTGATGTTTCTTTGATCTTGAGTGCGTGACCTTTTTACACGGGGGCTTCAGCCACATGACTACTACTTGCCTATGTAATTTGTAATTGGTTTCCTGGGATAACTGTCAAATTACAAAGTTAAGGTGTTGGTGTGCAATCATCCAATTTCGTGCATTGTCATCACAATTGAGGAAGTATTTCTGGAATGTGCAATACTAAAAGGATGTTCATGTGACATGTGATTAAGTTCATACATCTGTTTTGATGTTGATAAATGCCACCCCGCAACCAGCGTGTAAGGACGAGAGGAGGGAGGGGTGGCAGAGGATGTCGGCTAAGTCAGGCTGATATCGAGAGAGTACGTAGGCTTCGGGAGGCCCGCATTCGTTCAACTCAGGTAATATCATATACAACAATTAACCACACATAGGTTATTAACAGTTTTAATTGCACCTTTAAATATATCTTCGGCTGCATAGACATACATATAGAAACTATGTTTACTTACTTTACGAAAAAACCTTCATGTAAACATTACATTTTCACACCAAATCCACATGTAGTCATGGAAAAAAGCTGTTATCATTATTCAACAAAGTCCCTTGTGTGTGCATCATGTATTTGTACATTAAACCCAGAGTGATTCATCCATATAACACCTACAAAAATATAACTTGTTTGCATTCATTTACATAGGAAACAATAGAGCAGTTAGATGCAACGTCGATGCGCTGTTTGTTGCACTCAATTGTCAATGAGCATCCAGGCATCGTGTTCGATGCACTTGAAGTGCTACAAGCCCAGGCGCCTACCCCCCACCCGGACCAGCCATCGGAAATCACCCCCCAGTGGTGCATCTGCGGCAGATGTAGAGACATGCCGACAGACCTGGAGAGGTTATGCTGTGGCCTACACAACTGCATATCTCAAAGACCAGTGAGTACCTGACATTGAAATGCAACATAGAAGGACTAGTTAAGCATACTACAATTGTGTAATAAGAATGCAAGTTTTTGTTTTAAATGAACGATAATACCCTGAGGTAATGTAGTAATGAACCCTGGAGTGAACTGATTCTTTCATAATATGCCACATGTGACAAACCCTTCGAATACATGATAAGGAAAACATACTGTTGGCATAATACCTATCTAAAATGTTGGCATTACAACATTTCCCATGACGATGTAACCTTGACGTTCAGGCAGCATCTTGAAATGTCAAACAAGAGTAGCTGTAATAGTTGCACATGACAGAAACTGAAATGTATTGTCAGCAAAAACATTTCATAATCCTTGCCAGTTAGCAGCTATCACATCAATGTATAATATTGACTCTGGCCAGGATGGCAATTTTAATGAATATTCATAATAAAAAATAACAATAAATTTAATGACAACGACCTCATACAATTAAAATACATCATCACCTTTTTTGTTACACTAAGTTATCCTTGCTGTATCACCCCCTACATCCCACTGAAACCATCCCCTGTGGAATACTCACTGCTCGCAAGATATATGCCAATATGTATGAGGTATATCAGGTCATTCATCAAACAATTTATACGGATTACCACAATGAATACTCCATATTTACTCCCAACATTGCAATGATGCCCAACGTTGTTTTGCTATAACAATTTTATCTTTACAGGAGATTGAACTAGTGTGTCTGGAGCCATTAGTTCTACAAATCAACATGGCCTACTGGGCAGACATTTTTGCGCAGGACCCCGGACACGACTCGGCAGCCCTGCGACATGCTGCTTACAGGCAGTTTGTCCTGTGGCGACATGGCCGACTCGGGATAAACATCCGTCGCGTCATCCCCAGTTGTGTGGTCAGCCGCATTAGGGATCGATTCCCCAATGCAAATGGGGTTTACACTGGCTTCCAGGTCAGTCGGTTAGCTTGATTGACCAGACGTCATTGTAGACCGGAGGTTTCTGGACATCCGGGAGCGGTGACGCCTCACTAGCTCGGCAGTTGGTGGTGGAGCAGTGGGTGCCATGGTCCGACTGATTCGGCGGGGATCTTCTGCCATCAATTCGCGACGTCTTGACACTGATTCTGTATCAACCATTCTGCGACGAACTGCATCCATTTGCATGTCGATTATGTAACTGTAGGATTTCCGTGTCTTCATGGGAACAGCATACCAGTTTCCCGATTTTTTGCTGTACATCCTCCTGTACCTTTAAATCAGACAAAATAACTATTTCCATGACTGTGGCATGAATAATTTTTTAGATAAATGTGACACCATATTCTTCAAAAGTAATTCATACATGGTCTTCTTCTAGCTGCTCTTTTTCTTGCTGCTACATGTTATGCAGACATTGACAATCATGGCCCTCCAATTTCTTTCATTTGTATTTAGTAGCAGTTCTGTTTCTAAACCATGTTTACAGACTATCTATCTATCTATTATTTGTACTCTAGAACGTTCTCTCCATTGTTACACAAACCTTTCTCAATTTGCATCCTATAAATCTTGCTCTTGTTCTAACTGTGCCTTACTATTTCCTTTTGACTCTTCTAAGAATGTTCGTGGTACTCTTAGATTTCTTCACACAAAGCCACATTTTAATGTTTTCTAAGTTTTTAAATATTGGTATTTTTTTCAAAATTAATAAGTAATGTTGCTACATCAATAATTTCTATTTATGTCAACGGAAACACTCACATAATTTCTCCTGCAGAGTTAAGGCGGTAGGGTCTGTCTTTGTGTTTTTGGTAGTCGATGGCAGCCAGCTGAGTTCTTGCAACATACACTGGGTAGCTGCGAGATATAAAACATGTTTGTGAAATTTGATACACCTGTTTCTGTGTATACTGACTGCATCGACATTGTATTTTTGAAAGTATATTTATTATGTATTTATTATTTAATTTTTTTTTCTTCTACATTATCACCAATTTATATTTTTCTAATACTTTACATTACATTGTTTTTTGTGTACGATCACACATATTGTACTATGTCATGATCAACGTCCAATTTTAATGATTATACCTGTAATTCTTGTTTATCTTTCATAATTGCCTAGTCATTTTCTTGTGATTTTTCATTACACACTGCATGCGATAAACAATTGCAGTTTGATGTAAGTGTTGTTGTTTTTAACACATGTAATATTATAAATGTTATAATATACAGTGCAATAATTGTACTTGTTATTTTCTTACTTGTAATTATTGTCTAGTCAGTAGAATCACAGTCTTAATACAATCTTATATAATAAGACTGGAAATAGTGTTTACTTCACATTTTTAAACACGAATATGCAATTTCATGAGGACAGGAGTTAATAAAAAATTCTCATGCAGACAAAATTATATGTCGTCGTTCTTCATTGCTATTATTTATGATTTTCATGAAAGGTTTGGTGACAGACCTATGATAATCTGTACCATATTATTCGTTTACCTGAATGTGAAAAGTTTAGCCGCATACATCAACATGTGGTGATGAAACACTTCGAGTTCTCCGGTATGTCTGAAAACCATGACCAACGATCACATAATCATTATCTGTACTTTACACACAACCACAGTGCGCTGACAACCAACATTTGATGGAGTGATAAAATAAGAGGTGTTCTTTAAAAAGATGAATACATAATTTGTTTTATAAATAAATAGTGTAATAGTTAAAATAGTAAAAAATTGTAACTATTGAAATACACACCTGAATTTCACATAATGATGGACATTCTTGAGGAAGCGAACATTCAGTACAACTTCCACCAAGGCTTTGTGTGCTGGCGAGCCTTCCTCCAGCCAGACCTTGTCATGGTCTTCCTCCAGAGGACCATGGGAACATTGGCCAGCAGACACCCCACCACCAATTTGCCACTCGTGTTTGTTGACTGTGTGGTGGATGATCCCTCGCCACTCCTACAACACAGCGTTGTCACTATATAACAAAACAAACATTCATGTTAAATTACACACATGTCAATACACTAAATCAAATAAATACAGTAATCAACTTGTACATAAATTTTTATTTTCTACCAATTGGTACGTTATTTAATTTTTTTAGCCACCAAATTTATGTTATTGGAACATGTTTAGAAAGATTATGATATTGGTGTGATTAACATGGGTCATTGTGAAAACGTAAAGAAAATAGATTTTTTAAAAACAATTACCTTGAATCGCTCCTCAGAACCTTCTGCAACTTCTGCACAGTGCCAGAAATGCGTCACGATGTCCTTGCACCAAGGTCCCAAAGCCTTGTTTGCACGGTTACTAGACACCTGGCAAATAGCAGATGGTAAGGTCACATAATGTTTTATATTTATGGTATGGTATATAAACATATATGGGTGCATATATATATATATATTGATAGCATTTGATACACCCATCATATCAAAATGTACTGTTATTATGTTTATGATTAATTTCTGCCAGCTCAGACTATGGTATGGCATGGCCCATCAATAGAGTAGAACCTCATCAGCCATGGCACGTACATTAGGGACCAAAGTGTTTGGGTTATCGATGCTTCATAGCAGTCATAATCGTAAAGTAAAGGTAAGTTCTTATATAGTGCAGTATCCAGTCACCAGGGCTGCTCAAAGTGCTTTACAATTTTACTCCCTGGTAGACCTGTTCAATTGAACACCATATCTCTTGGAAGCATTCACCCATGCTGCAATTAATGCATGAAGACTATTCATAAACAAATATCAACTACTGTCTACAGTCAGGTACTCGCTGATACAGTGAACTGAAGCAATGTAGAGTAAACAAAATTGCCCAAGGTTTGACACCATCGCACAGGATTCGAACCCACGTTCTCTGAGTCGAGAGTCCGAAGCTCTTCCCACTGTGCTAATACGCTCCACTTAAGATTCATAATTCTTTTGGAATGTTTCATCACATTTCAATAATTTGTAAGCTGACATTATTTATATCTTATTTTGTTACATATGCTGATGTAACTACAAACATAACAGACATGGAAACATTGTCCTTGATCTGCTCCTTCTTTAATACACCAACAACATTCGTTCACAATGAAACATGTACCTCTGACAGTCTTTTCCCCAGGTTCTTTGCTGCATGCCAAATGTCCCACTGATGAAGGATCTGTGGGTACTCATCTCCTAAAATATAATAACTTATTTAGTATGTATGCTTTGCAGCCATACCAGCTGAAATGTATCGATCATTTGTCTTTACACACAAGCAACACACAAAACGTGTACACATCATGCATAATGTTTTTTCGAAGCTTGGATGAATGTGTAGGACTTAAAATGCACATACAATTTTTATTTTCATTTATACACATTATCATGTTGTGTACACTAGTCATGAGCATGCTCATCAATTACAAAGTTGAATATCTTGTCAAATAGTTGGATAAAGCATATTCACCAGAAGAACATAATTGAAAACGTACATAAATTTGTAAGCCTAACGTTACAATTGATAAATGTTTACTGTTTTTTTGTGAGAGTCCACTTTCTGTACAACTAAGATAACTCACGAAGGAAGGCAGCAATCTGTCAATTTCGGCTGTTTATTACGTGGTCCAATAGAGCTGGTAGCTTGATTTGAGCGGGGCTATTTATTGACACCGCGTTATTCGTACTTGTATTTCGGCGCAACGCTGCTTTTATGTGCTACTACGGAACCCAGATTAAGTAATTAAACATCACTGCATTTGTATCGAAGATCGTCTCACGGAATATGTGTCAGTTTCTTCCAGATATGGAAATATTGGGGACCGAGGAGTAAATCAAGAAGCATAAATTATGAAAAGTTTATATTTTAATTTATATAAGGCATAAATAACATGTTTGCATTCTGAACATATATTATGTCATTAATTAATAAATATAAACAAATAGGCTTCAAAACTGTTGGTTAACCATCCCTGGTTCATCGTGTCTGCAGGCACACAAAATAGTGTTTATATTTGCGATCAGGGATATCCAGATGGAAACAATAATTATTTAACA
Source organism: Escarpia spicata (assembly GCA_963995525.1). Classification (NCBI taxonomy): domain Eukaryota; kingdom Metazoa; phylum Annelida; class Polychaeta; order Sabellida; family Siboglinidae; genus Escarpia; species Escarpia spicata. The sequence goes on from OZ023207.1 coordinate 5,294,505, forward strand.
AATAAAATGTTGAATAGGTACATATTTCATTTTATAAAGTAACCTATTTCAGTCCCTAGTCTAGTTTTTGCGAAGAAGCTGCCTGCCTGGCATCCGTTTTTGTTTGGCTAAATTCAATCCCAGTAGATGTCCGAGACAATATTTAGAAGTACAATCACATAATCTTTTGTGCACAATAACTAGATGTGTAACCGTATACGTACAGTCAGCGTCATCAGCCATCATCACATGCTCTGAACACAAACAGAAATGTGCTTAATACAAATAAATAAAAATGGCTGCCTAAGTCTCGTTTTCGGCGTACGCATGCTCATTGCGGCACCTTTATAATGTATACCATCGCATCGCGCATCGTATCGCATCGCGTATCGCATCGCATCGCGTATCGCATCGCCCATCGTCCATCGCATCGCGCATCGCATCGTCCATCGCATCGCGCATCGTCCATCGCATCGCGCATCGCGTCATCGCCCCATGGCGCTGCAGATTGCCACACAAAAACGCGATGGCCCTTCTCGGCCATCATACTTATTAGCTTAGTCTGAATAGTTTACATATTTTATTAGCACAATTTTATGTTGGTTTATCGTCTTATTTATAATATCTATTTAGTTGTATTTTACAATATCTTGTTGATGATTTTTAGGAACATATTTGAAATAAGTGTATTTTATGTGCTTTCATGTGTTATTCTCGGTACTGCGTTATTCTCGGCCGCGCAATTGGCTTTCACCAGCTACCGCTTGTAACGACCAACGCTTTTCGTTTGACGATTAAAACACAATAAAAACGAATTCTTCTATCAAACAGAAAGCGCATTAATTTTAGGCAACCCAACTGAGGAAGTAGCGGGAAGGAGTTTAAGATCAAATTACATTGTACTGTAACTATCATAATAAATTATAACAATAGTCCTTCATGTGTCGCTCCACGGCTGAGTGAGAGCCAGCTGTGTGTGTGTGTGTGTGCGTGCGTGTGTACGTGTGTGTGCGTGTGTGTGTTTCTTAATACGTATTTGCATGTATATAATTTCACTCAATAAATTCAATCAATCACTCTCACAAATGAACATGACATGACACATGAAGTGTGTCGGCTTCACAAAGACGTCCTTCCCAGCTAACAAAACTCACTGGACCAATGACTTGTGGTTTATAATGATGGCAGCAGAAACCATGACGGGGCCAATGCTGGTTTGTCATTGGTTTGACATTATTTGTTTGCCATTGTAAGCACAACATTGGCTCAGTGGTGGTTGTCATTGATTCATCACTGGTTTGCCTTTGAAAAAAATGACTAAGCCAGTAAAGGTTTGTCATTGATTTGGCGTCACTGGTTTACAAACAACATTGCCCCAACAATGGCAATCATTGGTCCAATCGTTATTCATTTGCCATTGAAACGCATCGCAGAACCAGTGGTGGTGCCATCATAATTAATTTGCCGTGTAATAACATAAATAAAATAATACAATGACGCTGTATGAGGTAGAAGTCTACGGTAAGTTCTCGAAAGTGTTGGAGCCAATCTCACCGCGTCCCTTGGTAGGAACCAATAATGTGTATACAATTATTATATACATTTCTATTATTCTATAGAAACAATCGCTAACTTTTAACTTTGAGGTAGTGATAGGTATCTCCCCTAGTTGTCGAGGTTCACTCGCCTCTTTCTGTGTTCATTAGTTTCCTTCGATCATTGGTTTCTGAACTACAAATTGGAGATGCATTAAAAAAAATCTACAAAGGTCGTTTTTTATAGTTATTTATTTTGTTAGTAGTCGAATTGAGTGGTCAGACATTCTCCAGGTGGCAGCACAAGTTCGATATATATATATATATTATATGTACTGTAATGATGATAACTGCAGCCTTTGGTTTGTTGCACCGTGTACGAGTGCGCGTATGTCTGTGTGTGCGTTCGTGTGTGCGTGTGCGTCCGTGCGTGCCTACGTATGTGTACACATAGTTTTAGCGCTGTAAATACAGTATAACTGAATGATTCCCAGAGCAGCTGAGGTGTTTTTTAAATGCTGAATGAACATGTCTGCCGGCGGCGAAGTGTAAAGTGTCTTGAGCAGGTCAGAGGACGTATACTGGGCTGTGGCGGCTATAATAAGTTGGTCTTTATCTTTATCACTCACACGCGCGCGCGCATACGCTTACAAACACGCGCATATGCCGATTATGCGTGCGTGCATGTGCTCGTGTCCGTGTGTGAGCACGTGATTGGTTGCGCTTGTCTGTATAGTAATACAGTAGGTACGCACACTACACACATTTTAATACACACTCTGTTCTAGGTTCCTTGGAACTTGAACGTTTGGCGGATATGACGGGATACCGGAACAACTTCAACTTTTCAATCGTCACCGACGGAGACCGCACCACCTGTGAGCAAGTGACAGCACCAGAATCCGATAAAGCTTTCATTCTACAGATCGATACTCTGACAAAACTCGACCGCTTGAATGTGACCGCGGTGCTGGACGGATGTCTCGACTTCCCGGCGACGATGGTGTACACGGAGAGTGATCAGTCAGCTGTACTCCCCTACCACAACAACCCTTCGTTCTGTGACGACGCATCCGGGAACTGCGACTTCGAGTGCGACTGCAGCGACACCGGGTGTCATCGCACGTTTCTCGTCATCCTCGCACACCCCGCCAGGGAGCGCGTAGTGTGCGAAATAGTCATCACGTAGAACAAAAACAAGTCGATTTCGCTGACTTTGAAAAGTCCCGGAGTACATATGAATCATCTAACAGATTGCGCTTAACAACCTTAGAAACAAGACGATAATGAGGAGATGAAATGTATGTTTTAAGATATTGAATGAGTTTGACGTATCAGGCTCTAGGCTGATATGTCCTCGCAAGCCCTGGCTGATTCCCTACGCGAAGTGCGGAAGTTTGCCGAGTCAAACTAGTAATTGACTTTGCCAGTCGCGACTGCATCACCCACGAGAACAGCGCAAATACCCGCCCCAATTTGAAGACGGATAAACGACTTCTGGGAATCCCAATATAATGACCCGTTCGCCCATTAGCACGAGCAGCTGAGCGGTATTGTGTATTAGAATAATTGCTTCTACTTCCTAAACATTGCATGTACCACGAGCCACAGTTGGTTAAATTTAGTTTTATTATGACCACCTGACCTGCCTATATGTACTGATCTAGTGAGCGATTTCATAGGCTGAGCTTAAATTCAGAGTTCCGCAAAGCGATCAGCCGGGGGGTACTGCTGGCTGGCACTGACGTAATCAGCAGCAGCGACCCCTGACGCGCGAGGATGGACTCAGCTATTAACTTACGCACTTTGCGTAGATCCGCCAGGGCTAGTTTTGCATGGCAAACAGCCCTGGCTTGCGAGGATGCCTAGGCTGGCCGCGGTTGCGACATGGATGCACACGTAACCTATCGTAACCCACTGTTTCGGCAAAGGAGTTCCGCTCCTGGAGAAGCGTTCCACTCGAGGTATCAGGGGGTGCACTCGAATGGTTCTTTAGAGTTCAAGAGGGTGTAGCTGGAGGGGTTTGTTTTAGCTCCAGGTAATCGGGGTGCAGTTGGAGTTTTTTTAACGCTAGGGGGTCCGGAGGCCCTGCAGTTGGAGATAGACGATATAAGGACGAGAGTTAGACGCGAAGCAGCATTGTGAAAGGATTACATACGAGGAGGTATTCATTCTCATAGCGGACTCTACACGAATAGCACAAATTAACCGCTGGTTGTGTAAGGAAATCCTAGAAGCATGAACATATTTGTAAAAAACCCGACTTCTTTGGGTGTTTGCTTTGAATTGCAGTTTTTTTAATCGTGCATACTTAAATGGTATAGTCTGTTTATATGTATGTTATTGATTCGGTTGGTTTCGTTTGGCAGGTGTGAAATTGGCAAGCAGAAAAAAAGGAATGTGGCTGCCAATATTCTACGTGGCGTTGGTTTGTTTTCTAAAATGTGTACATGTAATACACCGTCTGTACAAAATAACATAGCGAATGTAGGACTTATTTCAAATTGTATTTCACAATGAGTTCCCAATATTTTATGTGTTGGGCTGGAGATAGGTTGGGGGCATGCGTTCCCAATAGTTTATTTGTTGGGCTGGAGATAGGTTGGGGGCATGAGTTCCCAATAGTTTATGTGTTGGGCTGGAGATAGGTTGGGGGCATGAGTTCCCAATAGTTTATGTGTTGGGCTGGAGATAGGTTGGGGGCATGAGTTCCCAATAGTTTATGTGTTGGGCTGGAGATAGGTTGGGGCATGAGTTCCCAATAGTTTATGTGTTGGGCTGGAGAATGGTTGGGGGCATGAGTTCCCAATAGTTTATGTGTTGGGCTGGAGATAGGATTAGTCTCGGAATATTTAGAGCCTCAATGTTGTTTTTGTGAGCCTCAAGGAGGGGAGTGTAATTTGAGTTTTTTTGTAGTCTCAAGGTGGATGTTTGGCGAGCATCAGTGGTGTGCAATAGGTGTTTGGAGTGCCTCAGCCCCCCAGTATTCACCACGTTCCGACGCCATTGATTGAGTATTGTAAAAACAAACGGATGCAATTCACATAGTTCGCAGTGCCATTATTAATGTTAACTGTTATTGATTGGGTCGCGATAGCGCTGCTACACGTAACGACCGGACACACATCCATTGAGCTCTAATTTCCAGTCACTGGTTCCATGAATTATTGACACCACCTCCCGACTCGTCTGCGTTGGGGCGAAGACCGCTACTGCTAAACATGGGTACAGTGGCTTAGTGATCCGGGGGCAGGAGGGTGCACTGGCATCCGGGCGCCAGGTCAGAGGGCGCCGCATCGACGGTCAACCTATTATTGCCACCAAGCGGACATCGTGTAACATTCGCGATTATGCTCTTCCGTTGTGACGGTTAGTTCAAAGTTTTCTGCCAGTGGGAATCACTCGCCGTGATATTATTTGGAACAGTACGCCCTACCTCTTTTGTGTAAGTTCAACTCTGCGATTGGAGACATTAAGGCGGACGGGGCCCAATCACCATAGTCAAACTGGATTTCACAACACAGTGAAAGCCATAGAATGCCCGAATGGAGACTGACGTAGCTATTAACGACTGCTTTGGTGACATTGAGAGGCAGTGCGAGAATCTATAAGTGAATCACCAAACACCAGGGGGTGCGCGAGTGCTTGTTGCACTACATATAACGTAGTGTTGTGCTGCCATTTTTGTGTGGATAAGGACAAAGAGTAACTAATACATGGGCTGGATAATACAGAGTTCAGAGAGGGGCATGGCGATCTAAAAGAATGTCGTGAAAATTAGCATGAGACAATGGTCTCTCGGCGGAACAGGAACTGAATGCCAACTTAAGACACACGGAAAAAATATTCCATGGACGCACCGATCCCCACTCCGTCAAAACTCTACGAATTTTGAAGGAGCTTAATACACACATTTTGTTGGAACCGAACTCCATTCAAAGATCTACGCGACTGAAGAGTTCTTCAGTACCGTTTTATAACGTTATCTGTCAGCCGTTATTGAGCCAGTACAATACACTTACTACAATTCAATAGATCTTAGAATCGATGTCAAACGAGAGCTTTCTAAGTCACTAGTACTAGCTGTGTACGATACGAAGAAAGATATTTATTCAGTCGGATGCGAGTATAAGCATGACACCGGAGCCACGTTATCACAAGTACAGAGTGATGGCACTCTCAGGTTAGTGTGTGCAGTGTCGCTAACGGAGACGGAACGACGATATGCGACAATAGAGTTAGAAGCATGGGCTATAGTTTGGGCATGTGAGAAGTTTCGAAATGACAGCGTAGGTCTCACCGTGCGGATTCAAAAGGATCACAAACCGTTGATCGCACTGCTCATTGACCTTAGCTAAGCTAAGATTTCGAATGCGAATGATGAGATTTTCATACAACTTAGTACACATTTCCGGAAAGGAAAATGGGATTGCAGATGCGCTTTCGCGATCTAGTGCCAAGCCTACTGAAGTTCTCCGTTCGCAGAGTAACGGAGCCGCAGATCGCACAGTGCAGACAATCAAGTCGCTCCCCAAGAAGGAGAACGACCCTTTGCTTGCATACAGAACTTCACCGTTAGAGAACGGAGCATTGCCTGCTGAGCTGTTAATGGGTAGGAAGCTGAGGTCTACCGTCTCTGCCATACCAAAGGTGTTACAGCCAGAGCTGCCTGATGCAACGAGGATCCGATTGAAAGAAAATTAATCACGAGGTCTGACTAAGCTCAGATTTGACCAAAGGCATCATGCTAGGGAATTGCCAGAACTGTGTGTAGGAGAGAGGGTTTGGATTAAAGATCTCGAACGTCCAGCTAAAGTATTTAGACTTTTAGTTTATTTATTGGAACGCCTCGCTCTTATTTGGTCAAGAGTAGCAGTGGTACTCTTCGCTGCGCAACCGCAGGTCTTTGACAGCCTTACGAGAGCCAAGCGATGTCCCACCTGCATTGGTTAGTGTGAAACGCTGTAATGTATATGACTTGAATAGGTTGTTGTATCAATAAAGTTCAGAATTTTGTATCAGTTACATAGCACTAATCTATCATCGATATTGTGTTATATTGCGTACATTCGTGGCCTAAGCCTTAGAGTAGTATGTTTCATGTCAAGCAAAGAACAAGATTGCTGGCCAGACAGCAATACTTCTCAGTTAGAGTCGTGGATCAGTGGAACAGACTCCCACAACATGTGGTAGATGTCAAGACCGTCACACAGTTTAAGGCCGACTCGACAAGCACTGGGACAGCCTGGGATATGGACACCAACAAAGGCCAGTGCCCTAAATCAGCCCATTAACCTGTAAGTGTAAGTTTCGACTAATGTTTAAAAAGAGAGGTGTTGTATGATGCACTCTTTTGTTATAATAACGGTGTGCGTACTTATCTAATAAATAGTTCCGGTTACACGCTCGGCACCATCAAAGCATTTCAATTATTTGGCGCCATGCCCATGTAGACCAACGTAACAGGCTCAACAGGTGTTTAAGTTTTTCGTCATTTCGCCCCACCTCTCTTTAGTATGTTTTAATAAGTAGTAGTTTTAGTTGTCAAAATGTTTGTGAAACATCTTTTTGAGGTTTTATGTATTATCTACCACTATTTTAATGTAGTGCTTTATAATGTGGGCCTTTATTTAGAATGTATAGGCTAAGTAAACGGGGCAATGTTTAAGACCTCAAATGGCCCACATTTGTTTGTAAATATTTGCATGTTATAACTCATCCAATAATCTGGTGAGTCATAAATAACTGTCAGAAGGTTATTCTGGCCATATTCTACCATATCTGTTGTTGACTTGTTGCATTGCGTAAATGGAGTTATGCAAATACATTGCATAATAATTTTTACGCGAGGCAATCAAGTCAACATTTAAGTCATGCTAGGTAAACAGGGACACGGTACCGAAGAGGTCAAGAGTCCAGCATTTGAATAGTAACAGGTTTTCCCGCGCTTTAGCGTATGAATACAGTGAAAAGAAGTCCCGCCGCGCAGGGTATAAAAGGTCAGAGCGGTCCCGGCGGCGGCCATATTCGAATTTATCGGTTGTACGAACTCGTCAGAATTCAGCGTAAATTTTTGTCCACCTCCCTCCCCTCCTACCAGTAATTCGTGTGTGATTCCTTGTTCTTAGCATGATTTGTGAATACATGTGTGTGATATGGTATATGTACTTTTTCTGTGACGCTTTTCCCTGCTCTATTATACACGAGGTTTTGCCTGAAGGGTTTTCTCCTCCTTACTGATAATATACAGTAACAGTGTACGCAGGGTTTTTAGGGCGGTAAATAAAGTAGGATAGATTACACGTGGGGCGGAATGGCCCCACCTCTCTTTAGTATGTTTTAATAAGTAGTAGTTTTAGTTGTCAAAATGTTTGTGAAACATCTTTTTGAGGTTTTATGTATTATCTACCACTATTTTAATGTAGTGCTTTATAATGTGGGCCTTTATTTAGAATGTTTAGGCTAAGTAAACGGGGCAATGTTTAAGACCTCAAATGGCCCACATTTGTTTGTAAATATTTGCATGTTATAACTCATCCAATAATCTGGTGAGTCATAAATAACTGTCAGAAGGTTATTCTGGCCATATTCTACCATATCTGTTGTTGACTTGTTGCATTGCGTAAACAGGCATTTTATGAGAGCTAGAAGTATGCAATTTTTGTTAAAATCTATCAACATGTCAATGAGATGATGATAACGGCAGGTGAGAAGTTTAAGACATTTTGTAGGTCACGTATTCCTATAATCAGACAAAACGTTAATATGATCGCCTAGGCTATGTGAAAACCAACTCTGTATTGACCCCTTACACGGCGACCGCTAGTTGTTTGCAGTTAGAAGGCGTGATATCACGTTGGTCTCGCTTCAGTAATCATCGGCCTTTGTATCCTTATCACTGTTACTGTAGTGCGTGCAGTGGAATATTATGCCCACTGGATGTTGTGTTAGCAATTAGCACACGATAGAGGCACAAACAGTGGCGCCTCATCACGGAGCCTGGGTAACCGAGGCGCTGTTTTGCGTACATTTGTCGTCTGCCGTTCGGGCAGCACTTGCCTTTTCTGGAGTTTAAACGGACATTTGTTGGTGTTACATGACAAGCTTTCCACAATGCAACACCAGCGATCTGTTTTTAACAGGCAGCCAGGTACGATGTATATAAATATGGCTAATTTGGTGGCCTAATTATATATACAAAGTCTAAGACTACACAATGACTACATAGTAACACAGTCAGACGTCATAGCCTACAGTTAGTTACACATGACACAGTCACAGACACAGTACCAATCAATTTACATCCGAGTTACTTTTATAGTAATGCCCGTGCCGTAGATAACTCTTTCAGTTTAATTTTGAGCGGTTTGTGTGACCAGCAGTGGGGCACAGTGGTCGAGTGGTTTGTGTGCCCATCAGTGGAGCACAGTGGTCAGGCAGTTTGTGTGACCAGCAGTAGACATAGACTGTCATAGTCATAGTCTAGACAGGGTGTTTGAGCGATAATAAAGTCTGCATTTTGTAAATGTGCTATATTGTTGGACTTGGAATACAAATTGTGCTGTCTAATGTTTTATGCCTTTTAATGATTAAGTTTTAACAAGAAACGGAAATTCTTCCAAATGTATACATATTCTAATTAGGGTGGTCGGACCAAAATTTAGTTTCGTAAACATTTTTTTTTCAATTTTTTCCCTGATAGTAGTCATTGTAAAAAGTACAGTGATAGTTGTTTCATGTATCTAAGTGAAATATAAAACAAAACTACAGCTTGGTAAAGTTTTGAATTTCATGACATTTTCTGACTGAACTAATTTTGCATATAAATCACAAGATTTTTTTATAATTATTTTCCCCTGATAATAGTCACTAATATAAGTGCAATGGTGCTTGTTTCATGTACATAAATGAAATATTAAGGAAACTGCAGTTTTGTAAAGTTTCAAATTTCATGATTTTTTCCAAAAATTTTCCGGCGGATTTGATTTTGCATATAAATCACAAGGACAATTTTTCTAAAATATTTTCCCACATAATGGTCACTATAAGAAATACAATGCTATTCATTTCATGTAGCTAAGTACAACATTAAGGAAACTACAGTTTTGCAAAGTTCAAAATTTCATGAATTTTTTCAAACGTTTTCTGACAGATCTAATTTTGTACATAAATCACACGAAAATTGCTTTTTATCATCTTGAGTCTTTTGCCATCTATAAACAAGGCCAGTACAAAATTACATGTAACAATAGATACACACATAAAAAGTAAACACACACACCATGCATTACAATAGCATTAAATCATGAACACGACACAGCAACTGAGCAAAGATGATCAGTGTGGTTCTATCTTCATAACATTAAAACAACTGTGTGAACTTGTAACCTCACGAAAGGCATTGTTGATTGGGCTGTGGATTAGAACCACAAAATTACAATACTAGTATCCCATTACACATTGTCACAAGACTTGTTTTATTGGGCAAAGCCAATAACTGCTATGATTGACAAGCCAATTAACTCGTAATACACTGTGGCACAAAATGCCAATGATAGTCCCCCATTACCCAACACTTGTTATATTGGGCAAAGCCCATAATTACTATGATTGACAAACCAATTAACTTGTAATATACTGTGGTTAAACCCATTGTTATCATCAACAATAGGGCGTAGTATTATACTTATTTGTCTATGATTATATACAATTAATAGATACAATAAGTCATACTGTTTATTTAATGTACAGTGTATATTATTTTATGCATACTATATAGTGACAAATACAAAGATATGATTTTATTCTGTAATTTTAAATATAAAAAAGAAAACTGGTATATACATATTAAATACAAAAATAGTAGGCCTTATATAAAATAATTTATAATGATACAACATTTTATAAACAAATACTAATAATACAATAAATAAATTGAAACATAAATTATCATAAATTGTAATAATGTAACCAACACAATATTATGTATATGCTAAATAGCTCAACAATATTTATAATTAAGCTAAAATATTACCAAGAATACCAATAAATAAACTAATAATATATTAATATAAACATCAATCAGTTACATTAAACATGGCAGCAATTAATTACTCAGGTGCAGGCATTGGTACTTGGCAGTAGTAATCAAAGTCACCCGCTGTCGATCACATCGCTATCCCAGTCACGAGTGCATTGTATACCACAATGCAATGCGCGCACCGCGCGTACGGGGAAGAAGGCAAAATGGCGATGTCTTTTGAGACAGGGCATTGTGCATGTTTGTGTTATCAATCAAAACATCGTTAAACATAGGCCATTTTAAATCCATAATTACTATAACTTTTTATCGACGGATTACCATGATATTTTCAGATTAATTTTCCTTGGAATTTCCTCTTTCTTCATCATGTTTTGATTAGTTTGATAGGTGGGGCCTGTCAATGTGATCCAAGATGGCCGCACGCATAAATCAAGAAAACCAAAATACGACACTGAGATTTCCCTCAAGCTAAAGTGTGCCTCATCAGTTAGTAAATAATAGCTTATTTCATGTAATGCGAGTCACGGTAATGCGAGTCAAGCTAATTATGTAATATTTGTGTATGTCATTGGTAAAATTTCAATTTACTAATTCTGTTTTTCTAAATCCTATTTTTGATTCATCCAAGGATATTCATTGGTTTCTGTCATTTATACTTTGAGGAGAAATTTGACATGGATCATGGTATGTTTATGTGTTTTCCTTTTGCCGTAATGCGAGTCACGCTGTCATTCAATGCATTTAAAACCATATTATGTAATCAAATTATTATTTGTTAATATCATTTTTAAGACACTATGCCAACAGTTTCCTATTCACAGAAGATGGAATTTTGAAATTTATTATTATAGCACTTATGCCAAAATATAGTTTCTGACAGACTATATAATTAACTGAGTTACTTGTAGGCGTGCAAGGATAAGGACAAAGGAGAATCTTCCTTCATTCATTGTTCACTGTTCATCAGTTGTTGTGCGTGTGATTTTGGCTTGCCAGTTGATTTACATTTTTTGCAAATTTATAGTTATTGATGGAATTATTGTTATTGGGATGTAATTGTGTCTCCCACCCTCCTCCCTGTGCCACACTTGATGCATGGTGGTATGCAACGTAGCTTCTTGGACCCTTTTCCCAGTATAAATAAGTAAGTACACAAGGTTTTGCTAGGCTTTTTCCTATTACTGAGTCTCGGTAGTGTACTAGGGGTTTTTAGTGAGGTAAATAAAGTAGGTTGATAATGGTGCATGTAGAATGAGTGAGGAGTGACCCAGGTCAGTTGTAAGGCGTAGTGATACGGTGTCAATTATAAGGCGTAGTGATACGATGTCAGTTGTAAGGCGTAGTGATACGGTGTCAATTGTAAGGCGTAGTGATACGGTGTCAATTATAAGGCGTAGTGATACGGTGTCAATTATAAGGCGTAGTGATACGGTGTCAATTGTAAGGCGTAGTGATACGGTGTCAGTTGTAAGGCGTAGTGATACGGTGTCAGTTGTAAGGCGTAGTGATACGGTGTCAGTTGTAAGGCGTAGTGATACGGTGTCAGTTGTACGGCGTAGTGATACGGTGTCAGTTGTACGGCGTAGTGATACGGTGTCAGTTGTAAGGCGTAGTGATACGGTGTCAGTTGTAAGGCGTAGTGATACGGTGTCAGTTGTAAGGCGTAGTGATACGGTGTCAGTTGTAAGGCGTAGTGATACGGTGTCAGTTGTAAGGCGTAGTGATACGGTGTCAGTTGTAAGGCGTAGTGATACGGTGTCAGTTGTAAGGCGTAGTGATACGGTGTCAGTTGTAAGGCGTAGTGATACGGTGTCAGTTGTAAGGCGTAGTGATATGGTGTCAGTTGTAAGGCGTAGTGATATGGTGTCAGTTGTAAATACAGTGTAGTGATCTAGTTGGTGATGGTCGGTGATACGTCTAGGACTTGTAGATATTGGTTAGCAATACCTGGGGCCGGCGCTGGCTGTGAATATGTATTGATGTATATATGTTGTTTTTTTACATAATATTTATAAATGAATAAAATTAAATATCAATAAGTTGGCCTATTTCAATCTATACTTGTCTTACATGGTTGCTTTGCATAGGAGGCTGTATGCGGCAGGGGCACATACACCATAATTATTATGTAATCAAATTATGATTTGTTAATATCATTTTCAAGACCCTATGCCAACAGGTTCCTAATTACAGAAGATGAAATTTTGAAATTGATTATTATAGCACTTATGCCAAAATATAGTTTCGTAAATGTGCAAAACTGTAATGTGAGTCTTGGTGGAAATGGCCAGCACATTGCTAAATCAAACCCTTAGGGCCAGTCGTGAGTAATTGCTAAAAAGTGAAATATGAAGTATTTGTGATGTGGTAGAGCTGTCACCTTGTGCACTAAATACTAAAACGTCTCAAAGACGTCTTTGTGTATATTTTCTTCCATTTAAAATTAGTAGGGCAGTCATACTCTTAGTGAGCAATATATCCTACTAATGACATATTTAATGTGATGTCCAGTACTTAAAATCTCAAGGCGTACACTAAGGATGACCAAGTGGCAGGCCCTTAGCCAGAAATGTTTTTACTAGTCTTGAATTAATCAAAAGTGTGCCTTTTGGCGGACAAACTTCTTGCGTGAAAATCATTCATGTCAGTCACAACCATTTTTGGACGGTTTAGTTTTTTCAATAACACAACAGTGTCATTTGAGCCATTTATTTAATTAATATGATCTGTTTGACTTGTTTCCCTATCAGTTGTGCCAGTCACAGTCATTAATGAGTCTTGGTACTATTAGTTAATCTAGTTGCCAGTTTTACCCCTCTAAATTCATCCAGTCATCAGTTGTAATTACCCACCTTGGCCAGTCATCTGCCAGTCTTAAAGACAGGCAGATGGGTTTCTGGCTAAGCCCCTGCTAACTGGTGAGACTGACCAAAGCATGCAAGGTTAGTAATATTCTGGTACAGACCAATTTAAACCAACAAAAATCCCTGCATTAGATTTAGCAAGACGCTGACAATAATATGTTGTAAATACGCAACGTGGTTTTTATTTGTGTATCCTAATAATAGAAATGTAGCATTCATCACATTTCACTAACCTAATTGGCAATTGTAATTGATCATATATAGTCATGTAATCATATACATATCTAGACATAGTTTAATAGAATAAAATGCATTCTTTTTTTCTTATGTCCACTAACATTTTCATGTGTATCAGTGTATGAACGATATGGGCAGGTGCTGCCTCTGTTGCGATATCACAGCTTTTCAAGTGAGGCTAATGCAGCAAATTTGAGTTTGTATGGTGCGATCAAGTTGATGATCATGTGGTCCTTCCCACTGCTAAAGCTGAACGTAATTATTGTTAGCTTACATGTATAATTTCAATGTATTCTTTGTCACTGAGAGGAGTGACAATGGATAATTGTTTATATCACTCAAGTATTTTTGTAACCAAGTTACCAAGCAGTGCTGATTATGAAGTTGAGATTACCTAGACAGAAAAAGACACTTTTTATATTAATTTCTGACAACAATAACGTCAAACCTCACTTTATGGGTACTTCAATAATATAACCACTTCACAATTATGGTCACCAAAAGAGAGTCCGAAATTACTTTAAAATTAACTGTAGAATATAAGAAATTAGTCTGGCCAATATGATCACCTTGCAATTCAGTTAACTTTGGCCCATTCCCAAAATTGATCTTAATACATGTAGTGAGGTCCACTGTAATGTCCAAATTATTAGACAAAATGTTCATAAAATATTCCTTTCATTGGAATACTTAGAGCACCTGAAAATATGCCAGAACATAATATATTCGCTTTATTAATTACACCAACAGCAAATCGGGATGCAAGAAAGTTTTACCTTCAACAAGAAAACCAATTGTATGTACTTTCTCTGTCTCAACGTAACATTATCTACCGCAGTTCGAATCCTTGTCGTGGACTTGGGCTGGCCACTAGATGGCGACACATGTGACAATCTGCGAGTGTCGTTGGAACGACTGTTTGCAATAACATGTAGTTTGTCTGGTCCTGCACGCATTCAGTTCTTTGGCTTGATCAGTCTTGGAGACTGTCCACAGGTAAGTGTCTACAGTGCATTCAGTTCTTTGGCTTGATCAGTCTTGGAGACTGATCACAAATAAGTGTCTACAGTGCATTCAGTTCTTTGGCTTGATCAGTCTTGGAGACTGTCCACAGGTAAGTGACTACAGTGCATCCAGTTCTTTGGCTTGATCAGTCTTGGAGACTGTCCACAGGTAAGTGTCTACAGTGCATCCAGTTCTTTGGCTTGATCAGTCTTGGAGACTGTCCACAGGTAAGTGACTACAGTGCATCCAGTTCTTTGGCTTGATCAGTCTTGGAGACTGTCCACAGGTAAGTGTCTACAGTGCATCCAGTTCTTTGGCTTGATCAGTCTTGGAGACTGTCCACAGGTAAGTGTCTACAGTGCATCCAGTTCTTTGGCTTGATCAGTCTTGGAGACTGTCCACAGGTAAGTGTCTACAGTGCATCCAGTTCTTTGGCTTGATCAGTCTTGACGACTGATATTATAATAAAATGAACATATATTACATTAATTGACACTAATTTAATTAAGTATTTCACACACTATGTACAGATATATATATATATATATCACATACATACCTTCATTATTTACCAGATTGTCACAAAAATTAACAAACCTAAACTTTTAATTTTGTTATTTCGTACTTGTAAACGTTTTTTGAGATAACATAGTTTGTGACCTTACAGAAGTCTGTTTGTGCACAAAAATTACTGACAGTAATTTTAAGTAAAGTTTGAGTTCCAATAACACAGAAATGAGTATGTGTTCTAAATAGTCTACATATAGTCACAGTTCACTCGTAATATGACAATGGTAATTTTCAAAGTTTCACAGGCTCTAGATATACAACTATCTTACTAGATGTTCTATGCTATCAATTGGTCAGAGTAGACACACATGCACATGCGATCTCAAGGCTCTAGTAATACTCATTACTAACTTACTAAGTTATTAGGCCTAAAAATGCCACTAATTTTCCTAAAAAAACTGCCACAAAATTAATTTTCTCTGAATCTTTTAGGAGTGGGAGTTTCATTTATTATATGCCGAGAGAAACTTCATCCTGCTAACATAACATTAACATCTAGAGCTGCAGCTGTGACATATTTATATTGTTTATTATATTACCATATTTGTTCTATTAAATATACAATATGTTTAACAAATGTTTGTCACAAACATAGGCCAATTTTTGCATTCCAATTTCTGGGGTTTGTTGGTACAGCCGTCTCAGCAGGTAGATGTGACTGACAGCCTGAGTGACAGGTGATATATGCAGCAACATATGAGCAACAGCTAGGTTTCCAGATCACTGTAAAGTCTCATAATTTTACTTTTCATAATTTTCATCACTCATCTTTTAATCTAGTGTGACTTTGTAGAAATAAAATTACCATGATGGATTCAACAGTCGAAGTTGGCATTGGAGATCGCTGTCACAGTGTCGCACTGCTAAGGGGCTACATGCTAATTAGGGCATGTACGCTTAACAGGTCGAATACGGTAATTGTAATCTCCTGAGTTGTAAGTACCCGTGCATTATTAAAGAAACAGGTAAGTAGTGTGTTGTTAAATTTGACTGTTTAATTGCACCCCCAGGTGTTGTTTCCCTTACAACATGTTCGGGGTAACTACCCCCGTCTCTATGCGGCTCTCCACGAACTCACCGTCGTCCACAAGCAACAAGTGCATTCTGGGATGGCAGGCGGTGGTGGAATCGTGCATTCAGGGATGACGTGTGAAAGCGGAGTGTCAGAGTGTATTCACAAAGCACTGTCAATGTTTAGAAAGCATGTGCAATGTGCATTGCAGGTAAGACAATACAATATAATATTCGTTTATTCAGACCCATAAATTACACTTTACAAACAAACATGACTAAGTCAGTAGCACTATCAAGTAATATACATATTGAGCAATTATTTATTTCAAAATACAAGAAGAGAAGTTTGATACATATTGCATTAATTAGGCATATAACATGCTGACATGACATCTGGTTCGTGCTAAAGTGTGTTTCTAATACGGGCTAGGGAGACTCCTAGTAAGATCAACTTTGAACGCTGTCGTATAGGAGCCACCCAAATGATAACATTTTACCTTGTGCATATGATATGGTAGCAGCATATGGATGATTTGGCTTCAAATTTAAAGGCAATATAATGTTTAATTTGTGATGGAAAATGTTTTGATCTTTCAGCAATACAGTGGACATTAGACATTTTGAGTGAAGAGGTTCATCAGACTGGTTGGTTCAAATGAGTGATATTTTTACTTATTTCACAGTCAGTTTACCTTTTGTTCTCGTGACGTTTCGACTGCTTTCATCAGTCATCTTCAGGTGACTACTGCTAGATGGCGACACGGTAGTCTTTCAGCGCAGAAATAGTCACGTCGGTGTGTGCCCCCCACGGCTGTGCCCTGGGTGGCTCTTCAAGAGATCGTCATAGATGTGTGAAAGCCGGTAGCCTGGATAAGGAGTCGGACTGGAGGACAAGAGGCATCAAAGAAGCGATCTGGATTAGAAAAACCAAGGCCTGCATGAACCGAGACGAAGGCCGGTACCGGCTTTCACACATCTACGACGATCTCTTGAAGAGCCACCCAGGGCACAGCCGTGGGGTGCACACACCTGAGTGACTACGTCTGCGCTGAAGGACTACCGTGTTTCCATCTAGCGGTAGTCGTCTGAAGAAGGCTGCTGAAAGCAGTCGAAATGTCACGAGAACAAAAGGTAAACTGACTGTCAAATAAGTAAAAATATCACTCACTAGAAATTTTGTTTGGTTACGTTTGCGATGAGACGGCACATCACGGGGGTGTGCAGGGAGTTAGGTTCACTACAGCTGTATGTTGGCTGTGTGTGTTGGCATGAGTATGTATTAAGACAGAATGGGTTGTCATAGTATAAACAACATTGATATATTTTTGTATGAGAGAATGGAAACCAAGGCTTAAGGGATAGTTACTAGAGTCAGTTGTTAGAGTTGGGGTAGATTGTTTATTACATGAAACAGATGTCATGTAACGAGTTACAATCACAAATACCGATCATAGCGTAATGTATGTACTGGGTAATGCAATGTTTAACAAAGGATTAACATGCGACTGTAACATTCTAAATTGCCAGCTACATCTGCTACTGTTACACTTTTAGAATGAATACTAAAACAAAGCGAAACAAATACTAATAGATGTTAAACTAGAGTTAATAGTATCATAAATATACAATTGTGAACAGTGAATGTTATTTTATTATGTTGGATGCCACTGTAAGTGCTGTGGCTGGTGGAAGGGAGATGTTATTTTATTATGTTGGATGCAACTGTCAGTGCTGTGGCTGGTGGAAGGGAGATGTTATTTTATTATGTTGGATGCCACTGTAAGTGCTGTGGCTGGTGGAAGGGAGATGTTATTTTATTAGGTTGGATGCCACTGTAAGTGCTGTGGCTGGTGGAAGGAAGATGTTATTTTATTATGTTGGATGCAACTGTCAGTGCTGTGGCTGGTGGAAGGGAGATGTTATTTTATTATGTTGGATGCCACTGTAAGTGCTGTGGCTGATGGAAGGAAGATGTTATTTTATTATGTTGGATGCCACTGTAAGTGCTGTGGCTGGTGGAAGGGAGATGTTATTTTATTATGTTGGATGCCACTGTAAGTGCTGTGGCTGATGGAAGGAAGATGATATTTTATTAGGTTGGATGCCACTGTAAGTGCTGTGGCTGATGGAAGGGAGATTATATTTTATTAGGTTGGATGCCACTGTAAGTGTTGTGGCTGATGGAAGGGAGATGTTATTTTATTATGTTGGATGCCACTGTAAGTGCTGTGGCTGATGGAAGGGAGATGATATTTTATTAGGTTGGATGCCACTGTAAGTGCTGTGGCTGGTGGAAGGGAGATGATATTTTATTAGGTTGGATGCCACTGTAAGTGCTGTGGCTGATGGAAGGGAGATTATATTTTATTAGGTTGGATGCCACTGTAAGTGTTGTGGCTGATGGAAGGGAGATGTTATTTTATTATGTTGGATGCCACTGTAAGTGCTGTGGCTGGTGGAAGGGAGATGATATTTTATTAGGTTGGATGCCACTGTAAGTGCTGTGGCTGATGGAAGGGAGATGTTATTTTATTAGGTTGGATGCCACTGTAAGTGCTGTGGCTGATGGAAGGGAGATGATATTTTATTAGGTTGGATGCCACTGTAAGTGCTGTGGCTGATGGAAGGGAGATGATATTTTATTAGGTTGGATGCCACTGTAAGTGCTGTGGCTGGTGGAAGGGAGATGTTATTTTATTATGTTGGATGCAACTGTCAGTGCTGTGGCTGGTGGAAGGGAGATGTTATTTTATTATGTTGGATGCCACTGTAAGTGCTGTGGCTGGTGGAAGGGAGATGTTATTTTATTAGGTTGGATGCCACTGTAAGTGCTGTGGCTGGTGGAAGGAAGATGTTATTTTATTATGTTGGATGCAACTGTCAGTGCTGTGGCTGGTGGAAGGGAGATGTTATTTTATTATGTTGGATGCCACTGTAAGTGCTGTGGCTGATGGAAGGAAGATGTTATTTTATTATGTTGGATGCCACTGTAAGTGCTGTGGCTGGTGGAAGGGAGATGTTATTTTATTATGTTGGATGCCACTGTAAGTGCTGTGGCTGATGGAAGGAAGATGATATTTTATTAGGTTGGATGCCACTGTAAGTGCTGTGGCTGATGGAAGGGAGATTATATTTTATTAGGTTGGATGCCACTGTAAGTGTTGTGGCTGATGGAAGGGAGATGTTATTTTATTATGTTGGATGCCACTGTAAGTGCTGTGGCTGATGGAAGGGAGATGATATTTTATTAGGTTGGATGCCACTGTAAGTGCTGTGGCTGGTGGAAGGGAGATGATATTTTATTAGGTTGGATGCCACTGTAAGTGCTGTGGCTGATGGAAGGGAGATTATATTTTATTAGGTTGGATGCCACTGTAAGTGTTGTGGCTGATGGAAGGGAGATGTTATTTTATTATGTTGGATGCCACTGTAAGTGCTGTGGCTGGTGGAAGGGAGATGATATTTTATTAGGTTGGATGCCACTGTAAGTGCTGTGGCTGATGGAAGGGAGATGTTATTTTATTAGGTTGGATGCCACTGTAAGTGCTGTGGCTGATGGAAGGGAGATGATATTTTATTAGGTTGGATGCCACTGTAAGTGCTGTGGCTGATGGAAGGGAGATGATATTTTATTAGGTTGGATGCCACTGTAAGTGTTGTGGCTGATGGAAGGGAGATGTTATTTTATTATGTTTGATGCCACTGTAAGTGCTGTGGCTGGTGGAAGGGAGATTATATTTTATTAGGTTGGATGCCACTGTAAGTGTTGTGGCTGATGGAAGGGAGATGATATTTTATTAGGTTGGATGCCACTGTAAGTGCTGTGGCTGATGGAAGGGAGATTATATTTTATTATGTTGGATGCCACTGTAAGTGCTGTGGCTGGTGGAAGGGAGATTATATTTTATTATGTTGGATGCCACTGTAAGTGCTGTGGCTGATGGAAGGGAGATTATATTTTATTAGGTTGGATGCCACTGTAAGTGCTGTGGCTGATGGAAGGGAGATGATATTTTATTAGGTTGGATGCCACTGTAAGTGCTGTGGCTGATGGAAGGGAGATGATATTTTATTAGGTTGGATGCCACTGTAAGTGCTGTGGCTGATGGAAGGGAGATGTTATTTTATTAGGTTGGATGCCACTGTAAGTGCTGTGGCTGGTGGAAGGGAGATTATATTTTATTAGGTTGGATGCCACTGTAAGTGTTGTGGCTGATGGAAGGGAGATGTTATTTTATTATGTTGGATGCCACTGTAAGTGCTGTGGCTGATGGAAGGGAGATGATATTTTATTATGTTGGATGCCACTGTAAGTGCTGTGGCTGATGGAAGGGAGATGTTATTTTATTATGTTGGATGCCACTGTAAGTGCTGTGGCTGATGGAAGGGAGATTATATTTTATTAGGTTGGATGCCACTGTAAGTGCTGTGGCTGATGGAAGGGAGATGATATTTTATTAGGTTGGATGCCACTGTAAGTGCTGTGGCTGATGGAAGGGAGATGTTATTTTATTAGGTTGGATGCCACTGTAAGTGTTGTGGCTGATGGAAGGGAGATGTTATTTTATTATGTTGGATGCCACTGTAAGTGCTGTGGCTGATGGAAGGGAGATGATATTTTATTAGGTTGGATGCCACTGTAAGTGCTGTGGCTGGTGGAAGGGAGATGATATTTTATTATGTTGGATGCCACTGTAAGTGCTGTGGCTGATGGAAGGGAGATGATATTTTATTATGTTGGATGCCACTGTAAGTGCTGTGGCTGATGGAAGGGAGATGATATTTTATTAGGTTGGATGCCACTGTAAGTGTTGTGGCTGATGGAAGGGAGATGTTATTTTATTAGGTTGGATGCCACTGTAAGTGCTGTGGCTGATGGAAGGGAGCTGGGTTGGAAAATAATTGTGCTTCTTTCAATGAACGAAATGCAAATTGCAGAGAGCTTCAGATATTCCAATCTCTTAGCAACTCATGTGACAACTACTATATTAGTCCCTGGATATTCACTGTCTAACAAGATTATATCCCTTAAAATAACTCAGCCGGCTTTTCATATCACAATTGCCAACTATATTATTGTTTTAGAAATAACCAAGATTGGGTAGCCAAGACATTTTGAGGTCTCCAGTGAAAGTCGATGCTGTTTTTATTTCATTCCATATCGAAGCCTCTAAAGTAATTATTGTATGTGTTGCTTCATACCACATGTCCAGGCTCATTATATTGTTTATAGGATTGTCTGCCTCTTTTCCTATCAACTAAAGTAGTAAACTGCAGTAAATTAGCATGACTGCCTTCAAACATGTGACTGGCCACAGCGAATCAGGTAATAAGTTACACAGGGCTATTCTGCACATGAGCCAAAACAAAGTTTAAAGTCCTAAAAGTAAATGACGTAGGCCTACTACATGCGCAGGAGCTAACATGTTATTGCAAATACAAGCACCAACAATTACCCGCATACTTACAGCACTTGCCGCTACAAACCAATGCAAGCGCATTCACGATCACAATACCTGCGGTTGCGGCAACACACACACAAAATAACTACCGAGGTAATGAATTTACAAAAAAAATGTATCGGGTATAAAATACGGCTTCTCATAAACAACACTCCTGAATCAATAAAACGCCAAATACAAACTCACTGTTTAAGGGATTTACAAATTATATTCAGTCGTTTTATTAAAATAAGTATCCAGAACAATGTACAATATTGAACTGCTACATATGCCAACATACACAGTGAAACTATAACTCCCTGCACACCTCCGTGACGTGCCATCTCATTGCAAAGGTAACCAAACAAAAACTGTCTAGTGTCTGGTGTATTGTTGAAGGATCAAAACATTTAACATCACAAATTAAACATTATATCGCAGTTAACTTTGAAACAAAATCATCCATCTCCTGCTACCCTATCAAACGTACTAGGTAAAATGTTATCATCATCCGGGTGGCTCCTCCAACAAAATATATAATTAGCAAATATATGTCACAATGTAACATTCAGAATTGCTATATATGCAAGCCAAATGGACCATATCTACAGTAGACATTTTATAATATAAAAATATTGTTATTAGTTATACTCTAGTATGTGTTAGATTATGTTTGTAAATGTATGTTAGGCTAGTTTTGTTTCAGTTAACATTAACTGACAATAATTACGTCGGTAGGTTTAGAGACAGTGGTGATAATGATTGATATCAATATTTGCAAATTATGGTATTACTTGTTTACTATTTTTCTTGTACTTCAATTAATTTACAGTTACTATTTTTTTATAAGTTATATTTATACAGACATATTTATTATATATTCGTCATGGTGGCCAGCACGTCTGCGATCTTGTAGGTCTTAGTGCAGGTCTCCATAGATCAATCATCATGTACACTTATAATAATGTATAAACTGTATTATTAGGTACAAAATTGATCTTAAATAAATCTATCCTATGATAGCGATCTGAGTTGATCTTAATAGGAGTCTCCCGGGCCCAAATTAGAAATGCACTTTAGCACGAACTAGAAGATATCATGTCGGCATGTTATATACCTAATAAATCAATATGCATCAAACTTCTCATTTTGTATTTTCAAATAAATAAATGGTTGCTGGATATGTATCTTACTTGATAGTGCTACGGATTTAGTTATGTTTGTTTGTAAAGTGCAATTTATGGGTCTGAATAAACAAATATTGTATTGTATTGAGGCAACATTAGCTATCTAGGTCATGTTTCATAAATGCTGTGATTTTGGCAGAAATGTTCTCATCTTATCACGTCCAGTTTATTTTCCTCGACAAAGAATCCCAAACTAACAATGCCAGTATAATTGGCCGCAACTTTGTCCACAATATCTACATTTTGATTGCACTGTCACTGACAGCAAATCTGCTCACAATATCAATCTAGAACTTTGAAGAATTAAAACACATATTTAATGTATCCTCAAGGCAAAATAACTGCAGTAGACCTGGTTACCGACATAAAAATGCTGGACTTGTTTATGTGACCTTCAGATCCTGTTCTGTATTTCCAGGCTGCGGGATGTTGGAACCAGCTTGAGATTACCATGTTTACGGGTCGAAACATAACCACGGTCGCCAAGCAGGTGGAGAGGGCGACACACGACCTTGACCTTGACTCTCTGCAGGTCAGACCAGATTTTAGTATTCTACTGAGGATTGTGCGAAGGTCCTTGCTAGTAACTATAATGTAGCTGTCCATTCACTGATGGACACTTTCTGTAATGTTGCAGAGTTCACATATAACCAGCAGTGGTGCAGTGGCTAGAGCTTGGGACTCTTGACCGAGAGAACCCGGGTTCGAATCCTGTGCTGCGATGTCAAACCTTGAGCAAGTTCGTTCACTCTACATTGCTCCAGTTCACTCAGCTGTATGAATGAGTACCTGGCTATAGACAGTTGTTGATATTTGTGTACGAACAATTTTCGCGCATTATTGCAGCATGGTTGGATGCTTCCCAGAGAAGTTGAGATGGTGTTCAATTGAACAGGTCTGCCATAGAGTAAAGTGTAAAGCGCTGTCAGCAATCCTGAGGACTGGATACTGTGCTATATAAGGAATTACCTTTTTAATTTATCTTTTTTATATTTCGCAGAATCAGATTTACCTTTTTTTCACACAGCAATTTATCAAATTTCAGTTGTGTTGACTCTACCTTCAAGTGGAGTCAGTCTGATGGACACAACTGCATAAGGTGGGAAGCTGGTCTTAACAACTGAAACTGGTGGAGATTGGTCCTGACAGCTGTAAGGACCAATCTCCCACCAGTTGTTAGGACCATTCTCCCACTCTCTATAGTTGTTAGGACCAATCTCCCACCAGCTGTTTGATCCAATCTCCCATACAGTTGTTAGCACCACTCTCCCACCAGTTGTTAGCACCAATCTCCCACCAGCTAGGACCAATCTGTCACCAGTTGTTAGGACCAATCTCCTATCAGTTGTTAGGACCAAACTCTCACCGGTTGTTAGGACCAATCTCCCACCAATTGTTAGGACCAATATCCCACCAGTTGCTATGACCAAACTCCCAACAGTTGTTTGGATCAATCTCCCATTAGTTGTTTGGACCAATCTCCCACTAGTTGTTTGGACCAATCTCCCACCAGTGTTTAAGACCAATCTCTCACCAGTTGTTAGGACCAATCTCCCACCAGTTATGACCAATCTCCCACCAGTTGTTAGGACCAATCTTTCACCAGTTGCTAGGACCAATCTCCCACCAGTTGCCAGGACTAATCTCCCACAAGTTGCTAGGACCAATTTCCACTAGTTGTCAGGACCAATCTCCCACCAGTTGCTAAGACCTATCCCAGTTGTTAGGACCAACCTCCCACCAGTTGTTAGGACCAACCTCCCAATAGTTGTTAGGACCAAGCTCCCACCAGTAACTGTTGTTAGGACCAATCTTCCACCATGCAGTTGTTAGAACCAATCTACCACCAGTTGCTAGGACCAATCTACCACCAGTTGTTAGGACCAATCTACCACCAGTTGTTAGGACCAACCTCCCACCAGTTGTTAGGACCAATCTCCCACCAGTTGCTAGGACCAACCTCCCACCAGTTGTTAGGACCAACCTCTCATGTCATGTTGTTTATGTTAGAACATTTGGCACCACATTATATGTGGAAATACTAAACAGATATTACTTATTTAATCAACAGACTACCAAAAAGTATTTGGAAAAGATGTCTGAGTTTCAAATGTATCTAACATGAGAATATTTTCCTGCTAGTGACTCCACCCGGTGTGTTTGTCTCGTGTCTTTCAGAAAGTACAGATCGTCTGTGTGTCTTCCCCATCGCTGCTGGATGCTCCGACCTTCACCCATGGCAACCTGCCAAGGTCAAGCAGCAGCCAGGGCAGCAGTTCATCTGACCAGTCCAGTAAGAGTGAGCTGGGTGGCCTCATTGACCTGCTGACAGTGGACAATGGTCAGTGTTGTCATGGTGATGTGTTAACTCAGCTACTTCTTAATTATGTTTTGCTTGACTTCTAATGTAGCTAAGACGGACATTACGTTATCTGAGGCCAACAACATTACGGCAGTTAAATTTCCCTCCAACATCGATTTAATTGAAGCCACTGTGGACCAGGCTTGTTTATGTTCAGATTTAATTGAAGCCACTGTGGACCAGGCTTGTTTATGTTCAGATTTAATTGAAGCCACTGTGGACCAGGCTTGTTTATGTTCAGATTTAATTGAAGCCACTGTGGACCAGGCTTGTTTATGTTCAGATTTAATTGAAGCCACTGTGGACCAGGCTTGTTTATGTTCAGATTTAATTGAAGCCACTGTGGACCAGGCTTGTTTATGTTCAGATTTGTGTGAACAGTGTAAATGATGTGTGCATTTGGGCTAATAAAACAGGTAGTGTGTTTGCCTTTTCTGCAACATTTTGACTTTATTTGGCCAAATAATTTAATAGTGTGTCTGATGGTGTAAACACAATTAAACAGTACATTTGCACAAACACGTTTCAACAAATGAGCTAGTAAGGTGTACGCTGTACTAAATAGGTTCAGTTTTTTGCCAAATGAAACTGACATGAGACAAGTGACAAAAAAATTGACAAGGCATTTTCTAAAGTTCTAAAGCTATGCAAATGTTATACTACAGCTGCAAAGTTCATTACAAATATCTAACTCACAATTGCTTGTCTGTTTTAGAAATAGTGCAGGATGTAGTAGATTTAGCATGTTTACAGGGTGTCCAATATGTTGTAGATCTGGCGAGTATACAGGGTGTCCAGTATGTTGTAGATCCTGCGAGTCTACAGGGTGTCCAGTATGTTGCAGATCTAGTGAGTCTGCAGGGTGTCCAGTATGTTGTAGATCTAGTGAGTCTACATGGTGTCCGGTATGTTGTAGATCTGGCGAGTCTACATGGTGTCCAGTATGTTGTAGATCTAGCGATTCTACATGGTGTCCAGTATGTTGTAGATCTAGTGAGTCTGCAGGGTGTCCAGTATGTTGTAGATCTGGCGAGTCTGCAGGGTGTCCAGTATGTTGTAGATCTGACGAGTCTACAGGGTGTCCAGTATGTTGTAGATCTGACGAGTCTACAGGGTGTCCAGTATGTTGTAGATCTGGCGAGTCTACAGGGTGTCCAGTATGTTGTAGATCTGACGAGTCTACAGGGTGTCCAGTATGTTGTAGATCTGGCGAGTCTATAGGGTGTAAAGTATGTTGTAGATCTGGCGAGTCTACAGGGTGTCCAGTATGTTGTAGATCTGGTGAGTCTACAGGGTGTCCAGTATGTTGTAGATCTGGTGAGTCTACAGGGTGTCCAGTATGTTGTAGATCTGACGAGTCTACAGGGGTGTCCAGTATGTTGTAGATCTGACGAGGCTACAGGGTGTCCAGTATGTTGTAGATTGGCGAGTCTACAGGGTGTCCAGTATGTTGTAGATCTGGCAAGTCTACAGGGTGTCCAGTATGTTGTAGATCTGGCGAGTCTACAGGGTGTTCAGTATGTTGTAGATCTGGCGAGTCTACAGGGTGTTCAGTATGTTGTAGATCTGGCGAGTCTTCAGGGTGTCCAATGTGTTGTAGATCTGGCAAGTCTACAGGGTGTCCAGTATGTTGTAGATCTGGCGAGTCTACAGGGGGTCTTCACGAGCTGGCTGCAGGATGTTGGCACTGACAGTGAACATTTTCATCTGCTTCTTCCTGACTTGCAAAATGGTGGTGAGTTCAGTTCATGACAATCCGGTTGTTGCTGTTCAGTAAACAGCAGCAGTCTGTTACCAGTTTTTCATTAAGACCAGTCATGACAGGTAGATAGGATTATTTTTGAATTTGTACAAATTGTCCAATTTTTATGCCCGTAATATGGAGTGGATTATACTGATTAAGAAATATATTGAACTTTTATGGCCTGACCCCAATATTTCCATGGTAACAACCAAACTGGCTGCCATTTTGAGCCAATATTGGAAAATTTGGAAACACTGCCTTTCTTTTTTGAGCACAAATATAATTATAATTCTTGCAAATCCACATTCTGTATACATTCTATTGTGAAATCATCAGAGCATTATTCTTTATAAATAATTTTTTTAAAGTGCAAAAAACCTTGGTTTTTGGCCAAAAATATGCTTACCATGGTATATTTACCATGGTATAACTATTGATGATTAAACAAGTTTTATTTGTATAGCGTAGTTACTCCCAGAGATATCCTTTTTCCAAAAGCAGAAATTAAAGAAAAAATATTTTTGGAGAAAATGGCCATCGAAGATTACATAATGGATTCGATTACTTGATATTGACATGCTTGATCCATTACCAAAACTCACTTAGAGATATTTAATTGTCCTAGAAGTTAACTTTATTGATAGTGCGCAAACAAAGGTATCATAATTTGGCAGAAAACCATTTTTAGTATTTAAAAAAGGCCATTTCACCTGGGGTATCTGGCCTTAATAGACACCTTTAGTTGACACAATTGAGTGGAACGTGACAAATTCTAAGTGCTATGTCAAACCTCTTGCGGTGCCATGGAAGGTCAACTGCGTCGCAGGTCTGCCATCTGATGCGGCGTTCATACGCGAGAAGATAATATTCGGCATATGCATAAACACCGCATTATTTCATATATAAATAGTTATATTAATTGAAAAATAACTATGCAGTGTGACAGCTCGACATCTTAGGAATATTCACATATGCAGAAAGTTGATTTTGAAATACCAGTCAGCACATTTGATGAGTTTTTAAAAGAGCTACGAGTTGCCAGTTGACAACTTCAGTGATGCAGCCAGGCACAGTGCGAAGCCTGTCTCTGGGAAATAAAATGTGTTTATTGAACTCTTGGGTTTGTCTTGGTTTGTGTATTGTCTTTGTTAGCTGTAAATGATCTAAATATCATATATGCTATGTACATCAATTTCCAACTATAATTGGACTAACATCAATTTTTTATAGGCAGATCTAGGGGAGGGGTCCAGGTGTACTGAAAATCCATTCCAATTGCATGTCAATGGGGGACAAAAACGAACCTTCTTGCTTACAATAGATTAATTCTTTTGTAGCAATCCGACGTTTTCAGACACTTATCTAACACAGGCAGTATATATACACGGCATCCAGGGGATCCTAAAAATAATTCTTTAGCATCACCGGTGACATTGTTCATAGATTCACTGCACACACAGGCACACAAGCCCACCTCCTGTTTGATCATGTCTCCCCGCAAAAGGATGAACACGCTATGCCTGGGAGTGTTTGGCTATCAACGATGCGATGGTCGTTTGACGAAAATCTACTTGGACTAAGAGGGACTTGGATATATACCTAGCATACACTATGATCGACCAAACCAAGGAATAACTTATGATGATGACCCACGCTCCTCAATGCAATGTCTGGTACAAAGATGCTGCACATTTATACATACTTCTTGGTACGTTCATCTCAGCACCAAGGACACCCCGATCGTCCCGGCCGACGCAGAAAGCCAACGCCCCCAGCGTATCCCCACGAGAGCACTACCTGGATCACTTGTCGGCCAAATTCCACAATTGATTTAATCCAGAAAACAGGAAAGAGATTCTTGCTTTACTCCCCTGAATCAGGGGAAGTGTAAAAAATGTTGTGGATGGATTGATCTTCTGGGAGTCAGACATGCCAATCGTCTCTTCACTGCGAGCAGAGGTGAAGGAATGGCAGCACTATTGAAGAACCATGGAACCCACAAAGTTATCGTCCTCGCCTAACCTGGCTGAATATCTTGAGCTCGCAGATGAGGACATTTCCCCGACCATCCGCACCCTGTTGAGGATGGGTTGCACTCTTCCTAATGAAAGTTGTGAGGCAGAATATTAATTCCCTTGCCTGCGATGGGTCAAAACCTAAGCTACGCAACGATCAGCTTTCAGGGCTCACCCTGGTCCTGGTGAACATGAACCCCAGCAAAGATACTGATCTGGAAAAAGTTTGGCATATGTTCATAGAAAGGAACAAACGGAAAATTTTCTCAAGTTACATATTGTATTAATAATCAACGTGACTCAAATCAAAGGTGTGCAAATATTATCATGTCCGTCATGTTCCGGAGGCAGGTAGTCAACAGGCACTGGCGATGCTCAAATGGGAAAATAACAACTTCTTGGCACAGCCAAAAGTATGTTTATGTTCGTTATGGATTGTGTCAGTCTAACCTTCCACCCCTATTGGTTTGTGGACTAGCCCACTGCTTGGTATCATGGGAGAAGATCTTCAATCTTTCCCAGTCCGATTTCGAATCGATCAGAGTAAGTCGTTTATATTTCTGTCTTGACCACCTCCTCCTCTCCTCCACCACTGCTTGTGGCACTTCATTTACATAGATGGTTAAGTACAAGGAACCGACGTGTGTTTATTACGATGTGTTGTACACTTATAATAATGTTCATTATATCGAGTTTGGAGGGGCGGCATGTAGCCCCTCACCTTTGATGTCGTAGATTAGCAGTTTGATGCACTGTGTATATATTGTACTGATTGTTTATTTGTGTACAGCAACACTTTCTTGTACACAATTCCTTATATACGGGTACAGTGTATTTTATGGGTATGCATTGATGTGCATACTGATTGGCAATAAAATATGCCCCTTACCAACCTTTTATATATGAATCCATCTTCCTTTATTCCAACATCAAACAAGCTGCGGCCACATTAAATCTACATATATCAATACATAACAAAAACATAAATACTCAAGTAGTGGAGTTTGAGTAATGATTAACATATCTGCTCATCAAAGAATTATTAAAACACAGCTGATGTAAACAGAGTTTCTAGTATCTAGTTACAGCCAGCAACAGTCTATTTGTATATTGTGGTCAGAATGTTATGGTCATTTGAGGTCAGTCAACTATATATAGTAAAGTTTTATGTTATCGTTATGTTATTGCCAAACCGATCTCAATGGTATTTAATGTCCCAAGTTGAGATGGGACCTACATGTATGTAATCTCTGAGTCACAAGGGATACACAGTCCCCAATGTTCAAAGCCAGGTCTAAACACCAAATGTACCATGTCCAGTCTGCATCTTGAATTCAGGCATGAAAGGTGGATGTACAAATCACTACATTTACATGTGTTTTGTGATTATCATTATCTGGAGAAACATAGTTTCCTAAGCACAAGATGTGTTGAATAATGTAGAAAATGCATGTAGCACTTTTTAGTCAATGATATGTTAGTCTCTTTCTGTGCAAAGAGAATGCAATCGAATTGTAGGCCTACACATTGTTGTACGAATAAATATAATATATTACTACACTACCATACCCTCTAGTTTGCAGTAATGCCGATACAGAGTTAAGACGATTAGTTGTAGCATACTTTTTTATTAAACAGTTGCAGTATTATACTTGTTTTAGGTTTTGTTTTAAAACAAACAGGATATGGCCAAAGGTCGTATTTCTCCTAATGATCCGCATTGCATACAGAACATTTGTATGATGTCGCAAGTCACATTTACAACTTAGGTAGGCCCCCTATATTAGGTATTCTCTCACTCACCAGATAATGGGTATCCTAGACTACCGGTACACCATTTGACATGTTTCTGCTTAAGCAAACATCAAATAGGTGGTAGGGGATACCTTGTCCTACGCCCCCTAGCGGCACTGCAATTTGTTTTCAAGCCATAAAGGCATAAGGCTTCAAGGCTTATGTTGGACCCCCTTTGTAGTCCTTTGGGCCGATTTAATGTCCATCAGACTTATGCCATCACCGTTCGTCTGCCCTGCGACGTTAGTTGCCATATCTCGGAAACCGTTCAGCAACTTTTTCTCTAATTTTGCATAGACATATCTTAGGGTACTGCCACTTTGCACGAGAAATCTGTATTTGATTCAATCATTCAAACGGCCCCCCAAACTGGTCAATTTTAACATTTTGCCTAATTTTTTCAAAAACTCTTCAGTAACTTTTTCTCTAATTTGGTATTGACATTCCATCTTGTAGTGCCACAATACACAAGAAATCTGTATTTGCTTCAATCATTCTAAGGGCTCCTAAGGGCCCTGAAAATGCAAAATGTTCAAATTTTTGCCTATTTTCTCAAAAACTGTAATAACTTTTTCTCCAATTTTGCATACACATGGTAGGTAGTGCCACTATACACAAGAAATCTCTAATTGATTTAATCATTTGAACTAATGACCTGCATGGATATTATGGACTGTTATGTTAATATTAAAGTAGATTTGTATACCGCCAAAACCAGCAGTCTGTTTAGTAGCCATAACATAATGTGTCCAATTGATAGTTATGTATCATAATATTCATAGATCTATGTGCATGTATACATATTTCATATATTGGACAAAATGTGCGAACATGTTTAATTAAGACTGTTGATCGTTGTATGTGCTCCATGCCTCAAAAGAATCCTGAGCTATTTCAACCAATAAACACTTGAAACTCTTGAAAACACAGCCTATGAGTGCTGGAGGTGCCATCTGGGTTTTTTAAACAACCTTTAACTTTGCTACATGCAAGATTGCAGCTCACCAACTCTCCTGCAAGGTTTCTACAACCACTGGAAATTGGCCTAACTAGCAAAGTATTGGGATAAAATCAACAGTATTTTTAATACATAAACTAATATATACAATCTTCATGAAACGGTCTACTCGAATATTTTATTTCCAGGTGTATCTTCACTGGCATGCATATAGTTTCCACTAAACATGTCAACAATTTACTTCTATCATAACCCTTAATGATCTGTGTGTAGGATTGTGTGTGTTACAATGTGACATTTCACTAGAGACTTGTGTTGTAGGATCGTTTGTGTTACAATGCGACATTCACTAGAGACTTGTGTTGTATGACCATGTGTGTTGCAATGTGACATTCACTAGAGACTTTTGTTGTATGACCATGTGTGTTACAATATGACATTCACTAGAGACTTTTGTTGTAGGACCATGTGTGTTGCAATGTGACATTCATTAGAGACTTGTTGTAGGACCATGTGTGTTGCAATGTGACATTCACTAGAGACTTTTGTTGTATGACCATGTGTGTTGCAATGTGACATTCACTAGAGACTTTTGTTGTAGGACCATGTGTGTTGCAATGTGACATTCACTAGAGACTTGTGTTGTAGGACCATGTGTGTTGCAATGTGACATTCACTAGAGACTTGTGTTATAGGACCATGTGTGTTGCAATGTGACATTCACTAGAGACTTTTGTTGTAGGACCATGTGTGTTGCAATGTGACATTCACTAGAGACTTGTGTTGTAGGACCATGTGTGTTGCAATGTGACATTCACTAGATACTTGTGTTGTAGGACCATGTGTGTTGCAATGTGACATTCACTAGAGACTTGTGTTGTAGGACCATGTGTGTTACAATGTGACATTCATTAGATACTTTTGTTGTATGACCATGTGTGTTGCAATGTGACATTCACTAGAGACTTTTGTTGTAGGACCATGTGTGTTGCAATGTGACATTCACTAGAGACTTGTGTTGTAGGACCATGTGTGTTGCAATGTGACATTCACTAGAGACTTGTGTTATAGGACCATGTGTGTTGCAATGTGACATTCACTAGAGACTTGTGTTGTAGGACCACGTGTGTTGCAATGTGACATTCACTAGAGACTTGTGTTGTAGGACCATGTGTGTTGCAATGTGACATTCACTAGAGATTTGTGTTGTAGGACCATGTGTGTTGCAACGTGACATTCACTAGAGATTTGTGTTGTAGGACCATATTTGTTACAATGTGACATTCACTAGAGATTGTCTTGTTATAGAACCACTTGTGTTACAATGTGACATCACAAGAGATTTATGTTGTCAGACCATATTTGTTGCAATGTGACATTCACTAGACAGTTATGTTATAGGACCATATTTGTTACAATGTGACATTCACTAGAGACTTGTCTTGTTGTAGAACAACTTGTGTTACATTGTGACATTCATGAGAGACTCTTGAACCCGGCCCAGCTGCCCTTCCTCAGTCAGTTTGTGAGTTACCATTGTTACGTTTCAGCGATCTATATGAAACAGGAAATAAATATACACTTTTGATCTGACATTGTTAGCAGGATGTAGTGTGTGGAGTTGGTCTTGAAACACACACACATACACACACACACACACACACACACACACACACACACACACACACACACACACACACACATGCAAACACGCTGCAGAATCGTTGTTGAGTGAGGGTGTTTGGTCTTATAGAGTGAAGGTGATTGGTCTTATAGAGTGAGGGTGTTTGGTCTTATAGAGTGAGGGTGTTTGGTCTTATAGAGTGAGGGTGCTTGGGCTTATAGAGTGAATGTGGTTGGTCTTATAGAGTGAGGGTGGTGGGTCTTATAGAGTGAAGGTTGTTGGTCTTATAGAGTGAAGGTGGTTGGTCTTATAGAGTGGGGGTGCTTGGTCTTATAGAGTGAGGGTGGTTGGTCTTATAGAGTGAAGGTGGTTGGTCTTATAGAGTGAGGGTGATTGATCTTATAGAGTGAGGGTGGTGGGTCTTATAGAGCGAAGGTGGTTGGTCTTATAGAGTGAGAGTGGTGGGTCTTATAGAGCGAAGGTTGTTGGTCTTATAGAGTGAAGGTGGTTGGTCTTATAGAGTGGGGGTGCTTGGTCTTATAGAGTGAGGGTGGTTGGTCTCACAGAATGAGGGTGTTTGGTCTTATGGAGTGAGGGTGTTTGTATTTATAGAGTGAGGGTGTTTGGTCTTATGTAGTGAGGGTGTTTGGTCTTATGGAGTGAGGATGTTTGGTCTTATAGAGTGGGGGTGGTTGGTCTTATAGAGTGAGGGTGGTTGGTCTCTTAGAGTGAGGGTGGTTGGTATTACAGAGTGAGGGTGTTTGGTCTTATAGAGTGGGGGTGGTTGGTCTTATAGAATGAGGGTGGTTGGTCTCAGAGTGAGGGTGTTTGGTCTTATGGAGTGAGGGTGTTTCTATTTATAGAGTGAGGGTGTTTGGTCTTATGGAGTGAGGATGTTTGGTCTTATAGAGTGGGGGTGGTTGGTCTTATATTATAGAGTGAGGGTGGTTGGTCTCATAGAGTGAGGGTGGTTGGTCTTATAGAGTGAGGGTGTTTGGTCTTATGGAGTGAGGATGTCTGGTCTTATAGAATGAGGGTGTTTGGTCTGATGGAGTGAGGCTGTTTGGATTTATAGAGTGGGGGTGGTTGGTCTTATATTATAGAGTGAGGGTGGTTGGTCTCATAGAGTGAGGGTGGTTGGTCTTATAGAGTGAGGGTGTTTGGTCTTATGGAGTGAGGATGTCTGGTCTTATAGAATGAGGGTGTTTGTATTTATAGAGTGAGGGTGTTTGGTCTGATGGAGTGAGGCTGTTTGGATTTATAGAGTGAGGGTGGTTGGTTTTATGGAGTGAGGGTGTATAGAGTGAGGGTGTTTCGTCTTATGGAGTGAGGGTGTTTGGATTTATAGAGTGAGGGTGTTTGGATTTATAGAGTGAGGGTGGTTGGTTTTATAGAATGTGGGTGTTTTGTCTTGTAGAGTAAGGGTGGTTGGTCTTATAGAATGATGGTGGTTGGTCTTACAGAGTAAGGGTGTTTGGTCTTATAGAGTGAGAGTGTGTGGTCTTATAGTGAGGGTGTTTGGACTTACAGAAAGAGGGTGGTTAGTTTGATAGAGTGCGGATGGTAGAATTTATATACTTTCAGAGCCTCACTTTGGACTCCCAGTTGACAAATGTTCGGCCCACTGTGTCGCCATCTTCCAAGATGGTGGTGGGTGGTGCGGCAGGGGGCGCCACTGTACCCGTGCATTCGCTGCGTGTCATCAGACGTCTGCCCAGTGACACCATCTGTGAGTCAGTTCTGTATGGAATGGTAGGGGCATTATTATTACAATGTAAAACACTTTATTATTATGCACAGTTAAAAATAGTCATGTTTTATAGCCTAGGTAATATTTTTGTGATTTTTATTGGCAGAATTATTGGCATGCTGAAACATACAGTACAGCTACCTTTGTATGTTGTAAAACTTGGTTACTCATTGGTGTTTCAGGCTCTACCTAAAAAATTGCAATTACGGAATTTAGTATATTTTTATATCACTGTAAAAATAATAATCTTACCTACAAATGTGCCGCTGGATGCACACAGGAAATTTTTTTACTTTTTGAGTTATTGCCGTTTGAACATTGCGAATGCTCAAACTTGCGATGAGATTAACCCACACAATCAGCAGGTAATCTGTTCCATTCATTTACAGTCCTTTGTGAAAATGAAAACTTTCTTATATCCAATCTACTCTGCTCCTTTGCTAATGCAAGTTCATGTCCTCTAGTCCTTCTATCTTTCTTAACTGAGAAAAACATATTTCTATCAATATTTTCATAACCCTTCAATATTTTAAACACTTCTATCTGATCTCCTCTCAATCTCCTGGTCTCTAGTGTTGTTAAACCGCATTTTTGTAGGCGTATTTCGTAACTAAGATCCCTCAGAGTTGGTATCATTTTAGTTGCTCTCCTCTGC
The DNA here is from genome assembly GCA_963995525.1 of Escarpia spicata. NCBI lineage: Eukaryota > Metazoa > Annelida > Polychaeta > Sabellida > Siboglinidae > Escarpia > Escarpia spicata. Next base: position 5,330,282 of record OZ023207.1, read on the forward strand.
ACTCTTTCTAGCATATCTATGTCCTTCCTGCGATATGGCCTCCACGCTTGAATACAATATTCTAAATGAGGCCTAACTATTGTTTTGTACAGTGGTATTATTAGCTCTTTTTCCTTATACATTATGTTTCGCCTAATTAATCCAAGGATTTGATTTCCCTTTGAAGCTGCAATTCCGCACTGCTCTGAAATCTTCATATCAGCACTAACGGTTAACCCTAAGTCCTTTTCTTTTACAATAGTACTTAGTACAGTACCCCCCATTGTATATTCTACTTCTTCGTTCCCATGTCCTATGTGGAGGCATTTACATTTCCCAAAATTGAACATCATTTGCCACTTTTCAGACCATTTGATCAACCTGTCAAGATCATCTTGTAAATGCTGTCTATCTCCGTCACTTTTAATCCTTCTAAACACTTTTGTATCATCCGCAAATTTCAACACCTTGCTTGTTATTTCATCATCCAAATCGTTGATGTATATTAAGAATAATATAGGACCTAATACTGATCCCTGTGATTTCCAGTTTGAAGCCTCCCCATCAACTACTACACGTTGTCTTCTGTCAATCAGCCATTGTTCTATCCAGTTTATTATACCATTTCCTATGCCATGGGCCTTTAGTTTAAGCAGTAATCTTTGATGTGGTACTTTGTCAAAAGCTTTTTGAAAATCTAAGTAGACGATATCTACTGGTGATCCCTCATCTACCCACTTAGTGATGTCTTCCAAAAAACATAACATATTTGTTAAGCATGACCTCGCTTAAAAAAAACCATGTTGAGATGGGTTTATCAAGTTTTGTTTAACAAGAAAATCCACCATGTGATCTTTAATTAGTCTTTCTAATAATTTACAAATCACTGATGTTAAACTCACTGGTCTATAGTTCTCTGACTTGTTTCTCGAACCTTTTTTGAATAACGGTATAATGTTTGCTTCTTTCCATTCTAAAGGAACCACTCCCTCTTCTAATGACAAGTTGAAAACTGTTGCAAGTGGTATGCTAATTTGTTCTACAATTTCCAATAGTAGTTTGGGTGGAATACCATCCACTCCAGGTGATTTATTATCCTTCATAGCCAGTAATTAATTGTCCTAAATAGTCTGAATCTGCCCCCTTGAACTTAGCCTCTGGTATTGGCAGTGAACTAATATCTTCCCTGGTAAACACTGAACTAAAGTACTCATTCAGGTCTTCTGCCATTATGAATCCCTCTGATATTATATTTCCAGCACTATCTTCTAGAGGACCGACCTTATCTTGAACTTTCTGTTTGCTTTGAACATACGCATAAAAACTCTTGCTGTCATGTTTTATATTACTAGCTAATTGTTGTTCATAGCTTCTCTTTGAATTTCTAATTTCAGCTGTAGCTTGGTTAAGTGCTTCTTTATAACTGTTGTAGTCTTCATCATTTCCAGTACATCTATATGACTTCCACATCATTTGTTTATACTTAATTTTTCTAATGGCTTCTTTCGATAAGTGTTTCTTTTTGGACCGTTTTCCTTGTTTTTTTAAGGGTACAAATTTATCGATTATGCACTTCATTTCACTCTTTAATATATTCCAGCATTCTGTTGCCGTCTTATTTTTCAGTGTCTTATTCCAGTCTATCTTTTCTAAATATTTCCTCATGTCCTTATACCTTCCTTTGTGGAAATTTCTCCTATACTGCTTTTTGCTATTCCTTTCTGATTTTACTTTGATGGTAAAATGTATCTGGTTGTGATCGCTACTCCCCAGTGGCTCACATATCTTGACATTGTCAACTAATTCATTCTGTGAGGACAAAACTATGTCTAACACATTCTCACCCCTGGTTGGTTCTAGCACATGTTGAGAAAGGAATGTATCTTGAACTAAAACTAAAAACTTGTGGTCCTCTCTCCCCATACTCTGTAGAGATTTCCATTGTATATGCCCATGGTTAAAATCCCCCATAATAATACAGTCCCGTTTGCTTACTTCCCTTATAGCGTTTTGTATTTTTTCATTCTCTTCTATGCTTATGTTTGGACTTCGATAAACTAACCCAACTGTTAACGTTGAGTTTCCTGTAACAATGTTACACCAAACAGCGTCTTCGCAATCTGCTTCTCTTTCTAATTTTATTTCATAAGCCTGAATAGATTCTTTAATATATAAAATAACTCCACCTCCCTTTCTTCCTATTCTATCTTTTCTAAACATTACATATCCTGTCAGTCCCAATTCAGCATCTGATATATCGGTGGTGGTCCAGGATTCGGTTATACCTATTATATGAGGGTCAATATCTTCTACCATTACGTTTAGTTCATTTCTTTTGTTTACTATACTCCTTGCATTTAAACAAACACATTTATATCCAGCTTCAGAAGAGTTTTCCAGACTGTTATTTGTTGATTTATTTGTGCTGTCTTTATCTATGCCTCCATTTTCAGGCTTTTCTGTGAGTCCCCCCTGCGAATCTAGTTTAAATAGATGCAACCTGTCCCACTGTCAACAGATTGCAGCAGATTCTCTGAGAAAACTGCTGCCCCCTTTCCACTAAGATGGAGGCCATCTCTCATGTACATATCTTCCCTCCCAACAAAGTATCCCCATAAATCTGTGAATCCCACCCCCTCTTCTTCACACATCTGCTCAGCTAGTGCATTGATCGCCATCCTCTTGCAGTTTCTATACATTGCCTCCCTTCCTCCCATTACTGGCAAAATTCCTGACAAAATAACCTGTTCGACTCTCGTCTTCTTTAGCTTCCTCACTAACTGTCTATACTTCTGTACTATCGCAGTTGTTCCCTCCCTGTCTGCATTATTTGTTCCTACATGTACCAGTATAGACCCCCCTTGCCATGTCCCAATACCTTCTCTACCCTGTCAGTTAAATGTTCAATCCTAGCCCCCGGTAAACAAACAACGATGTCCTTCCCCTCGCTCAGTGTCTTGTCCGTCTTTCTCATAATGGAGTCACCCATAAACACCCTCTCTTTCCTCATTGCCCCCTCAATCACTGCCTTAGAATAGCTCCTTCTTCGGTTTGCATCTGTCTGGTTGTTGTCTTTCCCCCCTGCCGTCTTCTCTCCTGTCACATTCTCTTCCGATCCATTCTTTCCTGTCGCTTTTTCTCTTATCACCTTTCCTCCTGTCAGCGTCCCTTTTATCGACTTCTCTTCTATCACATTTGCTCTCACTTCCTTTCGTCCCTTCTTTCATCCCGTCTCATTTTCCTCTCTCCTCTCCCGTTCCATCTTCCCTCCCTCCTTCTCTACAGTCACTTTCTTCCCTGTCAACTTCACGCTTGTCACGTTTTCTGTTGTAGATTTTCCAATTTCTTCCCCTCCAATCACCTTCTCTCCTCTCAATCTCCTTTCTTCAGTTTTCTTGCCACTCCTATTCTCCTTCAGTCTTGCAGTATCCTCACCTCTCTCCCTGTCGTCTCTCTCCATTCTACCTGCCTCCTTGCTAATTCCCATCTCCATTCCCTTCACAATATCTGTCAACCTAACTATCTCCTTCTGCAGACACTCCACCTTCCAACATCCAATGCACTGAAAGGTGAATCCTTCCTCCATGGTTTCTGCCCATGACTTTCCACACCCGGACAATGCAAAATCTACCCAGCTGTGGCAGTGATCGCACACCAAGTGTCGCTTTGCCTTGACTTGCCGCTTGCAAGGCGCCATATCCCGATCAGAATTTATTTAATAACTTAGCTAACTTAGTCTTTATAAAGACTGTTTCCTGTGTACTACAGTACACTTTAGGTTACAAATTTCAATTACACAGCCGACTATTTATCCTAACACGAACGCTAACATCACCGGTAGTGACCTAATTTAAATACAATCAATTACGTTATGTTAGGCTGCTTTATTTATTTAGGTTACGCCGCCCGACTATCGCCCTTGCTTAATTTTAACAACAATGCTACCTAACCAAAATATCTAGCAAGTACTGGCTTACACAGATATTATCTTAGGTAAGTAGTTTGATGGTTGTTACTTTATCTCCTATATATTCTACCACATAATCAGGTTTGTTAAATCTTGTTTACAACTTATCGAAGGCTAAGCCGCCTAAGTGAGTTACCCTATTATCACTCACTATACTAAGGTGTTCTTTAAATACTAATACTTTAACTAACTAACTTTAAGTACAACTGCTACTCAATATATGTTTATTGCAACTTTATGAATGATATTAAGGCAAAAATAATACTTATCAATCAGTAATTCCACTTATTTATCAACTTTTTTACACCACCAATTTCTACGATCTATCTCCGCCAAATATAGCCTCGACAACAATACATTACTTTTTTCTTCTTATATACTTAAAGCACAGTCGCAAAGTTTGGTGTCAGTAGCTAGATGTTGGGATTGATGGTAATCAGTTCACGTAATCATTAGTTAATCTATTTAATTATAGATTATATATTACTGTATAATTTAAATTAACTGGTTACAGCCTTAATTGGCTCTGCTAGTAACCATAATTTTATTTCATCTAACCAATTGTTCTGACCAATTATTCTACCTACTGTTTATGTTTGCATGTATATATATATGATTTATACAATTTCAAAAATAAAGTATATATGTTGGCGATCTCAACAAACATTATTTCTATTCAGTTTTGTTTCATTGTGATTTATGTATACTACTCAATATATAATGATGTGATATTAAACATGGTTTAGCATTTAATGTGCTACAGCACAACAATACATTACTTTTTTCAACAAATAGAAATTATATTAATCATGTTTTATCTAAAATACCAAATAATCTCGGTGACGTAGTTTTGTCACCTATAATTCTACAGAGATAGAAATGAGCTAGAATATTTACTTGTCAGCCCAACAAGTAAGTTTTGAAATCTACTTGTCGCCAAAATTTTAACTTGTGATTGTTAAAGGGAATTGAAGCTTCGGAAAAAGTGTAAAAAGTCTATCTTATTTTATGACAACAACACAATGTTCCTGCTGTTTCGTTAGATGTACATCTGAGTGACTTGTGATCAAAGATACAATTTGATTTAATCTGCAAATTTTGAAATTGCAAAATTAGATTTGCAACTATTTTCAGGTCCATTATCATTATTATTCATCACGAATATTAAAAGTAGACACGTTACTTGATGTATACCAATACTTTAGTGATGTTGATATGAACGCTTTTATTAATAACAAATAATTATTACGATGATAGGAATGAGACAATTGTTTTCCTTGCTATTTGTTATAATGTTGCAAAAACTGTTCATGTTTAATATGGTGTATATATAACCTATAACACTGCTGTAAAAGTTTGGCATCAGTTTGTCATTGAGGATGCCACTCAACCATCAGGAACACGACCAATGCAAAGCCAGGAATTGTTGTCACAAAAATAATAATAAACAATCTAACCTGATATTATTTTGTTCAACCTCAATGAACAATATTAACAAAGTTCTGTATTTTACAAACGAAGATAATATTCAACTGATCGTCAGCAAACAAACGCATATTTTTCCTAAATGTTATATTACCATTTCAATGATGATAAAACAGTTTTAACGGTGCCCGAATTACATTTACCAGGCGGAATATAATTTATAGATTTAGTTACGTCGTAACGTTGCTGCCGCGCGCAGACTGCCGTAGTTGGCGGAAGCCGACATGTCAACGGCGGTTGGCGCCCCGTCCCCGGCCGCGCGTCTTGCATAATTCGCCTTTGAATACTCGCAATTTATGGTTAAAATAAATACTACATAGATACAGTAACACTTCTGAAATTTCATTAATGTTCCGTTTATAAACCACCACCATAGATTTACTGGAGAGCCAGTTATAAGTTTTGAAAATTGTGACCGATCTGGATCGGCTAACGTTCGATGACTTGGTCTTGGAAGATTGCCGAGTCCGCGTGGGTTAGGCATAATGATGGTTAAAACTATATAATTATTCAAATAACAGGTAGCGATACAAAGTCTACTATTTCGAGTGGAAGTAAGTTGTACGTCGGCCAAACTGAACAATTTAAGATTTTGTGAAATACAGCCTCGATCAAGATTGCTGATGCGGAGTCTGTCCTACGTGTATGACAGAGCTAGCTTGGTGCGCTCAGCGGATGAACCTGTTAACGCAGGCACTAAACTCAGTTGAACACTGACGTACAACACACTGGCGGCGGAACGACAAGACACCAACCCACTAACAAAATTGCAACGCGCGCGATTGCTAGCGAACTTCATTCATGTTTGAATTTTCTCAGATAAAAAGTTTGAAATGTTGCACGCGTCAATATTTTCTGTAAATTTTCACTTGTTCACCAGATAACCATGTAGAGTCATTTTATTTGTCCGGTCCAAAAATCACTTGTCCCAAACAAACGGACAAGTGCTATTTCGAACGCTGATTCTATAATAGACGCCTAATTGTAACCACATAAGCACCTTAGTACTTTATATCAACATATTCAGTGTATTTTGACCCTAGATTCTGCTACTTTACCGAAGTACCATATTTTAAGCGTACATGCCGTTATTAGTATAGACCCCCCTTTTAGTAGCATCTGACACTGTGACAGAGACCTCCAGTGCCAACATTGACTGTTGAATCCATCATTGTAGTTTGATTTCTACCAGTGTCACACCAGATTCAAAGATAAGTGAGGAAAAAATCAAAAGGTCCACCTAAATTATCAGACTTTACAGTGTCCTGGTATCATTTTGCTCATATGTGGATGCATAAATCGCTTGCCAGTCATGTCTGCTGAAATGGCTATACCCAGAAACCTCAGAAAACGGATGTACTCTTATATATATATAATATACAGGCTGCGAAATAAGGCCAGTCCAATCATCCCGGACGAGTACTTTCAGTGATCGGACTAATCCATGGTTAGTGGAGCAGTCCCATCGGACTAGTTCGAATGAACAGTTCTGTCAGGGAGTGAATTGTAAAGTGCTCTGAGCAGTCCCAAGGATTGGATAGTGCTCTAAATGAAAACCATATTCTCTTCATCTGTGTCACAGCTGCTGTTGGGTGTCATGTGACCAGGTCATGGGACCAGGTCACATGACAGCAGCCCCATGAAAATACTTTTTCTGATACCAACAGAGGGTAGCACACACTGGCAAAGGTTCCATGCCTGAGAGTTCCGTCTTTGAAGAGCTGTAAACAGTAAACCTTGGATGTAACGAACTCACCTATAATTAATTCTCACTTATAATGAATAGATGAATTGGTTCCTATTATTTCTTATTGAATTTGTAAAGAATTTCCACATGTACAACAAATTTCTAGATAGCAAATTGGCTATGACGAACAATTCTATCTATCTCGATGGTCAAAACTTATTGATATGTCATCGGATATAAGGAATTTACAGTGTGAAATAAACAAAGTGCAGGTCTGGGCTCATATATTTAATTTTATGTTGAGTAATACAGAATAAAGTATGTTTCTCAATACTTAATCCTAACACGTGACTGCAGTGTATGCTTCTTAGGAATTGATTTCAAGCCTATTTCTATTAGTATAGCTCAGTTGGTGGTCAATTTCAGATATAATGAATTTTGGAATTGACAAATAAATTGGCCAGCCCCGAGCAGTTTGTTATATTCAAAGCTTATGGATCATCTCAGAATGTTGATGCCTGATATCAGACGAAATTACTTTCATCTGGCCACAGCCCCCCACCCCCATCGTTAGATGAAAATTTGTAGACATTGATATGATGATATAAATATATTAACATTGTATTGGTCCGCGTAATGTATTGATGTCTGACACCAGATGATAACTGCCTCTTGACTTTGGGCAAGTTTGTTCACTCTACGTTGCTCCAGTTCACTCAGCTATATGATTGAGTACCAGACTATAGACAGTGGTGGATATTTGTGTGTGATTAGTCTTTGCGCATTAATTGGATGTTTCCCAGACACATGAAGATGGTGTTTAATTGAACTGGTCTGCCAGGAAGTAAAGTGTGAAGCGCTTTGAGCAGTCCTGAGGACTGGATACTGCACTATATAAGAACTTACTTTTTACCATTACTTACTAACTATATTTATGTTTCATGATTGCAGCCACTGTTAGTCCACGCAACAAGTTGCTGGAAGACAGACTGGGATGAGTTGGAAACAAACAGACACAACTTCCAGGCCCTAGTTCAGCTCCTGCAACACAAGGTGTGTTAGTTGACTATGTCCGGCTCAAACACACACAATTTCCAGGCTCTAATTCAGCTGTATAAAACAAAGTGTGTTAGTTAACTTTGTCAGCTTCAAACACACGCACTTTCGAGGCCCTAAGTTCAGCTGTATAAGAACCAACTAATAACTTGGTTGTTCATAAACAACTCGCCGTAGGTCATATTTAGGTCAAATAGTTTCACGAAGTATTCGAACCGGACATTTGAATTATCACCTCACATGGTTTCTGCAATTGTTCCAAGTTGCGTAAATATGCATAGCGTTCAGACCTAGCTATCAAAGTGTGATATATTTGTAGCTGTGTGACTATAGGCTTGGGAACGGGGGGGGGGGGGACAAAGGACACCTGCCCCCCAGGAATTTTGCTGCGGTGACAGACATGGTTTTGTTGTTTGACCCCATAGTACATCTGAGCCTGAATGTGGATTTTGTTGGTGAGCCTCAAGGGAGAGCAAGTTGAGGTTTTCCGAGAGCCTCATTTAAGGTGGGGTATTTTGGCAAGCATCAAGGGGTACAATTGGAGGTTTCTGCACGAGGAACTTCACAAATGTTGAACGTCTCCATGAAAAATATTCAACAGTATCTTCTGATGTCACGATCGACAGAGGAGTGGTGCTGAAGCTCCGGCTCTCAACTTCCCCAATAGTAATTTTGTTTCTACACAACTGGTTATATCCACAGTGGCGTTGTGGCTAGAGATTTTGACTCTCTACAGAGAGAACCCAGATTTGAATTCTGTGCTGCGGTGTCGAACCTTGTGCAAGTAGTTCGTTCACTCTACATTGCTCCAGTTCATGCAGATGTTTGAATGAGTACCTGGCTATAGACAGTGGTGGATATTTGTGTACAAATAGTCTTCGCACATTAATTGCAGCATGGAGGGATGCTTCCCAGAGAAGCTCTGCCAGGCACTGTCTAGTCCACCATGATTTTGACATAACCACATTTTTGCCTAAATTTCCTACCCCACCCAATGTGTTCATTCCATCATTAAACATAATTCAAGGTATGTTTACGTTTAAAATATTGCGTCTTACACATGTTTTAGTTGTAAATTGAGTCTTCATTGCTGCTCTATCGCTAATTTCTAACATGCGGTGTGGTAACGTACAGCCTCAGCAGCGCAGATTAGCACAAACCGGTGTGGGCTTCAAAAGTGCGCTAAGACGCAATATTTTGTAACATAAAATTTATGCCTGGGATTATGTTTAATGAAGGAACTAATGCACCGAGGTATCAAATTTAGGCAAAAATGGTGTTATAACAGTGAAATCGAGTTGGGCCAGTATACTAGACAAGTGCCCTTAAATTAAATGTTTTAGAAAATGTGTGATATTTCTTTCATCATTCCGCTAACAGCAATTTACTAACTGCCACGCTACAACATGGAACGATAATGGTCGACGGGGTTTCTCCGTGACGGCACCCTGCCTTTGGAACAATCTGTCTTTGTATATCCATGTCACTAACTCTCTCAAACTATTTAAATCTCACCTTAAGACACACCTTTTTAGACAGCATTTGAAGATAATTTACCAAAATATCTCCATTCTAACTAGCGTATTACACATCATTACTTTATGGTTTATTTTATACTGCATTTTAAATATTTATTTATTTTATTGTAATAATAAATAATTGTTACTCGATTGATATAAATTCTGCAAATACTGGTAGTTTAATTCTAGCTAGTTAAGTCTAGTTGATATTTAGCTGATACTATACAAGTTATTTACTTACAAACGTATATATTTAAATTTTGCATTTTATTCCTATTATATTAAATTCTTTTTTAATTATATGTAAAATAATTATTGTAATACAGCGATAATGTTTTAACAATGTTGTATTTTAAGCACCTCTGAACAAATTCAACTGTATTATTACAATGACAAACAGATGGCGTCACTTGACGGAGACGTTGTGTGTGTAGAGTGAAGTGCTGTTGACGCGCCTCGAGAGTGTGCCCCAGTCCACCCCCAGGGGGCGCCCTGTGTACGGCGTGTCATCGCCCCGCCCCTCCGGCCTCTACCTCTTGCTACCCTGTCCCAAGTCATGTGAGCTGCTACTCAAGGCGATCGCACCTAGTGAGCTCACCCTACCCTCACTCTTCACCCCCACAGACCAACCTACGCATGACAACCTCTCTCTTATGGATGCCAGCTTGGCACAGGTGAGATAGGGTTATTATAGCAAGGTCTAATGAGAACCTGACTATTATGGATGCGTGTTTATCACAAGTGAGACAGAGTTATTATAGCAAAGTGGATGTGTCTTAAAATGAGAACCTGTCTATTATGGATGCGTGTTTATCACAGGTGAGACAGGGTTATTATAGTAAAGTGGATGTATCTTAAAATGAGAATCTGTCTGTTATGGATGCGTGCTGATCACAGGTGAGACAGAGTTGTTACAGCAAGGTTAATGTAACTTCATGTAATTACAGCAAGGCCTAATGAGAACCTGTCTGTTACGGACATCTGATTGTCACAAGTAAGACAAGGTTATTACAGCAAGGCCTAATGAGAACCTGTATATTATGGACACAAGCTTGTAGTATTTTTTTCTGTCACTGGTCTGTCAAACCTCATTAAAATTGTCTACATTTATGTAATTTACTCATAACATCCATTTTCTCTCAAAACAAGCTACTCTGGTTAACAAAATTTTCTTAATACATAACAATACTTTGACTCTAAATGGACGTTTCAACTGTGTTCGGCGGCATTCATCAGGAACTGTTCTTCCTCTGCTCACCAGATCGCATGGTGAGCAGGTTGTCCCATACGTGACTCAGTCTGATGAAACGTCAACTGTGAGTCAAAATGTCTAGTTGTGTAGTTACTACTAAGAAAATTGTGTTATTTAATTTCTTCCAATTTGGTGAACATTTTCGCGAAGCTATTCTGGACTTGTGCAGTACACATTCTGGGGTCAGACCACTATTTTGCTCCGGTTGCCTGTAGGTGGCGGTTGAGTCGAGCTTCAACCCACTGTTGTTCCCCTCTGGCCTGTGTGAGAGTCTCATCAGCCAGCTTGCCATTAAAGGTCGACCGTTGAGCGCTCCAGCCAAGCGCAAGTCTCAGGTTTGTAATGGAAAATTTTAGTTATCTTGGTTCTAAATCGCCTGATGCTATCTACTGGGCGACATACCACCGGATTATATAATTACTACAGTGGAACCTCACTGATAAGGTCAGCCCTGGGACTGAGAAAAGTAACCTGAATAGCGAGGGGACCATGTTAGTCAGACTAATTTCCTGTACTTGACTTTACATGGAAGTAATTTGAAAATTCCTAGGGTGACCTTAATTGTGAGGTGGTTGTATAATAATGTGTATTTTATGTAGTGCCACGTCAAATGTAGTTCCCTGTTCAGTTCACAGATATACTTAGAAAATTAAAATAATTAATTAATTGTAATAAAAACAGTAGTTGTTATACCTCAGCTAAAAGTATGTATAATATATTGGTATGGAATAATAATAATTAAGAAAATAAATTTAACTAATGATATCAACATGGACCATAGTAAAATTAGTAGAATGTTGACATAAAAAATCCTAGAATAAAATTGCTTAGGTTATACTATTATAATGCACACACATAACATAACAGAATCTTTATTGCTTCTAGTGAAGAATTCATTGTACAACATGTTCCCATAGATAAACATTTCAGAGAATGATGAAGTAGGTGGGTAAGTGATGGATGGAATATGACGGGTGTGAGTGACAAATGAACGAGTGGTTGGAAAAGGCAAGGTTCGAAAATGGTAAGATTCAAAATATAATAAACTAAGATAAATAATTAAACTAAGATGAATAAATAAACAAAGATAAATGTAGACACCAATAAGTTAAGCTAAAAAGTATACGACAAATAAATAAATAAATGTTAAAACGTTATCATGGAATGGTTCTTCCTGTTAACAATGTATATGTAGAGTGAAGACATACTTAGAATAATATACCTTTTTCAGAACTTATACACGCGTCATCATTTTAATCTCAAAACGAGGCTAACCTAGCGTCTCCTTTTGTATATCTAACAACATGGTTTACTGTTGTGTTCCCAGTTGCTTCTCCAATTCTAGGAACGATACTACTAACCTACTTACTGCGTAGTACACCTATTGGGACAGCGAGAAAGTTCCTCCACACGTCTGTCTCTTACCCACCTCTCAAGGCTGCCCCAGCTTTGTCCTGTCTCCTTCATCTCCACTTCCACTGTTCGGTGCCAGGCTGTTTTTAGACATCCTCTCTTCCTTCTCCCTTCAGGCGTCCAGTGCACTGCGGTTCTGGTGATTGATGGGATATCTTTCCACAGTAGATGGCAATCCACCGACAGCATCGAAGAAGGATAACACTATAGTTCTATTATTTCCCAAAGGATATTAATCTTCAAAAAAGTTAAAAGATTACAAGAGATACAACTTCCAGATATGTGTCTTGTAGTGATAAACCTGGTTGGCATGTTATAGTTATGTTTATAAACAATTAGATTTGTGAAAACTAACACAACACCGCAGTGCGACGGAATTTCACGATGACCGAATGTGGGCAACTCTAGTAATAATACTAATAATAGCAATATATTTTATTTGATATAGCATCACTTCCAAATTTGTTTCTGGCACTTCACAACATATTAAAATACATAAAATATCGTAGAATTGCAAAAATATAATAAAAAATAAATAATGTATGAAAAATAGTACTAATAAAAAATAATTAAAAATAAACACAGCATGTATATACGTACATTGCATGATTTGGTCACTAATACAAATGTGTTTAACTGTCCTACAACACGTAACTGTGATCTGCCCACCAGATAACTGTGCCATCTCCCACTACAGGTAATTGTCTCCTGTCTCACTGCATGTAACTGGCCCCTCTCCTACTGAAAGTAACTGACCCATAGAGGTCACTGTCCTACTTCAGGTAACTGTCCCCTCCTACTACAGGTAACTATCCCACCACATTTAACATTTCCTTGTATCACCGCAGGTAACTGTGCCATCATAGGTAACTGTCCCCAGTCTTGCCACCTGTAATTGTCCCACTGCATGTAACTGGAACTGTAGTCCTAAGATGGCCCAGAAGCAGATGTCATGATGCCAACTAAACTCTACATGTGCACGTTGTCTGGGACACTATAACAGCCTGCTAGATTACCTTTTTCTGAAGTCTCATGAATCATGAATCATGCATAAAGCGGTATTGAAAAGATCTATTATAATCATTGATGAATAGAACTCAAAATCTAAAAAAATCACCCTTGTCCAAAACTGTGTGTCTTATTTCGGTTATGTAAATTGTTCTTTGGCCAGCAGGTCACGTGGCCAGTCAGAATGATTTAAGTAGCATATTGGTGCAAGATTTAATATTTTCTCTGCTCGTGAATATATAAATATATATTACATATATAATATATATATATATGAGATTATAACGTATAAGACAAAATTTACGGGCTGTGACCTAGACAGGCGTTTTGTGGCTGGTGTACAGAGTAGTAGTCTTGGGCAACTTAATAACCCGGTCACTGGGGCGGGTGACATATTACTGATATGAGAGACAGGGTCTTGAATTATTCTTTCTAAATCTGTGTATGACTACATTTTTACCACTTTACAAATACGATTGTTTTATTTAAGAGTAGCCACTGGTCCTAAAATGTATTGTTTGCTATTTTAGATTTTCATATAATTTTCTGATAGCTGAACATATGCATTCCCAACAAGTTGGATTTTTCAAGATTCTTATAACAAACACCTGTAATCAGTATGTATGCTCGTACAGCTTAACACATGGCGTACACAGTTTGTTTTCGACAATTTCTCAAAACAATATTCTTGACCATTTTGTACTTTGCTAGTCATTGGCCGTGTGTGGCAAGCTGTTGTATCCAACGAAACAGTATAAAACGTGTATGTTTTATCCAAAATCAGAAATGGTTTTAATTTTAAACAATGATGATGTCAGCCGTATTATGTATGTTAAAGAGTGTACAGTTGGCATTTTAATGCACGAATATAAAGAATTTATTATTATAAAACAACCTCTAGTGTAAAGAGATTATAAGATGCCAATGGATAGCCACAATCTTACTTTATAACGTCACATTGGCATTTGTTGCTTAGTAGCATGTGCTCACCACTGAATGCCGACGTCATCTATCATAGGCAGGCTGACGGAAATATGTTAGTACGTATAGAACGACAGAAATGACATTGTGTTTTGCAAAATAGATATTTTTAGATATTTCCGATAACCTTTAATTAGATTTACTGCTACACTTTCGCATTAATTATTTGTGCTAGTCAAACTCTCAGCATCTGCGATAAGAATAACTTTGTTGCAGAATTCCGGAGTCAATAATCAAGGAAATGCTTCGTCTGCTGGGCTCAGCGCCACCTGTTGGCCCGCTGACGAACTACGCAGCTGTAACAAAAGTGCACGACACAAGACAGGCAGAGACGTCTATGGGAAACCTGTGGAATCATTCCCAACTGAACTATGAGTGACAATTCTTGAGAAGTGGAAATCGCCATGTGATATGACATGCAACATTATATGCTAGTATGTTGTCGCAGAAACCTATGAGAAACTTAGTTAGGCTAATGAGTTTGTGTGGGTAAATTGTTCAACCTGGTTGTAATGTTTGTATGGATTAAACCAATTGACTTATGTACATCATGTGACATGTTGTGGAGCGCAGAGGTGCAGTGGCTGTAGCTTCTGACTCTCAGTCAAGAGAACTCGGGTTCGAATCTTTTGCTGCCGAGGCGAACCTTGTGTGAGTTCATTCAGTCTATGTTGCTCCAGTTCACTCAGCTGTATGAGTGAGTACCTGGCTATAGACAGTGGTGGATACTTGTGTATGAATAGTATTCGCGCATTAACTGCAGCGTGGCTGGATGCTTCCCAGTGAAGACGAAATGGTGTTCGATTGAACAGGTCTGCCAGGGAGTAAAGTGTAAAGTGCTTTAAGCAGTCCTGCAGACTGCATGGATACTGCACTATATAAGAATTTACATTGACACAGTGGGAAATTTACCCATGACGGTATCGATTGTAAAGTATCGTTGTGTGTGATTGGTTTCAGCCGTTGGTTGGAACACTACTTGTGTGTTGGTTAGACGGATTGTTACTACAAATCGACGGGTTGCTTTACTAAAACAGTTAGTAATTGCCTTTATGTCATCGATTCAATGTGCAGAAAGCGCATATATATATAAAAATTGCCAATATGGCACAATTAGCTCTAAAATCGTGCTCTGGGCTGTACAAGCTGTAGATTAAATATATTTCGCCACAGAGAGAGAGACAGAGAGGGAGAAAGAGAGAAAGAGAGAAAGAGAGACAGACAGACAGACAGACAGACACATATTTAACTACTGGGTAGACAGACAAGCATAGATAGAGGCAGACACAGAGAGACAGCGAGACAGAGACAGAGAGACGTAGCTTATATTCACTCATGACATTCATAACTACACAGTGCAATGATGAACACTTCGTTTGCTTTGCAATGTCTGTAATTTGCACACTACACTGGACAATAAAAACACCGCCTTTTGCGTAATGTCCTGAGAACAATTAATACAATAATTTCCAAAAATAGTCTCCCTAACCAACTTTTCTCTTCTTCCGTCTGTTCAAAATTAACCCTTAACGTAGTTGTGCAATATCAGTTGTGGATTTCACTTTTCTATATCGCCATTTATTCCTGCAAACTTGCAGCTTCTGTTTTTGTCGCTGTAATTCTCCAGAGCTGCATGTAACCAGCGCCGCAACACTCCCTCTGAATCCCCATCCTCCATCCGGTACTAACTAATTATTAATTATGTTTAACATCAGCTCCGATCAGCGGCCATATATTCACAATGATAACGCAGTATTCACGTACAATTTCAAGGAAAGACCTCGTATATTATCGATAACGCTCAACCAGGCGTTAATGGCATTACTCTATGGAGACTCCTGATTAAGAATAGAATCGGACGCTTCCTTAATAAGGATGGGTACATCTTTACGCCGCAAAATTATCCAAGAATTATATATATTTCCCATATAATATGTAAGCTGTATGTTTCATATATTATCATTAATGGTTTCCCGTGAACGACTGCCATTGTCACATTATATTATAATATATTATATTGTAGTATCGTAATCTATTACATTACATTATATTGTAATGTAATGTATAATATTAATTCTGATTTTAGACTACATACCCCCATACCGACGTGGATACCCGTAAAAATACCGGTAGTGTTTCCAGTAGACAAACCGGGAGTGTTACCGGTGGAGACACCGGAAGTGTTACCCGTGGAGACACCGAGAGTGTTACACGTGGACACGTCGGGAGTGTTGCACGTAAAAATTCCGCAAGTGTTATCCGTTAACACACCGGGAGTGTTACCTGTAGAAATACTAGGAGTGTTACACGTGGACTCATCGGGAGTGTTACCCGTAATATACTGGGAGTGTTACACATGAACACATCAGGAATGTTTCGCATAAAAAACCGGCAGTGTTACCCGTGGACACACCGGGAATGTTACCCGTAGAAATACCGGCAGTGTTACCCGTGGACACCCCAGGAGTGTTACCAGTGGACACACCGGGAGTGTTACCCGTGGACACACCGGGAGTGTTATCCGTGGATACACCGGGACTGTTACAGGTGGACACATCGGGAGTGTTACCCGTAGAAATACCGGTGTCGCGCTTACATTTATCGGGGCGTTAAATGTTATCCGGGTGATGTTTATGTGCATATGTAAGGCATAATATTTGGTACCAGTAGATCACGTAGTGATAAATAATACACCATAGTTAAATATGTTTCGTCTGTTGTCGTAATACGAGCGTTATAGTTAGAGTACATAATTACAGTCATTTGCAAAAGTTTAAGACCAGGCACGATTTTTAAGCATTTTATGGTATGGCATCAGATTGCATCAGATAATGTCTGGATTGCATCATCCTATTTGGGCCTTGAAGCAATACGCCTAGGCAGTACTTCCAGGTCATTTGTTTGCTGCTGTCAGTATCGATTAGGTGTTTTTCATTTTTGTCTTCATCCCTGAAATGGGCAAAAAAATCGTCTTTGACAGAGGTTCTAAGGGCACAAATAGTGACTCTACATGGAGAAGGATATACGGAAAGAGACATTAGTGCTAAATTACGTTATTCCAAGACAGCCGTGCACAACGCCATCGTCAAATTCAATACTGATGACACTTTTCGTGACAGTAAAAGGAGTGGTCGTCCACGGACAACTACGCTCAGGAATGACCACGCAATGAGACGCATCGTGATGTGCTCGCCAATGAGCTCATGCAAGAAAATTCGGGGTCCTTTACGCTTAAAAGGTATGGAAATAAGTCTCAGTACTGTTTCGAGACGTCTCAGCAAGGAATTTGGTCTCAAGTCCCGGAAGCCACGCCTGACACCTGTGATGAAAAAAAGAGACTGGACTTTGCCAGACGACATCGCCACTGGACTCTCGCGCAGTGGAAGAAAGTGTTGTTCACAGATGAATCGACCATGCAACAGTTTATACCTCGCAAGAGGCACGTTAGGCAGCCCGTAGGTAAGCGATTTGATGAGAAATATACAGCAGCCACAATGAAACACCCGCCAAGTCAGATGATTTGGGGTGCCATGTCATATTTTGGCCCTTCTGGTCTGTATTTTATTCCACCTAACACCACTGAATGGACCTAGGTACGTGGAATTGCTGAAGGAGAAGCTGAAACTGCATATGGACTTCCACAAATGTACGATTTCCATGCAAGATGGCGCTCCTTGTCACCGATCCAAGGTAGCCACTGATTTCCTCAAGAAGAACAAAATCTCCGTGCTGGAATGGCCTGGGAACAGCCCAGATCTAAATCCCATTGAGAACCTGTGGATTATAATGAATGATAAGGTGGCAGACAAACAACCACCAAGCGCTCAAAACTATCAAGGACGTTTGGGTCACCGAAATCACCCAGGAGTACTGCGAATCACTGGTTTTGTAGCATGCCATATCGCATCCAGGCGGTCATTGACAGCAAAGGAGGCCACACTAGATACTGAAAAGTAGAGACACTGACACTTTTGGACGACATAAAGTTTCATATTATGTTGTATTACGTTTATTTGGCGAAAGAAACTGATATAATGTTATGTGAAGGCCAAAAAATCATAGTTTTGTCAAATTTCTTCAACAAATCGTGCCTGGTCTTAAACTTTTGCAAATGACTATATAATTTGCTGTTTCAGATTTGTGACCAAGTATAAGAGTAAGTCACGTGACGTTGTCGCGCTTACATTTATCCGGGCGTTAAATAACATCCGGGTGACGTTTCTTCGCGTGCGCGTATCTAGGGGAATGTATTTAGCACCAGCTACGACTGTCGCGTTTTCAGTTATCCGGGCGTTATGTATGTTTGTATGCATATCTATATTTACATATATGTCTATATATATATATATATACATAAATTATAAAATATCTGCTTCCCACAGACATAAACAAAATTCTGTCGTAAAACAGTTTCCTCTCCGTGACTTACTGTTATACTTGGTCACCAATTTGAAACAGTAAATTATAATTATATACTCTAACTGTAACGCTCGTATTACGACAACAAACGAAACATATTTAACTACTGGATATTATTGATCACTACGTGATCTACTGGTGCCAAATATTATGCCTTACATTTGCAAATAAACATCACCCGGATAAAATTTAAAGCCCGGATAAATGTAAGCGCGACAACGTGTGCGTGGAGAGGAAACTGTTTTTCGACAGAAATTGTTTATGTCCGTAGGAAGCAAACATTTTATAATTTATGTATATATATTTCGTGTACTACTCTACTCGGTACCCCCCCCCCCCCTATTCCCGGTGTATCCGTGTTATGTTCATGCAGCCCTTTCTCTGTTTGTACTGAATTTACGCCAACTATAGGGTAGGTTGGTATTGGGCAATCAAATTTATTAACACAGGGATTGCCACTGTGCACATATAATATATACAATAGTCACATCTTGTGCACAGCCAGGTACATCGAGATAATTTTTGTCCTTCAGGATGAAAATAATTTTTGTGTAACAACAGAGCGAGCGCCTAGCGGTTAAGCTAGGTGGTTATACAACCTGTTCCCCCTCCTAGTCTGCACACCCCCTTTGAATCGCCTCAACGCTTAATAAGCTGGCCCAAAATACCCATTCAGCCCGTGTCAGTTACGCGGCATCCTATTGGCCAGCAGCGGGCGCGGGGAAAAAAATTGTGGGCAGGAGACGATGCAAGGTTTTCTCGTCACTTCATTTCGCTTCGCCATCGTGACAACTTCAGATTTGACTACAAAATTTTGAATACCACCCACCCACCCGTTGTATCTGTTGTATGTATAGCGTGTGTTAGTTACTTCCATATGAGCATACATAATGCAAGATAACTAAATAGGGATGTTACATGAATGTTGTAAGATAGGGGGGTTCTGTATCACTTGTATCATTCTTATAGGATTATTCTCTACAGGATCTTACACCTGTATCACTTGTATCATTTTTATAGAATTAGTCTCAACAGGATCTTTCACCTGTATCACTTGTATCATTCTTATCGTATTAGTCTCTGCAGGATCTTTCGCCTGTATCACATGTATCATTCTTATAAGATTAGTCTCTGCAGAATATTTCACCTGTATCACTTGTGTCATTTCTGTAGTATTGGTCTCAGCAGGATCTTTCACCTGTATCACTTGTGTCATTCTTATATGATTAGTCTCTGCACGACCTTTCACCTGTATCACTTGTGTCATTTTTATAGTATTAGTTTCTGCACGATCTTTAACCTATATCATTTCTGTCATTCTAATATTATTAGTCTCTGCAGGATCTTTCACCTGTATCACTTGTGTCATTCTTATAGTATTAGTCTTTGCACGACCTTTCACCTGTATCACTTCTGCCATTTTTATAGTATTAATCTCTGCAGGATCTTTCACCTGTATCACTTGTGTCATTTCTATAGTATTGGACTCTGCAGGATTTTTCACCTGTATCACTTGTGTCATTTTTATAGTATTAGTTTCTGCACGATTTTTCACCTGCATCACTTCTGCCATTCTTATAGTATTAGTCTCAGCAGGAACTTTCACCTGTATCACTTGTGTCATGTCTATAGTATTGGTCTCTGCAGGAGCTTTCACCTGTATCACTTGAGTCATTTCTATAGTATAGGTCTCTGCAGGAACTTTCATCTGTATCACTTGTGTCATTCTTATAGTATTAGTCTCTGCAGTATCTTTCACCTGTATCACTTGTGCCATTTCTATAGTATTGGTCTCTGCAGGAGCTTTCACCTGTATCACTTGTGTCATCCTCATAGTATTAGTCTCTGCAGGATCTTTCACCTGTATCACTTGTGTCATTCTTATAGTATTAGTTTCTGTACGATCTTTCACCTGTATCACTTCTGCCTTTTCTATAGTATTGGTCTCTGCAGGAGCTTTCACCTGTATCACTTGTGTCATCCTCATAGTATTAGTCTCTGCAGGATCTTTCACCTGTATCACTTGTGTCATTCTTATAGTATTAGTTTCTGTATGATCTTTCACCTGTATCACTTCTGCCATACTTATAGGTTTAGTCTCTGCAGAATATTTCACCTGTATCACTTGTGTCATTTCTATAGTATTGGTCTCTGCAGGATCTTTCACCTGCATCACTTATGTCATTCTTATATTGTATTTGTCTCTGCAGGATCTTTCACATGTATCACTTGTGTCATTCTTGTAGGATTAGTCTCTGCACGACCTTTCACCTGTATCACTTGTGTCATTTTTATAGTATTAGTTTCTGCACGATCTTTCTCCTGTATCACTTCTGCCATTCTTATAGTATTGGTCTTTGTAGGAACTTTCACCTGTATCACTTGTTACATTCTGATAGTATTAGTCTCTGCAGGATCTTTCACCTGTATCACTTGTGTCATTCTTATTGTATTTGTCTCTTCAGGATCATTCACATGTATCACTTGTATCATTCTTATAGGATTAGTCTCTACAAGATCTTTCGCCTGTGTCACTTGTTGTGTAATTCTTATAGTATTAGTCTTTGCATGATCTTTCATCTGTATCACTTGTGTCATTCTTATAGTATTAGTCTCTGTAGGATCTTTCACCTGTATCACTTGTATCATTCATATAGTAGTAGTCTCTTCACGATCTTTCACCTGTATCACTTCTGCCATTCTTATAGTATTAGTCTTTGCAGGATCTTTCACCTGTCTCACGTGTGTCATTCTTATATTATTAGTCTCTGTAGGATTTCACCTGTATCACTTGTAACATTCTTATAGTATTAGTTTTTACATGATCTTTCACCTGTGTCACTTCTGCCATACTTATAGGTTTAGTCTCTGCATAATATTTCACCTGTATCACTTGTGTCATTCTTACAGTATTAGTCTCTGCAGGATCTTTCGCCTGTATCACTTGTATCATTCTTATAGGATTAGTCTCTACAGGATCTTACACCTGTATCACTTGTATCATTTTTATAGGATTAGTCTCAACAGGATCTTTCACCAGTATCACTTGTATCATTCTTATCGTATTAGTCTCTGCAGGATCTTTCGACTGTATCACATGTATCATTCTTATAAGATTAGTCTCTGCAGAATATTTCACCTGTATCACTTGTGTCATTTCTGTAGTATTGGTCTCAGCAGGATCTTTCACCTGTATCACTTGTGTCATTCTTATAGTATTAGTTTCTGCACGATCTTTAACCTATATCATTTCTGCCATTGTAATAGTATTAGTTTCTGCAGGATCTTTCACCTGTACCACTTGTGTCATTCTTATAGTATTAGTCTCTGCACGACCTTTAACCTGTATCACTTCTGCCATTCTTATAGTATTGGTCTTTGTAGGAACTTTCACCTGTATCACTTGTTACATTTCGATAGTATTAGTCTCTGTAGGATCTTTCACCGGTATCACTTGTGTCATTCTTATTGTATTTGTCTCTTCAGAATCATTCACATGTATCACTTGTATCAATCTTATAGGATTAGTCTCTACAAGATCTTTCGCCTGTGTCACTTGTTGTGTAATTCTTATAGTATTAGTCTTTGCAGGATCTTTCACCTGTCTCACGTGTGTCATTTTATATTATTAGTCTCTGTAGGATTTCACATGTATCACTTGTAACATTCTTATAGTATTAGTTTTTACATGATCTTTCACCTGTATCACTTGTGTCATTCTTATAGTATTAGTCTCCGCAGGATCTTTCAACTTTATCACTTGTGTGATTCTTATAGTAATATTCTCTGCATGATCTTTCACCTGTATCACTTGTGTCATTCTTACAGTATTAGTCTCTGCAGGATCTTTCGCCTGTATCACTTGTATCATTCTCTTAGGATTAGTCTCAACAGGATCTTTCACCTGTATCACTTGTATCATTCTTATCGTATTAGTCTCTGCAGGATCTTTCGCCTGTATCACGTGTATCATTCTTATATGATTAGTCTCTGCAGAATATTTCACCTGTATCACTTGTGTCATTCTTATAGTATTAGTCTTTTCACGACCTTTCACCTGTATCATTTCTGCCATTCTTATAGTATTAATCTCTGCAGGATGTTTCACATGTATCACTTGTGTCATTTCTATAGCATTGGTCTCTGCAGGATCTTTCACCTGTATCACTTGTGTCATTATTATAGTATTAGTCTCTTTACGACCTTTCACCTGTATCACTTCTGCCATTTTTATAGTATTAGTCTCTGTAGGATCTTTCACCTGTATCACTTGTGTCATTTCTATAGTATTGATCTCTGCATGATCTTTCACCTGCATCACTTGTGTCATTCTTATATTGTATTTGTCTCTACAGGATCTTTCACATGTATGACTTCTATCATTCTTATAGGATTAGTCTGTACAGGATCTTTCACCTGTATCACTTGTATCATTCTTATAGGAATAGTCTGTACAGGATCTTTAGCTTATGTCACTTGTTGTGTAATTCTTATAGTATTAGTCTTTGCAGTACCTTTCATCTGTATCACTTGTGTCATTCTTATAGTATTAGTCTTTGCGGGATCTTTAATCTGTATCACTTGTATCAATTTTATAGTATTAGTGTCTGTAGAATCTTTCACCTGTATCACTTGTGTCATTCTTATAGTAATAGTCTCTGCAGGATCTTTCACCTGTATCACTTGTGTCATTTCTATAGTATTGGTCTCTGCAGGATCTTTCACCTGTATCACTTGTGTCATTTTTATAGTATTAGTTTCTGCAAGATCTTTCACCTGTATCACTTATGTCATTTCTATAGCATTGGTCTCTGCAGGATTTTTCACCTGTATCACTTGTGTCATTCTTATAGTATTAGTTTCTGTACGATATATCACCTGTATCACTTCTGCCATTCTTATAGGTTTAGTCTCTGCAGAATATTTCACCTGTATCACTTGTGTCATTTCTATAGTATTGGACTCTGCAGGTTCTTTCACTTGCATCACTTGTGTCATTCTTATACTATTAGTCTCTGTAGGATCTTTCACCTGTATCACGTGTATCATTCATATAGTATTATTCTCTTCATGATCTTTCACCTGTATCTCTTCTGCAATTCTTATAGTATTAGTCTTTGCAGGATCTTTCACCTGTCTCACGTGTCATTCTTATATTATTAGTCTCTGTAGGATTTCACCTGTATCACTTGTAACATTCTTATAGTATTAGTTTTTACATGATCTTTCACCTGTATAATTTTTGTCATTCTTATAGTAATAGTCTCTGCATGATCTTTCACCTGTATCACTTGTGTCATTCTTATAGTATTAGTCTCTGCAGGATCTTTCAACTGTATCTCTTGTGTCATTCTTATATTAATAGTCTCTGCATGATCTTTCACCTGTATTACTTGTATCATTCTTACAGTATTAGTCTTTGCAGGATCTTTCGCCTGTATCACTTGTATCATTCTTATAGGATTAGTCTCAACAGGATCTTTCACCTGTATCACTTATATCATTCTTATCGTATTAGTCTCTGCAGGATCTTTCGCCTGTATCACGTGTATCATTCTTATAGGATTAGTCTCTGCAGAATATTTCACCTGTATCACTTGTGTCATTTCTATAGTATTGGTCTCTGCAGGATCTTTCACCTGTATCACTTGTGTCATTTTTATAGTATTAGTTTCTGCAAGATCTTTCACCTGTATCACTTATGTCATTTCTATAGCATTGGTCTCTGCAGGATTTTTCACCTGTATCACTTGTGTCATTCTTATAGTATTAGTTTCTGTACGATATATCACCTGTATCACTTCTGCCATTCTTATAGGTTTAGTCTCTGCAGAATATTTCACCTGTATCACTTGTGTCATTTCTATAGTATTGGACTCTGCAGGTTCTTTCATTTGCATCACTTGTGTCATTCTTATACTATTAGTCTCTGTAGGATCTTTCACCTGTATCACTTGTGCCATTCTTATAGTATTAGTCTCTTCAGGATCTTTCACCTGTATCACATGTGTCATTTCTATAGTATTGGTCTCGGCAGGATCTTTCACCTGTATCACATGTGTCATTTCTATAGTATTGGTCTCGGCAGGAGCTTTCACCTGTATCACTTGTGTCATTATTATAGTATTAGTCTCTGTACGACCTTTCACCTGTATCACTTCTGCCATTTTTATAGTATTAGTCTCTGCAATATCTTTCACCTGTATCACTTGTGTCACTTCTATAGTATTGGTCTCTGCAGAATATTTCACCTGTATCACTTGTGTCATTTCTATAGTATTGGACTCTGCAGGTTCTTTCATTTGCATCACTTGTGTCATTCTTATACTATTAGTCTCTGTAGGATCTTTCACCTGTATCACTTGTGTCATTTTTATAGTATTAGTTTCTGCACGATCTTTCACCTGTATCACTTCTGCCGTTCTTATAGTATTAGTCTCTGCAGGATCTTTCACCTGTATCACTTGTGTAATTATTACAGTATTAGTCTCTGTACGACCTTTCACCTGTATCACTTCTGCCATTTTTATAGTATTAGTCTCTGCAGTATCTTTCACCTGTATCACTTGTGTCACTTCTATAGTATTGGTCTCTGCAGGATCTTTCACCTGTATCACTGGTGTCATTTTTATAGTATTAGTTTCTGCACGATCTTTCACCTGTATCACTTCTGCCGTTCTTGTAGTATTAGTCTCTGCAGTATCTTTCACCTGTATCACTTATTTCATTTCTATAGCATTGGTCTCTGCAGGATCTTTCACCTGTATCACTTGTGTCATTATTATAGTATTAGTCTCTGTACGACCTTTCACCTGTGTCACTTCTGCCATTTTTATAGTATTAGTCTCTGTAGGATCTTTCACCTGTATCACTTGTATCATTCATATAGTATTAGTCTCTTCACGATCTTCCACCTGTATCACTTCTGCCATTCTTATAGTATTAGTCTTTACAGGATCTTTCACCTGTCTCACGTGTGTCATTCTTATATTATTAGTCTCTGTAGGATTTCACCTGTATCATTTGTAACATTCTTATAGTATTAGTTTTTACATGATCTTTCACCTGTGTCACTTGTGTCATTCTTATATTAATAGTCTCTGCATGATCTTTCACCTGTATCACTTGTGTCATTCTTATAGTATTAGTCTTTGCATGATCTTTCATCTGTATCACTTGTATCATTTTTATAGTATTAGTGTCAGTAGGATCTTTCACCTGTATCACTTGTGTCAATCTTATAGTAACAGTCTCTGCATTATCTTTCACCTGTATCACTTGTGTCATTCTTATAGTAATAGTCTCTGCATGATCTTTCACCTGCATCACTTGTGTCATTCTTATATTGTATTTGTCTCTGCAGGATCTTTCACATGTATGACTTCTATCATTCTTATAGTAATAGTCTCTGCATTATCTTTCACCTGTATCACTTGTGTCATTCTTATAGTAATAGTCTCTGCATGATCTTTCACCTGTATCACTTGTGTCATTCTTATAGTAATAGTCTCTGCATTATCTTTCACCTGTATCACTTGTGTCATTCTTATAGTAATAGTCTCTGCAGGATCTTTCACCTGTATCACTTGTGTCATTCTTACAGTATTAGTCTCTGCAGGATCTTTCGCCTGTATCATTCTTATAGGATTAGTCTCTACAGGATCTTACACCTGTATCACTTGTATCATTTTTATAGGATTAGTCTCAACAGGATCTTTCACCAGTATCACTTGTATCATTCTTATCGTATTAGTCTCTGCAGGATCTTTCGACTGTATCACATGTATCATTCTTATAAGATTAGTCTCTGCAGAATATTTCACCTGTATCACTTGTGTCATTTCTGTAGTATTGGTCTCAGCAGGATCTTTCACCTGTATCACTTGTGTCATTCTTATATGATTAGTCTCTGCACGACCTTTCACCTGTATCACTTGTGTCATTTTTATAGTATTAGTTTCTGCACGATCTTTATCCTATATCATTTCTGCCATTGTAATAGTATTAGTCTCTGCAGGATCTTTCACCTGTACCACTTGTGTCATTCTTATAGTATTAGTCTCTGCACGACCTTTAACCTGTATCACTTCTGCCATTTTTATAGTATTAATCTCTGCAGGATCTTTCACCTGTATCACTTGTGTCATTTCTATAGTATTGGACTCTGCAGGATTTTTCACCTGTATCACTTGTGTCATTTTTATAGTATTAGTTTCTGCACGATTTTTCACCTGTATCACTTCTGCCATTCTTATAGTATTAGTCTCTGCAGGATCTTTCACCTGTATCACTTGTGTCATGTCTATAGTATTGGTCTCTGCAGGAGCTTTCACCTGTATCACTTGAGTCATTTCTATAGTATAGGTCTCTGCAGGAGCTTTCATCTGTATCACTTGTGTCATTCTTATAGTATTAGTTTATGTATGATCTTTCACCTGTATCACTTCTGCCATACTTATAGGTTTAGTCTCTGCAGAATATTTCACCTGTATCACTTGTGTCATTTCTATAGTATTGGTCTCTGCAGGATCTTTCACCTGCATCACTTATGTCATTCTTATATTGTATTTGTCTCTGCAGGATCTTTCACATGTATCACTTGTGTCATTCTTGTAGGATTAGTCTCTGCACGACCTTTCACCTGTATCACTTGTGTCATTTTTATAGTATTAGTTTCTGCACGATCTTTCAATTGTATCACTTCTGCCATTCTTATAGTATTGGTCTTTGTAGGATCTTTCACCTGTATCACTTGTGCCATTTCTATAGTATTGGTCTCTGCAGGAGCTTTCACCTGTATCACTTGTGTCATCCTCATAGTATTAGTCTCTGCAGGATCTTTCACCTGTATCACTTGTGTCATTCTTATAGTATTAGTTTCTGTATGATCTTTCACCTGTATCACTTCTGCCATACTTATAGGTTTAGTCTCTGCAGAATATTTCACCTGTATCACTTGTGTCATTTCTATAGTATTGGTCTCTGCAGGATCTTTCACCTGCATCACTTATGTCATTCTTATATTGTATTTGTCTCTGCAGGATCTTTCACATGTATCACTTGTGTCATTCTTGTAGGATTAGTCTCTGCACGACCTTTCACCTGTATCACTTGTGTCATTTTTATAGTATTAGTTTCTGCACGATCTTTCAATTGTATCACTTCTGCCATTCTTATAGTATTGGTCTTTGTAGGAACTTTCACCTGTATCACTTGTTACATTCTGATAGTATTAGTCTCTGCAGGATCTTTCACCTGTATCACTTGTGTCATTCTTATTGTATTTGTCTCTTCAGGATCATTCACATGTATCACTTGTATCATTCTTATAGGATTAGTCTCTACAAGATCTTTCGCCTGTGTCACTTGTTGTGTAATTCTTATAGTATTAGTCTTTGCATGATCTTTCATCTGTATCACTTGTGTCATTCTTATAGTATTAGTGTCTGTAGAATCTTTCACCTGTATCACTTGTGTCATTCTTATAGTAATAGTCTCTGCAGGATCTTTCACCTGTATCACTTGTGTCATTTCTATAGTATTGGTCTGCAGGATCTTTCACCTGTATCACTTGTGTCATTTTTATAGTATTAGTTTCTGCAAGATCTTTCACCTGTATCACTTATGTCATTTCTATAGCATTGGTCTCTGCAGGATTTTTCACCTGTATCACTTGTGTCATTCTTATAGTATTAGTTTCTGTACGATATATCACCTGTATCACTTCTGCCATTCTTATAGGTTTAGTCTCTGCAGAATATTTCACCTGTATCACTTGTGTCATTTCTATAGTATTGGACTCTGCAGGTTCTTTCACTTGCATCACTTGTGTCATTCTTATACTATTAGTCTATGTAGGATCTTTCACCTGTATCACGTGTATCATTCATATAGTATTATTCTCTTCATGATCTTTCACCTGTATCTCTTCTGCAATTCTTATAGTATTAGTCTTTGCAGGATCTTTCACCTGTCTCACGTGTGTCATTCTTATATTATTAGTCTCTGTAGGATTTCACCTGTATCACTTGTAACATTCTTATAGTATTAGTTTTTACATGATCTTTCACCTGTATAATTTTTGTCATTCTCATAGTAATAGTCTCTGCATGATCTTTCACCTGTATCACTTGTGTCATTCTTATAGTATTAGTCTCTGCAGGATCTTTCAACTGTATCTCTTGTGTCATTCTTATATTAATAGTCTCTGCATGATCTTTCACCTGTATTACTTGTATCATTCTTACAGTATTAGTCTTTGCAGGATCTTTCGCCTGTATCACTTGTATCATTCTTATAGGATTAGTCTCAACAGGATCTTTCACCTGTATCACTTATATCATTCTTATCGTATTAGTCTCTTCAGGATCTTTCGCCTGTATCACGTGTATCATTCTTATAGGAGTAGTCTCTGCAGAATATTTCACCTGTATCACTTGTGTCATTTCTATAGTATTGGTCTCTGCAGGATCTTTCACCTGTATCATTTGTGTCATTTTTATAGTATTAGTTTCTGCAAGATCTTTCACCTGTATCACTTATGTCATTTCTATAGCATTGGTCTCTGCAGGATTTTTCACCTGTATCACTTGTGTCATTCTTATAGTATTAGTTTCTGTACGATATATCACCTGTATCACTTCTGCCATTCTTATAGGTTTAGTCTCTGCAGAATATTTCACCTGTATCACTTGTGTCATTTCTATAGTATTGGACTCTGCAGGTTCTTTCACTTGCATCACTTGTGTCATTCTTATAGTATTAGTCTCTTCAGGATCTTTCACCTGTATCACATGTGTCATTTCTATAGTATTGGTCTCGGCAGGATCTTTCACCTGTATCATATGTGTCATTTCTATAGTATTGGTCTCGGCAGGAGCTTTCACCTGTATCACTTGTGTCATTATTATAGTATTAGTCTCTGTACGACCTTTCACCTGTATCACTTCTGCCATTTTTATAGTATTAGTCTCTGCAATATCTTTCACCTGTATCACTTGTGTCACTTCTATAGTATTGGTCTCTGCAGGATCTTTCACCTGTATCACTTGTGTCATTTTTATAGTATTAGTTTCTGCACGATCTTTCACCTGTATCACTTCTGCCGTTCTTATAGTATTAGTCTCTGCAGGATCTTTCACCTGTATCACTTGTGTAATTATTACAGTATTAGTCTCTGTACGACCTTTCACCTGTATCACTTCTGCCATTTTTATAGTATTAGTCTCTGCAGTATCTTTCACCTGTATCACTTGTGTCACTTCTATAGTATTGGTCTCTGCAGGATCTTTCACCTGTATCACTGGTGTCATTTTTATAGTATTAGTTTCTGCACGATCTTTCACCTGTATCACTTCTGCCGTTCTTGTAGTATTAGTCTCTGCAGGATCTTTCACCTGTATCACTTGTGTCATGTCTATAGTATTGGTCTCTGCAGGAGCTTTCACCTGTATCACTTGAGTCATTTCTATAGTATAGGTCTCTGCAGGAGCTTTCATCTGTATCACTTGTGTCATTCTTATAGTATTAGTTTATGTATGATCTTTCACCTGTATCACTTCTGCCATACTTATAGGTTTAGTCTCTGCAGAATATTTCACCTGTATCACTTGTGTCATTTCTATAGTATTGGTCTCTGCAGGATCTTTCACCTGCATCACTTATGTCATTCTTATATTGTATTTGTCACTGCAGGATCTTTCACATGTATCACTTGTGTCATTCTTGTAGGATTAGTCTCTGCACGACCTTTCACCTGTATCACTTGTGTCATTTTTATAGTATTAGTTTCTGCACGATCTTTCAATTGTATCACTTCTGCCATTCTTATAGTATTGGTCTTTGTAGGATCTTTCACCTGTATCACTTGTGCCATTTCTATAGTATTGGTCTCTGCAGGAGCTTTCACCTGTATCACTTGTGTCATCCTCATAGTATTAGTCTCTGCAGGATCTTTCACCTGTATCACTTGTGTCATTCTTATAGTATTAGTTTCTGTATGATCTTTCACCTGTATCACTTCTGCCATACTTATAGGTTTAGTCTCTGCAGAATATTTCACCTGTATCACTTGTGTCATTTCTATAGTATTGGTCTCTGCAGGATCTTTCACCTGCATCACTTATGTCATTCTTATATTGTATTTGTCTCTGCAGGATCTTTCACATGTATCACTTGTGTCATTCTTGTAGGATTAGTCTCTGCACGACCTTTCACCTGTATCACTTGTGTCATTTTTATAGTATTAGTTTCTGCACGATCTTTCAATTGTATCACTTCTGCCATTCTTATAGTATTGGTCTTTGTAGGAACTTTCACCTGTATCACTTGTTACATTCTGATAGTATTAGTCTCTGCAGGATCTTTCACCTGTATCACTTGTGTCATTCTTATTGTATTTGTCTCTTCAGGATCATTCACATGTATCACTTGTATCATTCTTATAGGATTAGTCTCTACAAGATCTTTCGCCTGTGTCACTTGTTGTGTAATTCTTATAGTATTAGTCTTTGCATGATCTTTCATCTGTATCACTTGTGTCATTCTTATAGCATTAGTGTCTGTAGAATCTTTCACCTGTATCACTTGTGTCATTCTTATAGTAATAGTCTCTGCAGGATCTTTCACCTGTATCACTTGTGTCATTTCTATAGTATTGGTCTGCAGGATCTTTCACCTGTATCACTTGTGTCATTTTTATAGTATTAGTTTCTGCAAGATCTTTCACCTGTATCACTTATGTCATTTCTATAGCATTGGTCTCTGCAGGATTTTTCACCTGTATCACTTGTGTCATTCTTATAGTATTAGTTTCTGTACGATATATCACCTGTATCACTTCTGCCATTCTTATAGGTTTAGTCTCTGCAGAATATTTCACCTGTATCACTTGTGTCATTTCTATAGTATTGGACTCTGCAGGTTCTTTCACTTGCATCACTTGTGTCATTCTTATACTATTAGTCTCTGTAGGATCTTTCACCTGTATCACGTGTATCATTCATATAGTATTATTCTCTTCATGATCTTTCACCTGTATCTCTTCTGCAATTCTTATAGTATTAGTCTTTGCAGGATCTTTCACCTGTCTCACGTGTGTCATTCTTATATTATTAGTCTCTGTAGGATTTCACCTGTATCACTTGTAACATTCTTATAGTATTAGTTTTTACATGATCTTTCACCTGTATAATTTTTGTCATTCTTATAGTAATAGTCTCTGCATGATCTTTCACCTGTATCACTTGTGTCATTCTTATAGTATTAGTCTCTGCAGGATCTTTCAACTGTATCTCTTGTGTCATTCTTATATTAATAGTCTCTGCATGATCTTTCACCTGTATTACTTGTATCATTCTTACAGTAGTAGTCTTTGCAGGATCTTTCGCCTGTATCATTTGTATCATTCTTATAGGATTAGTCTCAACAGGATCTTTCACCTGTATCACTTATGTCATTTCTATAGCATTGGTCTCTGCAGGATTTTTCACCTGTATCACTTATATCATTCTTATCGTATTAGTCTCTTCAGGATCTTTCGCCTGTATCACGTGTATCATTCTTATAGGATTAGTCTCTGCAGAATATTTCACCTGTATCACTTGTGTCATTTCTATAGTATTGGTCTCTGCAGGATCTTTCACCTGTATCACTTGTGTCATTTTTATAGTATTAGTTTCTGCAAGATCTTTCACCTGTATCACTTATGTCATTTCTATAGCATTGGTCTCTGCAGGATTTTTCACCTGTATCACTTGTGTCATTCTTATAGTATTAGTTTCTGTACGATATATCACCTGTATCACTTCTGCCATTCTTATAGGTTTAGTCTCTGCAGAATATTTCACCTGTATCACTTGTGTCATTTCTATAGTATTGGACTCTGCAGGTTCTTTCACTTGCATCACTTGTGTCATTCTTATACTATTAGTCTCTGTAGGATCTTTCACCTGTATCACTTGTGCCATTCTTATAGTATTAGTCTCTTCAGGATCTTTCACCTGTATCACATGTGTCATTTCTATAGTATTGGTCTCGGCAGGATCTTTCACCTGTATCATATGTGTCATTTCTATAGTATTGGTCTCGGCAGGAGCTTTCACCTGTATCACTTGTGTCATTATTATAGTATTAGTCTCTGTACGACCTTTCACCTGTATCACTTCTGCCATTTTTATAGTATTAGTCTCTGCAATATCTTTCACCTGTATCACTTGTGTCACTACTATAGTATTGGTCTCTGCAGGATCTTTCACCTGTATCACTTGTGTCATTTTTATAGTATTAGTTTCTGCACGATCTTTCACCTGTATCACTTCTGCCGTTCTTATAGTATTAGTCTCTGCAGGATCTTTCACCTGTATCACTTGTGTAATTATTACAGTATTAGTCTCTGTACGACCTTTCACCTGTATCACTTCTGCCATTTTTATAGTATTAGTCTCTGCAGTATCTTTCACCTGTATCACTTGTGTCACTTCTATAGTATTGGTCTCTGCAGGATCTTTCACCTGTATCACTGGTGTCATTTTTATAGTATTAGTTTCTGCACGATCTTTCACCTGTATCACTTCTGCCGTTCTTGTAGTATTAGTCTCTGCAGTATCTTTCACCTGTATCACTTATTTCATTTCTATAGCATTGGTCTCTGCAGGATCTTTCACCTGTATCACTTGTGTCATTATTATAGTATTAGTCTCTGTACGACCTTTCACCTGTGTCACTTCTGCCATTCTTATACTATTAGTCTCTGTAGGATCTTTCACCTGTATCACGTGTATCATTCATATAGTATTATTCTCTTCATGATCTTTCACCTGTATCTCTTCTGCAATTCTTATAGTATTAGTCTTTGCAGGATCTTTCACCTGTCTCACGTGTGTCATTCTTATATTATTAGTCTCTGTAGGATTTCACCTGTATCACTTGTAACATTCTTATAGTATTAGTTTTTACATGATCTTTCACCTGTATAATTTTTGTCATTCTTATAGTAATAGTCTCTGCATGATCTTTCACCTGTATCACTTGTGTCATTCTTATAGTATTAGTCTCTGCAGGATCTTTCAACTGTATCTCTTGTGTCATTCTTATATTAATAGTCTCTGCATGATCTTTCACCTGTATTACTTGTATCATTCTTACAGTATTAGTCTTTGCAGGATCTTTCGCCTGTATCACTTGTATCATTCTTATAGGATTAGTCTCAACAGGATCTTTCACCTGTATCACTTATATCATTCTTATCGTATTAGTCTCTTCAGGATCTTTCGCCTGTATCACGTGTATCATTCTTATAGGATTAGTCTCTGCAGAATATTTCACCTGTATCACTTGTGTCATTTCTATAGTATTGGTCTCTGCAGGATCTTTCACCTGTATCACTTGTGTCATTTTTATAGTATTAGTTTCTGCAAGATCTTTCACCTGTATCACTTATGTCATTTCTATAGCATTGGTCTCTGCAGGATTTTTCACCTGTATCACTTGTGTCATTCTTATAGTATTAGTTTCTGTACGATATATCACCTGTATCACTTCTGCCATTCTTATAGGTTTAGTCTCTGCAGAATATTTCACCTGTATCACTTGTGTCATTTCTATAGTATTGGACTCTGCAGGTTCTTTCACTTGCATCACTTGTGTCATTCTTATACTATTAGTCTCTGTAGGATCTTTCACCTGTATCACTTGTGCCATTCTTATAGTATTAGTCTCTTCAGGATCTTTCACCTGTATCACATGTGTCATTTCTATAGTATTGGTCTCGGCAGGATCTTTCACCTGTATCACATGTGTCATTTCTATAGTATTGGTCTCGGCAGGAGCTTTCACCTGTATAACTTGTGTCATTATTATAGTATTAGTCTCTGTACGACCTTTCACCTGTATCACTTCTGCCATTTTTATAGTATTAGTCTCTGCAATATCTTTCACCTGTATCACTTGTGTCACTTCTATAGTATTGGTCTCTGCAGGATCTTTCACCTGTATCACTTGTGTCATTTTTATAGTATTAGTTTCTGCACGATCTTTCACCTGTATCACTTCTGCCGTTCTTATAGTATTAGTCTCTGCAGGATCTTTCACCTGTATCACTTGTGTAATTATTACAGTATTAGTCTCTGTACGACCTTTCACCTGTATCACTTCTGCCATTTTTATAGTATTAGTCTCTGCAGTATCTTTCACCTGTATCACTTGTGTCACTTCTATAGTATTGGTCTCTGCAGGATCTTTCACCTGTATCACTGGTGTCATTTTTATAGTATTAGTTTCTGCACGATCTTTCACCTGTATCACTTCTGCCGTTCTTGTAGTATTAGTCTCTGCAGTATCTTTCACCTGTATCACTTATTTCATTTCTATAGCATTGGTCTCTGCAGGATCTTTCACCTGTATCACTTGTGTCATTATTATAGTATTAGTCTCTGTACGACCTTTCACCTGTGTCACTTCTGCCATTCTTATACTATTAGTCTCTGTAGGATCTTTCACCTGTATCACGTGTATCATTCATATAGTATTATTCTCTTCATGATCTTTCACCTGTATCTCTTCTGCAATTCTTATAGTATTAGTCTTTGCAGGATCTTTCACCTGTCTCACGTGTGTCATTCTTATATTATTAGTCTCTGTAGGATTTCACCTGTATCACTTGTAACATTCTTATAGTATTAGTTTTTACATGATCTTTCACCTGTATAATTTTTGTCATTCTTATAGTAATAGTCTCTGCATGATCTTTCACCTGTATCACTTGTGTCATTCTTATAGTATTAGTCTCTGCAGGATCTTTCAACTGTATCTCTTGTGTCATTCTTATATTAATAGTCTCTGCATGATCTTTCACCTGTATTACTTGTATCATTCTTACAGTATTAGTCTTTGCAGGATCTTTCGCCTGTATCACTTGTATCATTCTTATAGGATTAGTCTCAACAGGATCTTTCACCTGTATCACTTATATCATTCTTATCGTATTAGTCTCTTCAGGATCTTTCGCCTGTATCACGTGTATCATTCTTATAGGATTAGTCTCTGCAGAATATTTCACCTGTATCACTTGTGTCATTTCTATAGTATTGGTCTCTGCAGGATCTTTCACCTGTATCACTTGTGTCATTTTTATAGTATTAGTTTCTGCAAGATCTTTCACCTGTATCACTTATGTCATTTCTATAGCATTGGTCTCTGCAGGATTTTTCACCTGTATCACTTGTGTCATTCTTATAGTATTAGTTTCTGTACGATATATCACCTGTATCACTTCTGCCATTCTTATAGGTTTAGTCTCTGCAGAATATTTCACCTGTATCACTTGTGTCATTTCTATAGTATTGGACTCTGCAGGTTCTTTCACTTGCATCACTTGTGTCATTCTTATACTATTAGTCTCTGTAGGATCTTTCACCTGTATCACTTGTGCCATTCTTATAGTATTAGTCTCTTCAGGATCTTTCACCTGTATCACATGTGTCATTTCTATAGTATTGGTCTCGGCAGGATCTTTCACCTGTATCACATGTGTCATTTCTATAGTATTGGTCTCGGCAGGAGCTTTCACCTGTATAACTTGTGTCATTATTATAGTATTAGTCTCTGTACGACCTTTCACCTGTATCACTTCTGCCATTTTTATAGTATTAGTCTCTGCAATATCTTTCACCTGTATCACTTGTGTCACTTCTATAGTATTGGTCTCTGCAGGATCTTTCACCTGTATCACTTGTGTCATTTTTATAGTATTAGTTTCTGCACGATCTTTCACCTGTATCACTTCTGCCGTTCTTATAGTATTAGTCTCTGCAGGATCTTTCACCTGTATCACTTGTGTAATTATTACAGTATTAGTCTCTGTACGACCTTTCACCTGTATCACTTCTGCCATTTTTATAGTATTAGTCTCTGCAGTATCTTTCACCTGTATCACTTGTGTCACTTCTATAGTATTGGTCTCTGCAGGATCTTTCACCTGTATCACTGGTGTCATTTTTATAGTATTAGTTTCTGCACGATCTTTCACCTGTATCACTTCTGCCGTTCTTATAGTATTAGTCTCTGCAGTATCTTTCACCTGTATCACTTATTTCATTTCTATAGCATTGGTCTCTGCAGGATCTTTCACCTGTATCACTTGTGTCATTATTATAGTATTAGTCTCTGTACGACCTTTCACCTGTATCACTTCTGCCATTTTTATAGTATTAGTCTCTGCAATATCTTTCACCTGTATCACTTGTGTCACTTCTATAGTATTGGTCTCTGCAGGATCTTTCACCTGTATCACTTGTGTCATTTTTATAGTATTAGTTTCTGCACGATCTTTCACCTGTATCACTTCTGCCGTTCTTATAGTATTAGTCTCTGCAGGATCTTTCACCTGTATCACTTGTGTAATTATTACAGTATTAGTCTCTGTACGACCTTTCACCTGTATCACTTCTGCCATTTTTATAGTATTAGTCTCTGCAGTATCTTTCACCTGTATCACTTGTGTCACTTCTATAGTATTGGTCTCTGCAGGATCTTTCACCTGTGTCACTGGTGTCATTTTTATAGTATTAGTTTCTGCACGATCTTTCACCTGTATCACTTCTGCCGTTCTTGTAGTATTAGTCTCTGCAGTATCTTTCACCTGTATCACTTATTTCATTTCTATAGCATTGGTCTCTGCAGGATCTTTCACCTGTATCACTTGTGTCATTATTATAGTATTAGTCTCTGTACGACCTTTCACCTGTGTCACTTCTGCCATTTTTATAGTATTAGTCTCTGTAGGATCTTTCACCTGTATCACTTGTATCATTCATATAGTATTAGTCTCTTCACGATCTTCCACCTGTATCACTTCTGCCATTCTTATAGTATTAGTCTTTACAGGATCTTTCACCTGTCTCACGTGTGTCATTCTTATATTATTAGTCTCTGTAGGATTTCACCTGTATCATTTGTAACATTCTTATAGTATTAGTTTTTACATGATCTTTCACCTGTGTCACTTGTTTCATTCTTATATTAATAGTCTCTGCATGATCTTTCACCTGTATCACTTGTGTCATTCTTATAGTATTAGTCTTTGCATGATCTTTCATCTGTATCACTTGTATCATTTTTATAGTATTAGTGTCTGTAGGATCTTTCACCTGTATCACTTGTGTCAATCTTATAGTAACAGTCTCTGCATTATCTTTCACCTGTATCACTTGTGTCATTCTTATAGTAATAGTCTCTGCATGATCTTTCACCTGCATCACTTGTGTCATTCTTATATTGTATTTGTCTCTGCAGGATCTTTCACATGTATGACTTCTATCATTCTTATAGTAATAGTCTCTGCATTATCTTTCACCTGTATCACTTGTGTCATTCTTATAGTAATAGTCTCTGCATGATCTTTCACCTGTATCACTTGTGTCATTCTTATAGTAATAGTCTCTGCATTATCTTTCACCTGTATCACTTGTGTCATTCTTATAGTAATAGTCTCTGCAGGATCTTTCACCTGTATCACTTGTGTCATTCTTACAGTATTAGTCTCTGCAGGATCTTTCGCCTGTATCATTCTTATAGGATTAGTCTCTACAGGATCTTACACCTGTATCACTTGTATCATTTTTATAGGATTAGTCTCAACAGGATCTTTCACCAGTATCACTTGTATCATTCTTATCGTATTAGTCTCTGCAGGATCTTTCGACTGTATCACATGTATCATTCTTATAAGATTAGTCTCTGCAGAATATTTCACCTGTATCACTTGTGTCATTTCTGTAGTATTGGTCTCAGCAGGATCTTTCACCTGTATCACTTGTGTCATTCTTATATGATTAGTCTCTGCACGACCTTTCACCTGTATCACTTGTGTCATTTTTATAGTATTAGTTTCTGCACGATCTTTATCCTATATCATTTCTGCCATTGTAATAGTATTAGTCTCTGCAGGATCTTTCACCTGTATCACTTGTGTCATTCTTACAGTATTAGTCTCTGCAGGATCTTTCGCCTGTATCATTCTTATAGGATTAGTCTCTACAGGATCTTACACCTGTATCACTTGTATCATTTTTATAGGATTAGTCTCAACAGGACCTTTCACCAGTATCACTTGTATCATTCTTATCGTATTAGTCTCTGCAGGATGTTTCGACTGTATCACATGTATCATTCTTATAAGATTAGTCTCTGCAGAATATTTCACCTGTATCACTTGTGTCATTTCTGTAGTATTGGTCTCAGCAGGATCTTTCACCTGTATCACTTGTGTCATTCTTATATGATTAGTCTCTGCACGACCTTTCACCTGTATCACTTGTGTCATTTTTATAGTATTAGTTTCTGCACGATCTTTATCCTATATCATTTCTGCCATTGTAATAGTATTAGTCTCTGCAGGATCTTTCACCTGTACCACTTGTGTCATTCTTATAGTATTAGTCTCTGCACGACCTTTAACCTGTATCACTTCTGCCATTTTTATAGTATTAATCTCTGCAGGATCTTTCACCTGTATCACTTGTGTCATTTCTATAGTATTGGACTCTGCAGGATTTTTCACCTGTATCACTTGTGTCATTTTTATAGTATTAGTTTCTGCACGATTTTTCACCTGTATCACTTCTGCCATTCTTATAGTATTAGTCTCTGCAGGATCTTTCACCTGTATCACTTGTGTCATGTCTATAGTATTGGTCTCTGCAGGAGCTTTCACCTGTATCACTTGAGTCATTTCTATAGTATAGGTCTCTGCAGGAGCTTTCATCTGTATCACTTGTGTCATTCTTATAGTATTAGTCTCTGCAGGATCTTTCACCTGTATCACTTGTGCCATTTCTATAGTATTGGTCTCTGCAGGAGCTTTCACCTGTATCACTTGTGTCATCCTCATAGTATTAGTCTCTGCAGGATCTTTCACCTGTATCACTTGTGTCATTCTTATAGTATTAGTTTATGTATGATCTTTCACCTGTATCACTTCTGCCATACTTATAGGTTTAGTCTCTGCAGAATATTTCACCTGTATCACTTGTGTCATTTCTATAGTATTGGTCTCTGCAGGATCTTTCACCTGCATCACTAATGTCATTCTTATATTGTATTTGTCTCTGCAGGATCTTTCACATGTATCACTTGTGTCATTCTTGTAGGATTAGTCTCTGCACGACCTTTCACCTGTATCACTTGTGTCATTTTTATAGTATTAGTTTCTGCACGATCTTTCAATTGTATCACTTCTGCCATTCTTATAGTATTGGTCTTTGTAGGATCTTTCACCTGTATCACTTGTGCCATTTCTATAGTATTGGTCTCTGCAGGAGCTTTCACCTGTATCACTTGTGTCATCCTCATAGTATTAGTCTCTGCAGGATCTTTCACCTGTATCACTTGTGTCATTCTTATAGTATTAGTTTCTGTATGATCTTTCACCTGTATCACTTCTGCCATACTTATAGGTTTAGTCTCTGCAGAATATTTCACCTGTATCACTTGTGTCATTTCTATAGTATTGGTATCTGCAGGATCTTTCACCTGCATCACTTATGTCATTCTTATATTGTATTTGTCTCTGCAGGATCTTTCACATGTATCACTTGTGTCATTCTTGTAGGATTAGTCTCTGCACGACCTTTCACCTGTATCACTTGTGTCATTTTTATAGTATTAGTTTCTGCACGATCTTTCAATTGTATCACTTCTGCCATTCTTATAGTATTGGTCTTTGTAGGAACTTTCACCTGTATCACTTGTTACATTCTGACAGTATTAGTCTCAGCAGGATCTTTCACCTGTATCACTTGTGTCATTCTTATTGTATTTGTCTCTTCAGGATCATTCACATGTATCACTTGTATCATTCTTATAGGATTAGTCTCTACAAGATCTTTCGCCTGTGTCACTTGTTGTGTAATTCTTATAGTATTAGTCTTTGCATGATCTTTCATCTGTATCACTTGTGTCATTCTTATAGTATTAGTGTCTGTAGAATCTTTCACCTGTATCACTTGTGTCATTTCTATAGTATTGGTCTGCAGGATCTTTCACCTGTATCACTTGTGTGTCATTTTTATAGTATTAGTTTCTGCAAGATCTTTCACCTGTCTCACGTGTGTCATTCTTATATTATTAGTCTCTGTAGGATTTCACCTGTATCATTTGTAACATTCTTATAGTATTAGTTTTTACATGATCTTTCACCTGTGTCACTTGTTTCATTCTTATATTAATAGTCTCTGCATGATCTTTCACCTGTATCACTTGTGTCATTCTTATAGTATTAGTCTTTGCATGATCTTTCATCTGTATCACTTGTATCATTTTTATAGTATTAGTGTCTGTAGGATCTTTCACCTGTATCACTTGTGTCAATCTTATAGTAACAGTCTCTGCATTATCTTTCACCTGTATCACTTGTGTCATTCTTATAGTAATAGTCTCTGCATGATCTTTCACCTGCATCACTTGTGTCATTCTTATATTGTATTTGTCTCTGCAGGATCTTTCACATGTATGACTTCTATCATTCTTATAGTAATAGTCTCTGCATTATCTTTCACCTGTATCACTTGTGTCATTCTTATAGTAATAGTCTCTGCATGATCTTTCACCTGTATCACTTGTGTCATTCTTATAGTAATAGTCTCTGCATTATCTTTCACCTGTATCACTTGTGTCATTCTTATAGTAATAGTCTCTGCAGGATCTTTCACCT
Source organism: Escarpia spicata (assembly GCA_963995525.1). Classification (NCBI taxonomy): domain Eukaryota; kingdom Metazoa; phylum Annelida; class Polychaeta; order Sabellida; family Siboglinidae; genus Escarpia; species Escarpia spicata. Next base: position 5,371,757 of record OZ023207.1, read on the forward strand.
GTATCACTTGTGTCATTCTTACAGTATTAGTCTCTGCAGGATCTTTCGCCTGTATCATTCTTATAGGATTAGTCTCTACAGGATCTTACACCTGTATCACTTGTATCATTTTTATAGGATTAGTCTCAACAGGATCTTTCACCAGTATCACTTGTATCATTCTTATCGTATTAGTCTCTGCAGGATCTTTCGACTGTATCACATGTATCATTCTTATAAGATTAGTCTCTGCAGAATATTTCACCTGTATCACTTGTGTCATTTCTGTAGTATTGGTCTCAGCAGGATCTTTCACCTGTATCACTTGTGTCATTCTTATATGATTAGTCTCTGCACGACCTTTCACCTGTATCACTTGTGTCATTTTTATAGTATTAGTTTCTGCACGATCTTTATCCTATATCATTTCTGCCATTGTAATAGTATTAGTCTCTGCAGGATCTTTCACCTGTATCACTTGTGTCATTCTTACAGTATTAGTCTCTGCAGGATCTTTCGCCTGTATCATTCTTATAGGATTAGTCTCTACAGGATCTTACACCTGTATCACTTGTATCATTTTTATAGGATTAGTCTCAACAGGACCTTTCACCAGTATCACTTGTATCATTCTTATCGTATTAGTCTCTGCAGGATGTTTCGACTGTATCACATGTATCATTCTTATAAGATTAGTCTCTGCAGAATATTTCACCTGTATCACTTGTGTCATTTCTGTAGTATTGGTCTCAGCAGGATCTTTCACCTGTATCACTTGTGTCATTCTTATATGATTAGTCTCTGCACGACCTTTCACCTGTATCACTTGTGTCATTTTTATAGTATTAGTTTCTGCACGATCTTTATCCTATATCATTTCTGCCATTGTAATAGTATTAGTCTCTGCAGGATCTTTCACCTGTACCACTTGTGTCATTCTTATAGTATTAGTCTCTGCACGACCTTTAACCTGTATCACTTCTGCCATTTTTATAGTATTAATCTCTGCAGGATCTTTCACCTGTATCACTTGTGTCATTTCTATAGTATTGGACTCTGCAGGATTTTTCACCTGTATCACTTGTGTCATTTTTATAGTATTAGTTTCTGCACGATTTTTCACCTGTATCACTTCTGCCATTCTTATAGTATTAGTCTCTGCAGGATCTTTCACCTGTATCACTTGTGTCATGTCTATAGTATTGGTCTCTGCAGGAGCTTTCACCTGTATCACTTGAGTCATTTCTATAGTATAGGTCTCTGCAGGAGCTTTCATCTGTATCACTTGTGTCATTCTTATAGTATTAGTCTCTGCAGGATCTTTCACCTGTATCACTTGTGCCATTTCTATAGTATTGGTCTCTGCAGGAGCTTTCACCTGTATCACTTGTGTCATCCTCATAGTATTAGTCTCTGCAGGATCTTTCACCTGTATCACTTGTGTCATTCTTATAGTATTAGTTTATGTATGATCTTTCACCTGTATCACTTCTGCCATACTTATAGGTTTAGTCTCTGCAGAATATTTCACCTGTATCACTTGTGTCATTTCTATAGTATTGGTCTCTGCAGGATCTTTCACCTGCATCACTAATGTCATTCTTATATTGTATTTGTCTCTGCAGGATCTTTCACATGTATCACTTGTGTCATTCTTGTAGGATTAGTCTCTGCACGACCTTTCACCTGTATCACTTGTGTCATTTTTATAGTATTAGTTTCTGCACGATCTTTCAATTGTATCACTTCTGCCATTCTTATAGTATTGGTCTTTGTAGGATCTTTCACCTGTATCACTTGTGCCATTTCTATAGTATTGGTCTCTGCAGGAGCTTTCACCTGTATCACTTGTGTCATCCTCATAGTATTAGTCTCTGCAGGATCTTTCACCTGTATCACTTGTGTCATTCTTATAGTATTAGTTTCTGTATGATCTTTCACCTGTATCACTTCTGCCATACTTATAGGTTTAGTCTCTGCAGAATATTTCACCTGTATCACTTGTGTCATTTCTATAGTATTGGTATCTGCAGGATCTTTCACCTGCATCACTTATGTCATTCTTATATTGTATTTGTCTCTGCAGGATCTTTCACATGTATCACTTGTGTCATTCTTGTAGGATTAGTCTCTGCACGACCTTTCACCTGTATCACTTGTGTCATTTTTATAGTATTAGTTTCTGCACGATCTTTCAATTGTATCACTTCTGCCATTCTTATAGTATTGGTCTTTGTAGGAACTTTCACCTGTATCACTTGTTACATTCTGATAGTATTAGTCTCAGCAGGATCTTTCACCTGTATCACTTGTGTCATTCTTATTGTATTTGTCTCTTCAGGATCATTCACATGTATCACTTGTATCATTCTTATAGGATTAGTCTCTACAAGATCTTTCGCCTGTGTCACTTGTTGTGTAATTCTTATAGTATTAGTCTTTGCATGATCTTTCATCTGTATCACTTGTGTCATTCTTATAGTATTAGTGTCTGTAGAATCTTTCACCTGTATCACTTGTGTCATTTCTATAGTATTGGTCTGCAGGATCTTTCACCTGTATCACTTGTGTGTCATTTTTATAGTATTAGTTTCTGCAAGATCTTTCACCTGTATCACTTATGTCATTTCTATAGCATTGGTCTCTGCAGGATTTTTCACCTGTATCACTTGTGTCATTCTTATAGTATTAGTTTCTGTACGATATATCACCTGTATCACTTCTGCCATTCTTATAGGTTTAGTCTCTGCAGAATATTTCACCTGTATCACTTGTGTCATTTCTATAGTATTGGACTCTGCAGGTTCTTTCACTTGCATCACTTGTGTCATTCTTATACTATTAGTCTATGTAGGATCTTTCACCTGTATCACGTGTATCATTCATATAGTATTATTCTCTTCATGATCTTTCACCTGTATCTCTTCTGCAATTCTTATAGTATTAGTCTTTGCAGGATCTTTCACCTGTCTCACGTGTGTCATTCTTATATTATTAGTCTCTGTAGGATTTCACCTGTATCACTTGTAACATTCTTATAGTATTAGTTTTTACATGATCTTTCACCTGTATAATTTTTGTCATTCTTATAGTAATAGTCTCTGCATGATCTTTCACCTGTATCACTTGTGTCATTCTTATAGTATTAGTCTCTGCAGGATCTTTCAACTGTATCTCTTGTGTCATTCTTATATTAATAGTCTCTGCATGATCTTTCACCTGTATTACTTGTATCATTCTTACAGTATTAGTCTTTGCAGGATCTTTCGCCTGTATCACTTGTATCATTCTTATAGGATTAGTCTCAACAGGATCTTTCACCTGTATCACTTATATCATTCTTATCGTATTAGTCTCTTCAGGATCTTTCGCCTGTATCACGTGTATCATTCTTATAGGATTAGTCTCTGCAGAATATTTCACCTGTATCACTTGTGTCATTTCTATAGTATTGGTCTCTGCAGGATCTTTCACCTGTATCACTTGTGTCATTTTTATAGTATTAGTTTCTGCAAGATCTTTCACCTGTATCACTTATGTCATTTCTATAGCATTGGTCTCTGCAGGATTTTTCACCTGTATCACTTGTGTCATTCTTATAGTATTAGTTTCTGTACGATATATCACCTGTATCACTTCTGCCATTCTTATAGGTTTAGTCTCTGCAGTATCTTTCACCTGTATCACTTGTGTCACTTCTATAGTATTGGTCTCTGCAGGATCTTTCACCTGTATCACTGGTGTCATTTTTATAGTATTAGTTTCTGCACGATCTTTCACCTGTATCACTTCTGCCGTTCTTGTAGTATTAGTCTCTGCAGTATCTTTCACCTGTATCACTTATTTCATTTCTATAGCATTGGTCTCTGCAGGATCTTTCACCTGTATCACTTGTGTCATTATTATAGTATTAGTCTCTGTACGACCTTTCACCTGTGTCACTTCTGCCATTCTTATACTATTAGTCTCTGTAGGATCTTTCACCTGTATCACGTGTATCATTCATATAGTATTATTCTCTTCATGATCTTTCACCTGTATCTCTTCTGCAATTCTTATAGTATTAGTCTTTGCAGGATCTTTCACCTATCTCACGTGTGTCATTCTTATATTATTAGTCTCTGTAGGATTTCACCTGTATCACTTGTAACATTCTTATAGTATTAGTTTTTACATGATCTTTCACCTGTATAATTTTTGTCATTCTTATAGTAATAGTCTCTGCATGATCTTTCACCTGTATCACTTGTGTCATTCTTATAGTATTAGTCTCTGCAGGATCTTTCAACTGTATCTCTTGTGTCATTCTTATATTAATAGTCTCTGCATGATCTTTCACCTGTATTACTTGTATCATTCTTACAGTATTAGTCTTTGCAGGATCTTTCGCCTGTATCACTTGTATCATTCTTATAGGATTAGTCTCAACAGGATCTTTCACCTGTATCACTTATATCATTCTTATCGTATTAGTCTCTTCAGGATCTTTCGCCTGTATCACGTGTATCATTCTTATAGGATTAGTCTCTGCAGAATATTTCACCTGTATCACTTGTGTCATTTCTATAGTATTGGTCTCTGCAGGATCTTTCACCTGTATCACTTGTGTCATTTTTATAGTATTAGTTTCTGCAAGATCTTTCACCTGTATCACTTATGTCATTTCTATAGCATTGGTCTCTGCAGGATTTTTCACCTGTATCACTTGTGTCATTCTTATAGTATTAGTTTCTGTACGATATATCACCTGTATCACTTCTGCCATTCTTATAGGTTTAGTCTCTGCAGAATATTTCACCTGTATCACTTGTGTCATTTCTATAGTATTGGACTCTGCAGGTTCTTTCACTTGCATCACTTGTGTCATTCTTATACTATTAGTCTCTGTAGGATCTTTCACCTGTATCACTTGTGCCATTCTTATAGTATTAGTCTCTTCAGGATCTTTCACCTGTATCACATGTGTCATTTCTATAGTATTGGTCTCGGCAGGATCTTTCACCTGTATCACATGTGTCATTTCTATAGTATTGGTCTCGGCAGGAGCTTTAACCTGTATCACTTGTGTCATTATTATAGTATTAGTCTCTGTACGACCTTTCACCTGTATCACTTCTGCCATTTTTATAGTATTAGTCTCTGCAATATCTTTCACCTGTATCACTTGTGTCACTTCTATAGTATTGGTCTCTGCAGGATCTTTCACCTGTATCACTTGTGTCATTTTTATAGTATTAGTTTCTGCACGATCTTTCACCTGTATCACTTCTGCCGTTCTTATAGTATTAGTCTCTGCAGGATCTTTCACCTGTATCACTTGTGTAATTATTACAGTATTAGTCTCTGTACGACCTTTCACCTGTATCACTTCTGCCATTTTTATAGTATTAGTCTCTGCAGTATCTTTCACCTGTATCACTTGTGTCACTTCTATAGTATTGGTCTCTGCAGGATCTTTCACCTGTATCACTGGTGTCATTTTTATAGTATTAGTTTCTGCACGATCTTTCACCTGTATCACTTCTGCCGTTCTTGTAGTATTAGTCTCTGCAGTATCTTTCACCTGTATCACTTATTTCATTTCTATAGCATTGGTCTCTGCAGGATCTTTCACCTGTATCACTTGTGTCATTATTATAGTATTAGTCTCTGTACGACCTTTCACCTGTGTCACTTCTGCCATTTTTATAGTATTAGTCTCTGTAGGATCTTTCACCTGTATCACTTGTATCATTCATATAGTATTAGTCTCTTCACGATCTTCCACCTGTATCACTTCTGCCATTCTTATAGTATTAGTCTTTACAGGATCTTTCACCTGTCTCACGTGTGTCATTCTTATATTATTAGTCTCTGTAGGATTTCACCTGTATCATTTGTAACATTCTTATAGTATTAGTTTTTACATGATCTTTCACCTGTGTCACTTGTGTCATTCTTATATTAATAGTCTCTGCATGATCTTTCACCTGTATCACTTGTGTCATTCTTATAGTATTAGTCTTTGCATGATCTTTCATCTGTATCACTTGTATCATTTTTATAGTATTAGTGTCTGTAGGATCTTTCACCTGTATCACTTGTGTCAATCTTATAGTAACAGTCTCTGCATTATCTTTCACCTGTATCACTTGTGTCATTCTTATAGTAATAGTCTCTGCATGATCTTTCACCTGCATCACTTGTGTCATTCTTATATTGTATTTGTCTCTGCAGGATCTTTCACATGTATGACTTCTATCATTCTTATAGTAATAGTCTCTGCATTATCTTTCACCTGTATCACTTGTGTCATTCTTATAGTAATAGTCTCTGCATGATCTTTCACCTGTATCACTTGTGTCATTCTTATAGTAATAGTCTCTGCATTATCTTTCACCTGTATCACTTGTGTCATTCTTATAGTAATAGTCTCTGCAGGATCTTTCACCTGTATCACTTGTGTCATTCTTACAGTATTAGTCTCTGCAGGATCTTTCGCCTGTATCATTCTTATAGGATTAGTCTCTACAGGATCTTACACCTGTATCACTTGTACCATTTTTATAGGATTAGTCTCAACAGGATCTTTCACCAGTATCACTTGTATCATTCTTATCGTATTAGTCTCTGCAGGATCTTTCGACTGTATCACATGTATCATTCTTATAAGATTAGTCTCTGCAGAATATTTCACCTGTATCACTTGTGTCATTTCTGTAGTATTGGTCTCAGCAGGATCTTTCACCTGTATCACTTGTGTCATTCTTATATGATTAGTCTCTGCACGACCTTTCACCTGTATCACTTGTGTCATTTTTATAGTATTAGTTTCTGCACGATCTTTAACCTATATCATTTCTGCCATTGTAATAGTATTAGTCTCTGCAGGATCTTTCACCTGTACCACTTGTGTCATTCTTATAGTATTAGTCTCTGCACGACCTTTAACCTGTATCACTTCTGCCATTCTTATAGGTTTAGTCTCTGCAGTATCTTTCACCTGTATCACTTGTGTCACTTCTATAGTATTGGTCTCTGCAGGATCTTTCACCTGTATCACTTGTGTCATTTTTATAGTATTAGTTTCTGCACGATCTTTCACCTGTATCACTTCTGCCGTTCTTGTAGTATTAGTCTCTGCAGTATCTTTCACCTGTATCACTTATTTCATTTCTATAGCATTGGTCTCTGCAGGATCTTTCACCTGTATCACTTGTGTCATTATTATAGTATTAGTCTCTGTACGACCTTTCACCTGTGTCACTTCTGCCATTCTTATACTATTAGTCTCTGTAGGATCTTTCACCTGTATCACGTGTATCATTCATATAGTATTATTCTCTTCATGATCTTTCACCTGTATCTCTTCTGCAATTCTTATAGTATTAGTCTTTGCAGGATCTTTCACCTATCTCACGTGTGTCATTCTTATATTATTAGTCTCTGTAGGATTTCACCTGTATCACTTGTAACATTCTTATAGTATTAGTTTTTACATGATCTTTCACCTGTATAATTTTTGTCATTCTTATAGTAATAGTCTCTGCATGATCTTTCACCTGTATCACTTGTGTCATTCTTATAGTATTAGTCTCTGCAGGATCTTTCAACTGTATCTCTTGTGTCATTCTTATATTAATAGTCTCTGCATGATCTTTCACCTGTATTACTTGTATCATTCTTACAGTATTAGTCTTTGCAGGATCTTTCGCCTGTATCACTTGTATCATTCTTATAGGATTAGTCTCAACAGGATCTTTCACCTGTATCACTTATATCATTCTTATCGTATTAGTCTCTTCAGGATCTTTCGCCTGTATCACGTGTATCATTCTTATAGGATTAGTCTCTGCAGAATATTTCACCTGTATCACTTGTGTCATTTCTATAGTATTGGTCTCTGCAGGATCTTTCACCTGTATCACTTGTGTCATTTTTATAGTATTAGTTTCTGCAAGATCTTTCACCTGTATCACTTATGTCATTTCTATAGCATTGGTCTCTGCAGGATTTTTCACCTGTATCACTTGTGTCATTCTTATAGTATTAGTTTCTGTACGATATATCACCTGTATCACTTCTGCCATTCTTATAGGTTTAGTCTCTGCAGAATATTTCACCTGTATCACTTGTGTCATTTCTATAGTATTGGACTCTGCAGGTTCTTTCACTTGCATCACTTGTGTCATTCTTATACTATTAGTCTCTGTAGGATCTTTCACCTGTATCACTTGTGCCATTCTTATAGTATTAGTCTCTTCAGGATCTTTCACCTGTATCACATGTGTCATTTCTATAGTATTGGTCTCGGCAGGATCTTTCACCTGTATCACATGTGTCATTTCTATAGTATTGGTCTCGGCAGGAGCTTTAACCTGTATCACTTGTGTCATTATTATAGTATTAGTCTCTGTACGACCTTTCACCTGTATCACTTCTGCCATTTTTATAGTATTAGTCTCTGCAATATCTTTCACCTGTATCACTTGTGTCACTTCTATAGTATTGGTCTCTGCAGGATCTTTCACCTGTATCACTTGTGTCATTTTTATAGTATTAGTTTCTGCACGATCTTTCACCTGTATCACTTCTGCCGTTCTTATAGTATTAGTCTCTGCAGGATCTTTCACCTGTATCACTTGTGTAATTATTACAGTATTAGTCTCTGTACGACCTTTCACCTGTATCACTTCTGCCATTTTTATAGTATTAGTCTCTGCAGTATCTTTCACCTGTATCACTTGTGTCACTTCTATAGTATTGGTCTCTGCAGGATCTTTCACCTGTATCACTGGTGTCATTTTTATAGTATTAGTTTCTGCACGATCTTTCACCTGTATCACTTCTGCCGTTCTTGTAGTATTAGTCTCTGCAGTATCTTTCACCTGTATCACTTATTTCATTTCTATAGCATTGGTCTCTGCAGGATCTTTCACCTGTATCACTTGTGTCATTATTATAGTATTAGTCTCTGTACGACCTTTCACCTGTGTCACTTCTGCCATTTTTATAGTATTAGTCTCTGTAGGATCTTTCACCTGTATCACTTGTATCATTCATATAGTATTAGTCTCTTCACGATCTTCCACCTGTATCACTTCTGCCATTCTTATAGTATTAGTCTTTACAGGATCTTTCACCTGTCTCACGTGTGTCATTCTTATATTATTAGTCTCTGTAGGATTTCACCTGTATCATTTGTAACATTCTTATAGTATTAGTTTTTACATGATCTTTCACCTGTGTCACTTGTGTCATTCTTATATTAATAGTCTCTGCATGATCTTTCACCTGTATCACTTGTGTCATTCTTATAGTATTAGTCTTTGCATGATCTTTCATCTGTATCACTTGTATCATTTTTATAGTATTAGTGTCTGTAGGATCTTTCACCTGTATCACTTGTGTCAATCTTATAGTAACAGTCTCTGCATTATCTTTCACCTGTATCACTTGTGTCATTCTTATGGTAATAGTCTCTGCATGATCTTTCACCTGCATCACTTGTGTCATTCTTATATTGTATTTGTCTCTGCAGGATCTTTCACATGTATGACTTCTATCATTCTTATAGTAATAGTCTCTGCATTATCTTTCACCTGTATCACTTGTGTCATTCTTATAGTAATAGTCTCTGCATGATCTTTCACCTGTATCACTTGTGTCATTCTTATAGTAATAGTCTCTGCATTATCTTTCACCTGTATCACTTGTGTCATTCTTATAGTAATAGTCTCTGCAGGATCTTTCACCTGTATCACTTGTGTCATTCTTACAGTATTAGTCTCTGCAGGATCTTTCGCCTGTATCATTCTTATAGGATTAGTCTCTACAGGATCTTACACCTGTATCACTTGTACCATTTTTATAGGATTAGTCTCAACAGGATCTTTCACCAGTATCACTTGTATCATTCTTATCGTATTAGTCTCTGCAGGATCTTTCGACTGTATCACATGTATCATTCTTATAAGATTAGTCTCTGCAGAATATTTCACCTGTATCACTTGTGTCATTTCTGTAGTATTGGTCTCAGCAGGATCTTTCACCTGTATCACTTGTGTCATTCTTATATGATTAGTCTCTGCACGACCTTTCACCTGTATCACTTGTGTCATTTTTATAGTATTAGTTTCTGCACGATCTTGAACCTATATCATTTCTGCCATTGTAATAGTATTAGTCTCTGCAGGATCTTTCACCTGTACCACTTGTGTCATTCTTATAGTATTAGTCTCTGCACGACCTTTAACCTGTATCACTTCTGCCATTTTTATAGTATTAATCTCTGCAGGATCTTTCACCTGTATCACTTGTGTCATTTCTATAGTATTGGACTCTGCAGGATTTTTCACCTGTATCACTTGTGTCATTTTTATAGTATTAGTTTCTGCACGATTTTTCACCTGTATCACTTCTGCCATTCTTATAGTATTAGTCTCTGCAGGATCTTTCACCTGTATCACTTGTGTCATGTCTATAGTATTGGTCTCTGCAGGAGCTTTCACCTGTATCACTTGAGTCATTTCTATAGTATAGGTCTCTGCAGGAGCTTTCATCTGTATCACTTGTGTCATTCTTATAGTATTAGTCTCTGCAGGATCTTTCACCTGTATCACTTGTGCCATTTCTATAGTATTGGTCTCTGCAGGAGCTTTCACCTGTATCACTTGTGTCATCCTCATAGTATTAGTCTCTGCAGGATCTTTCACCTGTATCACTTGTGTCATTCTTATAGTATTAGTTTATGTATGATCTTTCACCTGTATCACTTCTGCCATACTTATAGGTTTAGTCTCTGCAGAATATTTCACCTGTATCACTTGTGTCATTTCTATAGTATTGGTCTCTGCAGGATCTTTCACCTGCATCACTTATGTCATTCTTATATTGTATTTGTCTCTGCAGGATCTTTCACATGTATCACTTGTGTCATTCTTGTAGGATTAGTCTCTGCACGACCTTTCACCTGTATCACTTGTGTCATTTTTATAGTATTAGTTTCTGCACGATCTTTCAATTGTATCACTTCTGCCATTCTTATATATTGGTCTTTGTAGGATCTTTCACCTGTATCACTTGTGCCATTTCTATAGTATTGGTCTCTGCAGGAGCTTTCACCTGTATCACTTGTGTCATCCTCATAGTATTAGTCTCTGCAGGATCTTTCACCTGTATCACTTGTGTCATTCTTATAGTATTAGTTTATGTATGATCTTTCACCTGTATCACTTCTGCCATACTTATAGGTTTAGTCTCTGCAGAATATTTCACCTGTATCACTTGTGTCATTTCTATAGTATTGGTCTCTGCAGGATCTTTCACCTGCATCACTTATGTCATTCTTATATTGTATTTGTCTCTGCAGGATCTTTCACATGTATCACTTGTGTCATTCTTGTAGGATTAGTCTCTGCACGACCTTTCACCTGTATCACTTGTGTCATTTTTATAGTATTAGTTTCTGCACGATCTTTCAATTGTATCACTTCTGCCATTCTTATAGTATTGGTCTTTGTAGGAACTTTCACCTGTATCACTTGTTACATTCTGATAGTATTAGTCTCTGCAGGATCTTTCACCTGTATCACTTGTGTCATTCTTATTGTATTTGTCTCTTCAGGATCATTCACATGTATCACTTGTATCATTCTTATAGGATTAGTCTCTACAAGATCTTTCGCCTGTGTCACTTGTTGTGTAATTCTTATAGTATTAGTCTTTGCATGATCTTTCATCTGTATCACTTGTGTCATTCTTATAGTATTAGTGTCTGTAGAATCTTTCACCTGTATCACTTGTGTCATTCTTATAGTAATAGTCTCTGCAGGATCTTTCACCTGTATCACTTGTGTCATTTCTATAGTATTGGTCTGCAGGATCTTTCACCTGTATCACTTGTGTCATTTTTATAGTATTAGTTTCTGCAAGATCTTTCACCTGTATCACTTATGTCATTTCTATAGCATTGGTCTCTGCAGGATTTTTCACCTGTATCACTTGTGTCATTCTTATAGTATTAGTTTCTGTACGATATATCACCTGTATCACTTCTGCCATTCTTATAGGTTTAGTCTCTGCAGAATATTTCACCTGTATCACTTGTGTCATTTCTATAGTATTGGACTCTGCAGGTTCTTTCACTTGCATCACTTGTGTCATTCTTATACTATTAGTCTCTGTAGGATCTTTCACCTGTATCACGTGTATCATTCATATAGTATTATTCTCTTCATGATCTTTCACCTGTATCTCTTCTGCAATTCTTATAGTATTAGTCTTTGCAGGATCTTTCACCTGTCTCACGTGTGTCATTCTTATATTATTAGTCTCTGTAGGATTTCACCTGTATCACTTGTAACATTCTTATAGTATTAGTTTTTACATGATCTTTCACCTGTATAATTTTTGTCATTCTTATAGTAATAGTCTCTGCATGATCTTTCACCTGTATCACTTGTGTCATTCTTATAGTATTAGTCTCTGCAGGATCTTTCAACTGTATCTCTTGTGTCATTCTTATATTAATAGTCTCTGCATGATCTTTCACCTGTATTACTTGTATCATTCTTACAGTATTAGTCTTTGCAGGATCTTTCGCCTGTATCACTTGTATCATTCTTATAGGATTAGTCTCAACAGGATCTTTCACCTGTATCACTTATATCATTCTTATCGTATTAGTCTCTTCAGTATCTTTCGCCTGTATCACGTGTATCATTCTTATAGGATTAGTCTCTGCAGAATATTTCACCTGTATCACTTGTGTCATTTCTATAGTATTGGTCTCTGCAGGATCTTTCACCTGTATCACTTGTGTCATTTTTATAGTATTAGTTTCTGCAAGATCTTTCACCTGTATCACTTATGTCATTTCTATAGCATTGGTCTCTGCAGGATTTTTCACCTGTATCACTTGTGTCATTCTTATAGTATTAGTTTCTGTACGATATATCACCTGTATCACTTCTGCCATTCTTATAGGTTTAGTCTCTGCAGAATATTTCACCTGTATCACTTGTGTCATTTCTATAGTATTGGACTCTGCAGGTTCTTTCACTTGCATCACTTGTGTCATTCTTATACTATTAGTCTCTGTAGGATCTTTCACCTGTATCACTTGTGCCATTCTTATAGTATTAGTCTCTTCAGGATCTTTCACCTGTATCACATGTGTCATTTCTATAGTATTGGTCTCGGCAGGATCTTTCACCTGTATCACATGTGTCATTTCTATAGTATTGGTCTCGGCAGGAGCTTTCACCTGTATCACTTGTGTCATTATTATAGTATTAGTCTCTGTACGACCTTTCACCTGTATCACTTCTGCCATTTTTATAGTATTAGTCTCTCCAATATCTTTCACCTGTATCACTTGTGTCACTTCTATAGTATTGGTCTCTGCAGGATCTTTCACCTGTATCACTTGTGTCATTTTTATAGTATTAGTTTCTGCACGATCTTTCACCTGTATCACTTCTGTCGTTCTTATAGTATTAGTCTCTGCAGGATCTTTCACCTGTATCCCTTGTGTAATTATTACAGTATTAGTCTCTGTACGACCTTTCACCTGTATCACTTCTGCCATTTTTATAGTATTAGTCTCTGCAGTATCTTTCACCTGTATCACTTGTGTCACTTCTATAGTATTGGTCTCTGCAGGATCTTTCACCTGTATCACTGGTGTCATTTTTATAGTATTAGTTTCTGCACGATCTTTCACCTGTATCACTTCTGCCGTTCTTGTAGTATTAGTCTCTGCAGTATCTTTCACCTGTATCACTTATTTCATTTCTATAGCATTGGTCTCTGCAGGATCTTTCACCTGTATCACTTGTGTCATTATTATAGTATTAGTCTCTGTACGACCTTTCACCTGTGTCACTTCTGCCATTTTTATAGTATTAGTCTCTGTAGGATCTTTCACCTGTATCACTTGTATCATTCATATAGTATTAGTCTCTTCACGATCTTCCACCTGTATCACTTCTGCCATTCTTATAGTATTAGTCTTTACAGGATCTTTCACCTGTCTCACGTGTGTCATTCTTATATTATTAGTCTCTGTAGGATTTCACCTGTATCATTTGTAACATTCTTATAGTATTAGTTTTTACATGATCTTTCACCTGTGTCACTTGTGTCATTCTTATATTAATAGTCTCTGCATGATCTTTCACCTGTATCACTTGTGTCATTCTTATAGTATTAGTCTTTGCATGATCTTTCATCTGTATCACTTGTATCATTTTTATAGTATTAGTGTCTGTAGGATCTTTCACCTGTATCACTTGTGTCAATCTTATAGTAACAGTCTCTGCATTATCTTTCACCTGTATCACTTGTGTCATTCTTATAGTAATAGTCTCTGCATGATCTTTCACCTGCATCACTTGTGTCATTCTTATATTGTATTTGTCTCTGCAGGATCTTTCACATGTATGACTTCTATCATTCTTATAGTAATAGTCTCTGCATTATCTTTCACCTGTATCACTTGTGTCATTCTTATAGTAATAGTCTCTGCATGATCTTTCACCTGTATCACTTGTGTCATTCTTATAGTAATAGTCTCTGCATTATCTTTCACCTGTATCACTTGTGTCATTCTTATAGTAATAGTCTCTGCAGGATCTTTCACCTGTATCACTTGTGTCATTCTTACAGTATTAGTCTCTGCAGGATCTTTCGCCTGTATCATTCTTATAGGATTAGTCTCTACAGGATCTTACACCTGTATCACTTGTACCATTTTTATAGGATTAGTCTCAACAGGATCTTTCACCAGTATCACTTGTATCATTCTTATCGTATTAGTCTCTGCAGGATCTTTCGACTGTATCACATGTATCATTCTTATAAGATTAGTCTCTGCAGAATATTTCACCTGTATCACTTGTGTCATTTCTGTAGTATTGGTCTCAGCAGGATCTTTCACCTGTATCACTTGTGTCATTCTTATATGATTAGTCTCTGCACGACCTTTCACCTGTATCACTTGTGTCATTTTTATAGTATTAGTTTCTGCACGATCTTTAACCTATATCATTTCTGCCATTGTAATAGTATTAGTCTCTGCAGGATCTTTCACCTGTACCACTTGTGTCATTCTTATAGTATTAGTCTCTGCACGACCTTTAACCTGTATCACTTCTGCCATTCTTATAGGTTTAGTCTCTGCAGTATCTTTCACCTGTATCACTTGTGTCACTTCTATAGTATTGGTCTCTGCAGTATCTTTCACCTGTATCACTTGTGTCATTTTTATAGTATTAGTTTCTGCACGATCTTTCACCTGTATCACTTCTGCCGTTCTTGTAGTATTAGTCTCTGCAGTATCTTTCACCTGTATCACTTATTTCATTTCTATAGCATTGGTCTCTGCAGGATCTTTCACCTGTATCACTTGTGTCATTATTATAGTATTAGTCTCTGTACGACCTTTCACCTGTGTCACTTCTGCCATTCTTATACTATTAGTCTCTGTAGGATCTTTCACCTGTATCACGTGTATCATTCATATAGTATTATTCTCTTCATGATCTTTCACCTGTATCTCTTCTGCAATTCTTATAGTATTAGTCTTTGCAGGATCTTTCACCTATCTCACGTGTGTCATTCTTATATTATTAGTCTCTGTAGGATTTCACCTGTATCACTTGTAACATTCTTATAGTATTAGTTTTTACATGATCTTTCACCTGTATAATTTTTGTCATTCTTATAGTAATAGTCTCTGCATGATCTTTCACCTGTATCACTTGTGTCATTCTTATAGTATTAGTCTCTGCAG
Organism: Escarpia spicata; assembly: GCA_963995525.1. Taxonomy (NCBI): domain Eukaryota; kingdom Metazoa; phylum Annelida; class Polychaeta; order Sabellida; family Siboglinidae; genus Escarpia; species Escarpia spicata. Next base: position 5,387,511 of record OZ023207.1, read on the forward strand.
GATCTTTCAACTGTATCTCTTGTGTCATTCTTATATTAATAGTCTCTGCATGATCTTTCACCTGTATTACTTGTATCATTCTTACAGTATTAGTCTTTGCAGGATCTTTCGCCTGTATCACTTGTATCATTCTTATAGGATTAGTCTCAACAGGATCTTTCACCTGTATCACTTATATCATTCTTATCGTATTAGTCTCTTCAGGATCTTTCGCCTGTATCACGTGTATCATTCTTATAGGATTAGTCTCTGCAGAATATTTCACCTGTATCACTTGTGTCATTTCTATAGTATTGGTCTCTGCAGGATCTTTCACCTGTATCACTTGTGTCATTTTTATAGTATTAGTTTCTGCAAGATCTTTCACCTGTATCACTTATGTCATTTCTATAGCATTGGTCTCTGCAGGATTTTTCACCTGTATCACTTGTGTCATTCTTATAGTATTAGTTTCTGTACGATATATCACCTGTATCACTTCTGCCATTCTTATAGGTTTAGTCTCTGCAGAATATTTCACCTGTATCACTTGTGTCATTTCTATAGTATTGGACTCTGCAGGTTCTTTCACTTGCATCACTTGTGTCATTCTTATACTATTAGTCTCTGTAGGATCTTTCACCTGTATCACTTGTGCCATTCTTATAGTATTAATCTCTGCAGGATCTTTCACCTGTATCACTTGTGTCATTTCTATAGTATTGGACTCTGCAGGATTTTTCACCTGTATCACTTGTGTCATTTTTATAGTATTAGTTTCTGCACGATTTTTCACCTGTATCACTTCTGCCATTCTTATAGTATTAGTCTCTGCAGGATCTTTCACCTGTATCACTTGTGTCATGTCTATAGTATTGGTCTCTGCAGGAGCTTTCACCTGTATCACTTGAGTCATTTCTATAGTATAGGTCTCTGCAGGAGCTTTCATCTGTATCACTTGTGTCATTCTTATAGTATTAGTCTCTGCAGGATCTTTCACCTGTATCACTTGTGCCATTTCTATAGTATTGGTCTCTGCAGGAGCTTTCACCTGTATCACTTGTGTCATCCTCATAGTATTAGTCTCTGCAGGATCTTTCACCTGTATCACTTGTGTCATTCTTATAGTATTAGTTTATGTATGATCTTTCACCTGTATCACTTCTGCCATACTTATAGGTTTAGTCTCTGCAGAATATTTCACCTGTATCACTTGTGTCATTTCTATAGTATTGGTCTCTGCAGGATCTTTCACCTGCATCACTTATGTCATTCTTATATTGTATTTGTCTCTGCAGGATCTTTCACATGTATCACTTGTGTCATTCTTGTAGGATTAGTCTCTGCACGACCTTTCACCTGTATCACTTGTGTCATTTTTATAGTATTAGTTTCTGCACGATCTTTCAATTGTATCACTTCTGCCATTCTTATATATTGGTCTTTGTAGGATCTTTCACCTGTATCACTTGTGCCATTTCTATAGTATTGGTCTCTGCAGGAGCTTTCACCTGTATCACTTGTGTCATCCTCATAGTATTAGTCTCTGCAGGATCTTTCACCTGTATCACTTGTGTCATTCTTATAGTATTAGTTTATGTATGATCTTTCACCTGTATCACTTCTGCCATACTTATAGGTTTAGTCTCTGCAGAATATTTCACCTGTATCACTTGTGTCATTTCTATAGTATTGGTCTCTGCAGGATCTTTCACCTGCATCACTTATGTCATTCTTATATTGTATTTGTCTCTGCAGGATCTTTCACATGTATCACTTGTGTCATTCTTGTAGGATTAGTCTCTGCACGACCTTTCACCTGTATCACTTGTGTCATTTTTATAGTATTAGTTTCTGCACGATCTTTCAATTGTATCACTTCTGCCATTCTTATAGTATTGGTCTTTGTAGGAACTTTCACCTGTATCACTTGTTACATTCTGATAGTATTAGTCTCTGCAGGATCTTTCACCTGTATCACTTGTGTCATTCTTATTGTATTTGTCTCTTCAGGATCATTCACATGTATCACTTGTATCATTCTTATAGGATTAGTCTCTACAAGATCTTTCGCCTGTGTCACTTGTTGTGTAATTCTTATAGTATTAGTCTTTGCATGATCTTTCATCTGTATCACTTGTGTCATTCTTATAGTATTAATGTCTGTAGAATCTTTCACCTGTATCACTTGTGTCATTCTTATAGTAATAGTCTCTGCAGGATCTTTCACCTGTATCACTTGTGTCATTTCTATAGTATTGGTCTGCAGGATCTTTCACCTGTATCACTTGTGTCATTTTTATAGTATTAGTTTCTGCAAGATCTTTCACCTGTATCACTTATGTCATTTCTATAGCATTGGTCTCTGCAGGATTTTTCACCTGTATCACTTGTGTCATTCTTATAGTATTAGTTTCTGTACGATATATCACCTGTATCACTTCTGCCATTCTTATAGGTTTAGTCTCTGCAGAATATTTCACCTGTATCACTTGTGTCATTTCTATAGTATTGGACTCTGCAGGTTCTTTCACTTGCATCACTTGTGTCATTCTTATACTATTAGTCTCTGTAGGATCTTTCACCTGTATCACGTGTATCATTCATATAGTATTATTCTCTTCATGATCTTTCACCTGTATCTCTTCTGCAATTCTTATAGTATTAGTCTTTGCAGGATCTTTCACCTGTCTCACGTGTGTCATTCTTATATTATTAGTCTCTGTAGGATTTCACCTGTATCACTTGTAACATTCTTATAGTATTAGTTTTTACATGATCTTTCACCTGTATAATTTTTGTCATTCTTATAGTAATAGTCTCTGCATGATCTTTCACCTGTATCACTTGTGTCATTCTTATAGTATTAGTCTCTGCAGGATCTTTCAACTGTATCTCTTGTGTCATTCTTATATTAATAGTCTCTGCATGATCTTTCACCTGTATTACTTGTATCATTCTTACAGTATTAGTCTTTGCAGGATCTTTCGCCTGTATCACTTGTATCATTCTTATAGGATTAGTCTCAACAGGATCTTTCACCTGTATCACTTATATCATTCTTATCGTATTAGTCTCTTCAGTATCTTTCGCCTGTATCACGTGTATCATTCTTATAGGATTAGTCTCTGCAGAATATTTCACCTGTATCACTTGTGTCATTTCTATAGTATTGGTCTCTGCAGGATCTTTCACCTGTATCACTTGTGTCATTTTTATAGTATTAGTTTCTGCAAGATCTTTCACCTGTATCACTTATGTCATTTCTATAGCATTGGTCTCTGCAGGATTTTTCACCTGTATCACTTGTGTCATTCTTATAGTATTAGTTTCTGTACGATATATCACCTGTATCACTTCTGCCATTCTTATAGGTTTAGTCTCTGCAGAATATTTCACCTGTATCACTTGTGTCATTTCTATAGTATTGGACTCTGCAGGTTCTTTCACTTGCATCACTTGTGTCATTCTTATACTATTAGTCTCTGTAGGATCTTTCACCTGTATCACTTGTGCCATTCTTATAGTATTAGTCTCTTCAGGATCTTTCACCTGTATCACATGTGTCATTTCTATAGTATTGGTCTCGGCAGGATCTTTCACCTGTATCACATGTGTCATTTCTATAGTATTGGTCTCGGCAGGAGCTTTCACCTGTATCACTTGTGTCATTATTATAGTATTAGTCTCTGTACGACCTTTCACCTGTATCACTTCTGCCATTTTTATAGTATTAGTCTCTGCAATATCTTTCACCTGTATCACTTGTGTCACTTCTATAGTATTGGTCTCTGCAGGATCTTTCACCTGTATCACTTGTGTCATTTTTATAGTATTAGTTTCTGCACGATCTTTCACCTGTATCACTTCTGTCGTTCTTATAGTATTAGTCTCTGCAGGATCTTTCACCTGTATCCCTTGTGTAATTATTACAGTATTAGTCTCTGTACGACCTTTCACCTGTATCACTTCTGCCATTTTTATAGTATTAGTCTCTGCAGTATCTTTCACCTGTATCACTTGTGTCACTTCTATAGTATTGGTCTCTGCAGGATCTTTCACCTGTATCACTGGTGTCATTTTTATAGTATTAGTTTCTGCACGATCTTTCACCTGTATCACTTCTGCCGTTCTTGTAGTATTAGTCTCTGCAGTATCTTTCACCTGTATCACTTATTTCATTTCTATAGCATTGGTCTCTGCAGGATCTTTCACCTGTATCACTTGTGTCATTATTATAGTATTAGTCTCTGTACGACCTTTCACCTGTGTCACTTCTGCCATTTTTATAGTATTAGTCTCTGTAGGATCTTTCACCTGTATCACTTGTATCATTCATATAGTATTAGTCTCTTCACGATCTTCCACCTGTATCACTTCTGCCATTCTTATAGTATTAGTCTTTACAGGATCTTTCACCTGTCTCACGTGTGTCATTCTTATATTATTAGTCTCTGTAGGATTTCACCTGTATCATTTGTAACATTCTTATAGTATTAGTTTTTACATGATCTTTCACCTGTGTCACTTGTGTCATTCTTATATTAATAATCTCTGCATGATCTTTCACCTGTATCACTTGTGTCATTCTTATAGTATTAGTCTTTGCAGGATCTTTCATCTGTATCACTTGTATCATTTTTATAGTATTAGTGTCTGTAGGATCTTTCACCTGTATCACTTGTGTCAATCTTATAGTAACAGTCTCTGCATTATCTTTCACCTGTATCACTTGTGTCATTCTTATAGTAATAGTCTCTGCATGATCTTTCACCTGCATCACTTGTGTCATTCTTATATTGTATTTGTCTCTGCAGGATCTTTCACATGTATGACTTCTATCATTCTTATAGTAATAGTCTCTGCATTATCTTTCACCTGTATCACTTGTGTCATTCTTATAGTAATAGTCTCTGCATGATCTTTCACCTGTATCACTTGTGTCATTCTTATAGTAATAGTCTCTGCATTATCTTTCACCTGTATCACTTGTGTCATTCTTATAGTAATAGTCTCTGCAGGATCTTTCACCTGTATCACTTGTGTCATTCTTACAGTATTAGTCTCTGCAGGATCTTTCGCCTGTATCACTTGTATCATTCTTATAGGATTAGTCTCTACAGGATCTTACACCTGTATCACTTGTATCATTTTTATAGGATTAGTCTCAACAGGATCTTTCACCAGTATCACTTGTATCATTCTTATCGTATTAGTCTCTGCAGGATCTTTCGACTGTATCACATGTATCATTCTTATAAGATTAGTCTCTGCAGAATATTTCACCTGTATCACTTGTGTCATTTCTGTAGTATTGGTCTCAGCAGGATCTTTCACCTGTATCACTTGTGTCATTCTTATATGATTAGTCTCTGCACGACCTTTCACCTGTATCACTTGTGTCATTTTTATAGTATTAGTTTCTGCACGATCTTTAACCTATATCATTTCTGCCATTGTAATAGTATTAGTCTCTGCAGGATCTTTCACCTGTACCACTTGTGTCATTCTTATAGTATTAGTCTCTGCACGACCTTTAACCTGTATCACTTCTGCCATTTTTATAGTATTAATCTCTGCAGGATCTTTCACCTGTATCACTTGTGTCATTTCTATAGTATTGGACTCTGCAGGATTTTTCACCTGTATCACTTGTGTCATTTTTATAGTATTAGTTTCTGCACGATTTTTCACCTGTATCACTTCTGCCATTCTTATAGTATTAGTCTCTGCAGGATCTTTCACCTGTATCACTTGTGTCATGTCTATAGTATTGGTCTCTGCAGGAGCTTTCACCTGTATCACTTGAGTCATTTCTATAGTATAGGTCTCTGCAGGAGCTTTCATCTGTATCACTTGTGTCATTCTTATAGTATTAGTCTCTGCAGGATCTTTCACCTGTATCACTTGTGCCATTTCTATAGTATTGGTCTCTGCAGGAGCTTTCACCTGTATCACTTGTGTCATCCTCATAGTATTAGTCTCTGCAGGATCTTTCACCTGTATCACTTGTGTCATTCTTATAGTATTAGTTTATGTACGATCTTTCACCTGTATCACTTCTGCCATACTTATAGGTTTAGTCTCTGCAGAATATTTCACCTGTATCAGTTGTGTCATTTCTATAGTATTGGTCTCTGCAGGATCTTTCACCTGCATCACTTATGTCATTCTTATATTGTATTTGTCTCTGCAGGATCTTTCACATGTATCACTTGTGTCATTTTTGTAGGATTAGTCTCTGCACGACCTTTCACCTGTATCACTTGTGTCATTTTTATAGTATTAGTTTCTGCACGATCTTTCAATTGTATCACTTCTGCCATTCTTATAGTATTGGTCTTTGTAGGATCTTTCACCTGTATCACTTGTGCCATTTCTATAGTATTGGTCTCTGCAGGAGCTTTCACCTGTATCACTTGTGTCATCCTCATAGTATTAGTCTCTGCAGGATCTTTCACCTGTATCACTTGTGTCATTCTTATAGTATTAGTTTCTGTATGATCTTTCACCTGTATCACTTCTGCCATACTTATAGGTTTAGTCTCTGCAGAATATTTAACCTGTATCACTTGTGTCATTTCTATAGTATTGGTCTCTGCAGGATCTTTCACCTGCATCACTTATGTCATTCTTATATTGTATTTGTCTCTGCAGGATCTTTCACATGTATCACTTGTGTCATTCTTGTAGGATTAGTCTCTGCACGACCTTTCACCTGTGTCACTTCTGCCATTTTTATAGTATTAGTTTCTGCACGATCTTTCAATTGTATCACTTCTGCCATTCTTATAGTATTGGTCTTTGTAGGAACTTTCACCTGTATCACTTGTTACATTCTGATAGTATTAGTCTCTGCAGGATCTTTCACCTGTATCACTTGTGTCATTCTTATTGTATTTGTCTCTTCAGGATCATTCACATGTATCACTTGTATCATTCTTATAGGATTAGTCTCTACAAGATCTTTCGCCTGTGTCACTTGTTGTGTAATTCTTATAGTATTAGTCTTTGCATGATCTTTCATCTGTATCACATGTGTCATTCTTATAGTATTAGTCTCTGTAGGATCTTTCACCTGTATCACTTGTATCATTCATATAGTAGTAGTCTCTTCACGATCTTTCACCTGTATCACTTCTGCCATTCTTATAGTATTAGTCTTTGCAGGATCTTTCACCTGTCTCACGTGTGTCATTCTTATATTATTAGTCTCTGTAGGATTTCACCTGTATCACTTGTAACATTCTTATAGTATTAGTTTTTACATGATCTTTCACCTGTGTCACTTGTGTCATTCTTATAGTATTAGTCTCCGCAGGATCTTTCACCTTTATCACTTGTGTGATTCTTATAGTAATAGTCTCTGGCATGATCTTTCACCTGTTTCACTTGTGTCATTCTTACAGTATTAGTCTCTGCAGGATCTTTCACCTGTATCACTTGTGTCATTCCTATAGTATTAGTTTCTGTATGATCTTTCACCTGTATCACTTCTGCCATACTTATAGGTTTAGTCTCTGCAGAATATTTCACCTGTATCACTTGTGTCATTTCTATAGTATTGGACTCTGCAGGTTCTTTCACTTGCATCACTTGTGTCATTCTTATACTATTAGTCTCTGTAGGATCTTTCACCTGTATCACTTGTATCATTCATATAGTATTATTCTCTTTATGATCTTTCACCTGTATCTCTTCTGCAATTCTTATAATTTTAGTCTTTGCAGGATCTTTCACCTGTCTCACGTGTGTCATTCTTATATTATTAGTCTCTGTAGGATTTCACCTGTATCACTTGTAGCATTCTTATAGTATTAGTTTTTACATGATCTTTCACCTGTATAATTTTTGTCATTCTTATAGTAATAGTCTCTGCATGATCTTTCACCTGTATCACTTGTGTCATTCTTATAGTATTAGTCTCTGCAGGATCTTTCAACTGTATCTCTTGTGTCATTCTTATATTAATAGTCTCTGCATGATCTTTCACCTGTATTACTTGTATCATTCTTACAGTAGTAGTCTTTGCAGGATCTTTCGCCTGTATCACTTGTATCATTCTTATAGGATTAGTCTCAACAGGATCTTTCACCTGTATCACTTATGTCATTTCTATAGCATTGGTCTCTGCAGGATTTTTCACCTGTATCACTTGTGTCATTCTTATAGTATTAGTTTCTGTACGATATATCACCTGTATCACTTCTGCCATTCTTATAGGTTTAGTCTCTGCAGAATATTTCACCTGTATCACTTGTGTCATTTCTATAGTATTGGACTCTGCAGGTTCTTTCACTTGCATCACTTGTGTCATTCTTATACTATTAGTCTCTGTAGGATCTTTCACCTGTATCACTTGTGGCATTCTTATAGTATTAGTCTCTTCAGGATCTTTCACCTGTATCACATGTGTCATTTCTATAGTATTGGTCTCGGCAGGATCTTTCACCTGTATCACATGTGTCATTTCTATAGTATTGGTCTCGGCAGGAGCTTTCACCTGTATCACTTGTGTCATTATTATAGTATTAGTCTCTGTACGACCTTTCACCTGTATCACTTCTGCCATTTTTATAGTATTAGTCTCTGCAATATCTTTCACCTGTATCACTTGTGTCACTTCTATAGTATTGGTCTCTGCAGGATCTTTCACCTGTATCACTTGTGTCATTTTTATAGTATTAGTTTCTGCACGATCTTTCACCTGTATCACTTCTGCCGTTCTTATAGTATTAGTCTCTGCAGGATCTTTCACCTGTATCACTTGTGTAATTATTACAGTATTAGTCTCTGTACGACCTTTCACCTGTATCACTTCTGCCATTTTTATAGTATTAGTCTCTGCAGTATCTTTCACCTGTATCACTTGTGTCACTTCTATAGTATTGGTCTCTGCAGGATCTTTCACCTGTATCACTGGTGTCATTTTTTTTTATAGTATTAGTTTCTGCACGATCTTTCACCTGTATCACTTCTGCCGTTCTTATAGTATTAGTCTCTGCAGTATCTTTCACCTGTATCACTTATTTCATTTCTATAGCATTGGTCTCTGCAGGATCTTTCACCTGTATCACTTGTGTCATTATTATAGTATTAGTCTCTGTACGACCTTTCACCTGTATCACTTCTGCCATTTTTATAGTATTAGTCTCTGTAGGATCTTTCACCTGTATCACTTGTATCATTCATATAGTATTAGTCTCTTCACGATCTTCCACCTGTATCACTTCTGCCATTCTTATAGTATTAGTCTTTACAGGATCTTTCACCTGTCTCACGTGTGTCATTCTTATATTATTAGTCTCTGTAGGATTTCACCTGTATCATTTGTAACATTCTTATAGTATTAGTTTTTACATGATCTTTCACCTGTGTCACTTGAGTCATTCTTATAGTAATAGTCTCTGCATGATCTTTCACCTGTATCACTTGTGTCATTCTTATAGTATTAGTCTCTGCATGATCTTTCAACTGTATCTCTTGTGTCATTCTTATATTAATAGTCTCTGCATGATCTTTCACCTGTATTACTTGTATCATTCTTACAGTAGTAGTCTTTGCAGGATCTTTCGCCTGTATCACTTGTATCATTCTTATAGGATTAGTCTCAACAGGATCTTTCACCTGTATCACTTATGTCATTTCTATAGCATTGGTCTCTGCAGGATTTTTCACCTGTATCACTTGTGTCATTCTTATAGTATTAGTTTCTGTACGATATATCACCTGTATCACTTCTGCCATTCTTATAGGTTTAGTCTCTGCAGAATATTTCACCTGTATCACTTGTGTCATTTCTATAGTATTGGACTCTGCAGGTTCTTTCACTTGCATCACTTGTGTCATTCTTATACTATTAGTCTCTGTAGGATCTTTCACCTGTATCACTTGTGGCATTCTTATAGTATTAGTCTCTTCAGGATCTTTCACCTGTATCACATGTGTCATTTCTATAGTATTGGTCTCGGCAGGATCTTTCACCTGTATCACATGTGTCATTTCTATAGTATTGGTCTCGGCAGGAGCTTTCACCTGTATCACTTGTGTCATTATTATAGTATTAGTCTCTGTACGACCTTTCACCTGTATCACTTCTGCCATTTTTATAGTATTAGTCTCTGCAATATCTTTCACCTGTATCACTTGTGTCACTTCTATAGTATTGGTCTCTGCAGGATCTTTCACCTGTATCACTTGTGTCATTTTTATAGTATTAGTTTCTGCACGATCTTTCACCTGTATCACTTCTGCCGTTCTTATAGTATTAGTCTCTGCAGGATCTTTCACCTGTATCACTTGTGTAATTATTACAGTATTAGTCTCTGTACGACCTTTCACCTGTATCACTTCTGCCATTTTTATAGTATTAGTCTCTGCAGTATCTTTCACCTGTATCACTTGTGTCACTTCTATAGTATTGGTCTCTGCAGGATCTTTCACCTGTATCACTGGTGTCATTTTTATAGTATTAGTTTCTGCACGATCTTTCACCTGTATCACTTCTGCCGTTCTTATAGTATTAGTCTCTGCAGTATCTTTCACCTGTATCACTTATTTCATTTCTATAGCATTGGTCTCTGCAGGATCTTTCACCTGTATCACTTGTGTCATTATTATAGTATTAGTCTCTGTACGACCTTTCACCTGTATCACTTCTGCCATTTTTATAGTATTAGTCTCTGTAGGATCTTTCACCTGTATCACTTGTATCATTCATATAGTATTAGTCTCTTCACGATCTTCCACCTGTATCACTTCTGCCATTCTTATAGTATTAGTCTTTACAGGATCTTTCACCTGTCTCACGTGTGTCATTCTTATATTATTAGTCTCTGTAGGATTTCACCTGTATCATTTGTAACATTCTTATAGTATTAGTTTTTACATGATCTTTCACCTGTGTCACTTGAGTCATTCTTATATTAATAGTCTCTGCATGATCTTTCACCTGTATCACTTGTGTCATTCTTATAGTATTAGTCTTTGCAGGATCTTTCATCTGTATCACTTGTATCATTTTTATAGTATTAGTGTCTGTAGGATCTTTCACCTGTATCACTTGTGTCAATCTTATAGTAACAGTCTCTGCATTATCTTTCACCTGTATCACTTGTGTCATTCTTATAGTAATAGTCTCTGCATGATCTTTCACCTGCATCACTTGTGTCATTCTTATATTGTATTTGTCTCTGCAGGATCTTTCACATGTATGACTTCTATCATTCTTATAGTAATAGTCTCTGCATTATCTTTCACCTGTATCACTTGTGTCATTCTTATAGTAATAGTCTCTGCATGATCTTTCACCTGTATCACTTGTGTCATTCTTATAGTAATAGTCTCTGCATTATCTTTCACCTGTATCACTTGTGTCATTCTTATAGTAATAGTCTCTGCAGGAGCTTTCATCTGTATCACTTGTGTCATTCTTATAGTATTAGTCTCTGCAGAATCTTTCACCTGTATCACTTGTGCCATTTCTATAGTATTGGTCTCTGCAGGAGCTTTCACCTGTATCACTTGTGTCATCCTCATAGTATTAGTCTCTGCAGGATCTTTCACCTGTATCACTTGTGTCATTCTTATAGTATTAGTTTATGTATGATCTTTCACCTGTATCACTTCTGCCATACTTATAGGTTTAGTCTCTGCAGAATATTTCACCTGTATCACTTGTGTCATTTCTATAGTATTGGTCTCTGCAGGATCTTTCACCTGCATCACTTATGTCATTCTTATATTGTATTTGTCTCTGCAGGATCTTTCACATGTATCACTTGTGTCATTCTTGTAGGATTAGTCTCTGCACGACCTTTCACCTGTATCACTTGTGTCATTTTTATAGTATTAGTTTCTGCACGATCTTTCAATTGTATCACTTCTGCCATTCTTATAGTATTGGTCTTTGTAGGATCTTTCACCTGTATCACTTGTGCCATTTCTATAGTATTGGTCTCTGCAGGAGCTTTCACCTGTATCACTTGTGTCATCCTCATAGTATTAGTCTCTGCAGGATCTTTCACCTGTATCACTTGTGTCATTCTTATAGTATTAGTTTCTGTATGATCTTTCACCTGTATCACTTCTGCCATACTTATAGGTTTAGTCTCTGCAGAATATTTCACCTGTATCACTTGTGTCATTTCTATAGTATTGGTCTCTGCAGGATCTTTCACCTGCATCACTTATGTCATTCTTATATTGTATTTGTCTCTGCAGGATCTTTCACATGTATCACTTGTGTCATTCTTGTAGGATTAGTCTCTGCACGACCTTTCACCTGTATCACTTGTGTCATTTTTATAGTATTAGTTTCTGCACGATCTTTCAATTGTATCACTTCTGCCATTCTTATAGTATTGGTCTTTGTAGGAACTTTCACCTGTATCACTTGTTACATTCTGATAGTATTAGTCTCTGCAGGATCTTTCACCTGTATCACTTGTGTCATTCTTATTGTATTTGTCTCTTCAGGATCATTCACATGTATCACTTGTATCATTCTTATAGGATTAGTCTCTACAAGATCTTTCGCCTGTGTCACTTGTTGTGTAATTCTTATAGTATTAGTCTTTGCATGATCTTTCATCTGTATCACTTGTGTCATTCTTATAGTATTAGTCTCTGTAGGATCTTTCACCTGTATCACTTGTATCATTCATATAGTAGTAGTCTCTTCACGATCTTTCACCTGTATCACTTCTGCCATTCTTATAGTATTAGTCTTTGCAGGATCTTTCACCTGTCTCACGTGTGTCATTCTTATATTATTAGTCTCTGTAGGATTTCACCTGTATCACTTGTAACATTCTTATAGTATTAGTTTTTACATGATCTTTCACCTGTGTCACTTGTGTCATTCTTATAGTATTAGTCTCCGCAGGATCTTTCACCTTTATCACTTGTGTGATTCTTATAGTAATAGTCTCTGGCATGATCTTTCACCTGTTTCACTTGTGTCATTCTTACAGTATTAGTCTCTGCAGGATCTTTCACCTGTATCACTTGTGTCATTCCTATAGTATTAGTTTCTGTATGATCTTTCACCTGTATCACTTCTGCCATACTTATAGGTTTAGTCTCTGCAGAATATTTCACCTGTATCACTTGTGTCATTTCTATAGTATTGGTCTCTGCAGGATCTTTCACCTGCATCACTTGTGTCATTCTTATATTGTATTTGTCTCTGCAGGATCTTTCACATGTATCACTTGTGTCATTCTTGTAGGATTAGTCTCTGCACGACCTTTCACCTGTATCACTTGTGTCATTTTTATAGTATTAGTTTCTCACGATCTTTCACCTGTATCACTTCTGCCATTCTTATAGTATTGGTCTTTCTAGGAACTTTCACCTGTATCACTTGTTACATTTCGATAGTATTAGTCTCTGTAGGATCTTTCACCGGTATCACTTGTGTCATTCTTATTGTATTTGTCTCTTCAGAATCATTCACATGTATCACTTGTATCATTCTTATAGGATTAGTCTCTACAAGATCTTTCGCCTGTGTCACTTGTTGTGTAATTCTTATAGTATTAGTCTTTGCATGATCTTTCATCGGTATCACTTGTGTCATTCTTATAGTATTAGTCTCTGTTGGAACTTTCACCTGTATCACTTGTATCATTCATGTAGTAGTAGTCTCTTCACGATCTTTCACCTGTATCACTTCAGCCATTCTTATAGTATTAGCCTTTGCAGGATCTTTCACCTGTCTCACGTGTGTCATTCTTATATTATTAGTCTCTGTAGGATTTCACATGTATCACTTGTAACATTCTTATAGTATTAGTTTTTACATGATCTTTCACCTGTATCACTTGTGTCATTCTTATAGTATTAGTCTCCGCAGGATCTTTCAACTTTATCACTTGTGTGATTCTTATAGTAATATTCTCTGCAGTATCTTTCACCTGTATCACTTGTGTCACTTCTATAGTATTGGTCTCTGCAGGATCTTTCACCTGTATCACTGGTGTCATTTTTATAGTATTAGTTTCTGCACGATCTTTCACCTGTATCACTTCTGCCGTTCTTGTAGTATTAGTCTCTGCAGTATCTTTCACCTGTATCACTTATTTCATTTCTATAGCATTGGTCTCTGCAGGATCTTTCACCTGTATCACTTGTGTCATTATTATAGTATTAGTCTCTGTACGACCTTTCACCTGTGTCACTTCTGCCATTTTTATAGTATTAGTCTCTGTAGGATCTTTCACCTGTATCACTTGTATCATTCATATAGTATTAGTCTCTTCACGATCTTCCACCTGTATCACTTCTGCCATTCTTATAGTATTAGTCTTTACAGGATCTTTCACCTGTCTCACGTGTGTCATTCTTATATTATTAGTCTCTGTAGGATTTCACCTGTATCATTTGTAACATTCTTATAGTATTAATTTTTACATGATCTTTCACCTGTGTCACTTGTGTCATTCTTATATTAATAATCTCTGCATGATCTTTCACCTGTATCACTTGTGTCATTCTTATAGTATTAGTCTTTGCAGGATCTTTCATCTGTATCACTTGTATCATTTTTATAGTATTAGTGTCTGTAGGATCTTTCACCTGTATCACTTGTGTCAATCTTATAGTAACAGTCTCTGCATTATCTTTCACCTGTATCACTTGTGTCATTCTTATAGTAATAGTCTCTGCATGATCTTTCACCTGCATCACTTGTGTCATTCTTATATTGTATTTGTCTCTGCAGGATCTTTCACATGTATGACTTCTATCATTCTTATAGTAATAGTCTCTGCATTATCTTTCACCTGTATCACTTGTGTCATTCTTATAGTAATAGTCTCTGCATGATCTTTCACCTGTATCACTTGTGTCATTCTTATAGTAATAGTCTCTGCATTATCTTTCACCTGTATCACTTGTGTCATTCTTATAGTAATAGTCTCTGCAGGATCTTTCACCTGTATCACTTGTGTCATTCTTACAGTATTAGTCTCTGCAGGATCTTTCGCCTGTATCACTTGTATCATTCTTATAGGATTAGTCTCTACAGGATCTTACACCTGTATCACTTGTATCATTTTTATAGGATTAGTCTCAACAGGATCTTTCACCAGTATCACTTGTATCATTCTTATCGTATTAGTCTCTGCAGGATCTTTCGACTCTATCACATGTATCATTCTTATAAGATTAGTCTCTGCAGAATATTTCACCTGTATCACTTGTGTCATTTCTGTAGTATTGGTCTCAGCAGGATCTTTCACCTGTATCACTTGTGTCATTCTTATATGATTAGTCTCTGCACGACCTTTCACCTGTATCACTTGTGTCATTTTTATAGTATTAGTTTCTGCACGATCTTTAACCTATATCATTTCTGCCATTGTAATAGTATTAGTCTCTGCAGGATCTTTCACCTGTACCACTTGTGTCATTCTTATAGTATTAGTCTCTGCACGACCTTTAACCTGTATCACTTCTGCCATTTTTATAGTATTAATCTCTGCAGGATCTTTCACCTGTATCACTTGTGTCATTTCTATAGTATTGGACTCTGCAGGATTTTTCACCTGTATCACTTGTGTCATTTTTATAGTATTAGTTTCTGCACGATTTTTCACCTGTATCACTTCTGCCATTCTTATAGTATTAGTCTCTGCAGGATCTTTCACCTGTATCACTTGTGTCATGTCTATAGTATTGGTCTCTGCAGGAGCTTTCACCTGTATCACTTGAGTCATTTCTATAGTATAGGTCTCTGCAGGAGCTTTCATCTGTATCACTTGTGTCATCCTCATAGTATTAGTCTCTGCAGGATCTTTCACCTGTATCACTTGTGTCATTCTTATAGTATTAGTTTATGTATGATCTTTCACCTGTATCACTTCTGCCATACTTATAGGTTTAGTCTCTGCAGAATATTTCACCTGTATCAGTTGTGTCATTTCTATAGTATTGGTCTCTGCAGGATCTTTCACCTGCATCACTTATGTCATTCTTATATTGTATTTGTCTCTGCAGGATCTTTCACATGTATCACTTGTGTCATTTTTGTAGGATTAGTCTCTGCACGACCTTTCACCTGTATCACTTGTGTCATTTTTATAGTATTAGTTTCTGCACGATCTTTCAATTGTATCACTTCTGCCATTCTTATAGTATTGGTCTTTGTAGGATCTTTCACCTGTATCACTTGTGCCATTTCTATAGTATTGATCTCTGCAGGAGCTTTCACCTGTATCACTTGTGTCATCCTCATAGTATTAGTCTCTGCAGGATCTTTCACCTGTTTCACTTGTGTCATTCTTATAGTATTAGTTTCTGTATGATCTTTCACCTGTATCACTTCTGCCATACTTATAGGTTTAGTCTCTGCAGAATATTTCACCTGTATCACTTGTGTCATTTCTATAGTATTGGTCTCTGCAGGATCTTTCACCTGCATCACTTATGTCATTCTTATATTGTATTTGTCTCTGCAGGATCTTTCACATGTATCACTTGTGTCATTCTTGTAGGATTAGTCTCTGCACGACGTTTCACCTGTGTCACTTCTGCCATTTTTATAGTATTAGTTTCTGCACGATCTTTCAATTGTATCACTTCTGCCATTCTTATAGTATTGGTCTTTGTAGGAACTTTCACCTGTATCACTTGTTACATTCTGATAGTATTAGTCTCTGCAGGATCTTTCACCTGTATCACTTGTGTCATTCTTATTGTATTTGTCTCTTCAGGATCATTCACATGTATCACTTGTATCATTCTTATAGGATTAGTCTCTACAAGATCTTTCGCCTGTGTCACTTGTTGTGTAATTCTTATAGTATTAGTCTTTGCATGATCTTTCATCTGTATCACATGTGTCATTCTTATAGTATTAGTCTCTGTAGGATCTTTCACCTGTATCACTTGTATCATTCATATAGTAGTAGTCTCTTCACGATCTTTCACCTGTATCACTTCTGCCATTCTTATAGTATTAGTCTTTGCAGGATCTTTCACCTGTCTCACGTGTGTCATTCTTATATTATTAGTCTCTGTAGGATTTCACCTGTATCACTTGTAACATTCTTATAGTATTAGTTTTTACATGATCTTTCACCTGTGTCACTTGTGTCATTCTTATAGTATTAGTCTCCGCAGGATCTTTCACCTTTATCACTTGTGTGATTCTTATAGTAATAGTCTCTGGCATGATCTTTCACCTGTTTCACTTGTGTCATTCTTACAGTATTAGTCTCTGCAGGATCTTTCACCTGTATCACTTGTGTCATTCCTATAGTTTAGTTTCTGTATGATCTTTCACCTGTATCACTTCTGCCATACTTATAGGTTTAGTCTCTGCAGAATATTTCACCTGTATCACTTGTGTCATTTCTATAGTATTGGTCTCTGCAGGATCTTTCACCTGCATCACTTGTGTCATTCTTATATTGTATTTGTCTCTGCAGGATCTTTCACATGTATCACTTGTGTCATTCTTGTAGGATTAGTCTCTGCACGACCTTTCACCTGTATCACTTGTGTCATTTTTATAGTATTAGTTTCTCACGATCTTTCACCTGTATCACTTCTGCCATTCTTATAGTATTGGTCTTTCTAGGAACTTTCACCTGTATCACTTGTTACATTTCGATAGTATTAGTCTCTGTAGGATCTTTCACCGGTATCACTTGTGTCATTCTTATTGTATTTGTCTCTTCAGAATCATTCACATGTATCACTTGTATCATTCTTATAGGATTAGTCTCTACAAGATCTTTCGCCTGTGTCACTTGTTGTGTAATTCTTATAGTATTAGTCTTTGCATGATCTTTCATCGGTATCACTTGTGTCATTCTTATAGTATTAGTCTCTGTTGGAACTTTCACCTGTATCACTTGTATCATTCATGTAGTAGTAGTCTCTTCACGATCTTTCACCTGTATCACTTCAGCCATTCTTATAGTATTAGCCTTTGCAGGATCTTTCACCTGTCTCACGTGTGTCATTCTTATATTATTAGTCTCTGTAGGATTTCACATGTATCACTTGTAACATTCTTATAGTATTAGTTTTTACATGATCTTTCACCTGTATCACTTGTGTCATTCTTATAGTATTAGTCTCCGCAGGATCTTTCAACTTTATCACTTGTGTGATTCTTATAGTAATATTCTCTGCAGTATCTTTCACCTGTATCACTTGTGTCACTTCTATAGTATTGGTCTCTGCAGGATCTTTCACCTGTATCACTGGTGTCATTTTTATAGTATTAGTTTCTGCACGATCTTTCACCTGTATCACTTCTGCCGTTCTTGTAGTATTAGTCTCTGCAGTATCTTTCACCTGTATCACTTATTTCATTTCTATAGCATTGGTCTCTGCAGGATCTTTCACCTGTATCACTTGTGTCATTATTATAGTATTAGTCTCTGTACGACCTTTCACCTGTGTCACTTCTGCCATTTTTATAGTATTAGTCTCTGTAGGATCTTTCACCTGTATCACTTGTATCATTCATATAGTATTAGTCTCTTCACGATCTTCCACCTGTATCACTTCTGCCATTCTTATAGTATTAGTCTTTACAGGATCTTTCACCTGTCTCACTTGTATCATTCTTATAGTAATAGTCTCTGCATTATCTTTCACCTGTATCACTTGTGTCATTCTTATAGTAATAGTCTCTGCATGATCTTTCACCTGTATCACTTGTGTCATTCTTATAGTAATAGTCTCTGCATTATCTTTCACCTGTATCACTTGTGTCATTCTTATAGTAATAGTCTCTGCAGGAGCTTTCATCTGTATCACTTGTGTCATTCTTATAGTATTAGTCTCTGCAGAATCTTTCACCTGTATCACTTGTGCCATTTCTATAGTATTGGTCTCTGCAGGAGCTTTCACCTGTATCACTTGTGTCATCCTCATAGTATTAGTCTCTGCAGGATCTTTCACCTGTATCACTTGTGTCATTCTTATAGTATTAGTTTATGTATGATCTTTCACCTGTATCACTTCTGCCATACTTATAGGTTTAGTCTCTGCAGAATATTTCACCTGTATCACTTGTGTCATTTCTATAGTATTGGTCTCTGCAGGATCTTTCACCTGCATCACTTATGTCATTCTTATATTGTATTTGTCTCTGCAGGATCTTTCACATGTATCACTTGTGTCATTCTTGTAGGATTAGTCTCTGCGCGACCTTTCACCTGTATCACTTGTGTCATTTTTATAGTATTAGTTTCTGCACGATCTTTCAATTGTATCACTTCTGCCATTCTTATAGTATTGGTCTTTGTAGGATCTTTCACCTGTATCACTTGTGCCATTTCTATAGTATTGGTCTCTGCAGGAGCTTTCACCTGTATCACTTGTGTCATCCTCATAGTATTAGTCTCTGCAGGATCTTTCACCTGTATCACTTGTGTCATTCTTATAGTATTAGTTTCTGTATGATCTTTCACCTGTATCACTTCTGCCATACTTATAGGTTTAGTCTCTGCAGAATATTTCACCTGTATCACTTGTGTCATTTCTATAGTATTGGTCTCTGCAGGATCTTTCACCTGCATCACTTATGTCATTCTTATATTGTATTTGTCTCTGCAGGATCTTTCACATGTATCACTTGTGTCATTCTTATAGGATTAGTCTCTGCACGACCTTTCACCTGTATCACTTGTGTCATTTTTATAGTATTAGTTTCTGCACGATCTTTCAATTGTATCACTTCTGCCATTCTTATAGTATTGGTCTTTGTAGGAACTTTCACCTGTATCACTTGTTACATTCTGATAGTATTAGTCTCTGCAGGATCTTTCACCTGTATCACTTGTGTCATTCTTATTGTATTTGTCTCTTCAGGATCATTCACATGTATCACTTGTATCATTCTTATAGGATTAGTCTCTACAAGATCTTTCGCCTGTGTCACTTGTTGTGTAATTCTTATAGTATTAGTCTTTGCATGATCTTTCATCTGTATCACTTGTGTCATTCTTATAGTATTAGTATCTGTAGGATCTTTCACCTGTATCACTTGTATCATTCATATAGTAGTAGTCTCTTCACGATCTTTCACCTGTATCACTTCTGCCATTCTTATAGTATTAGTCTTTGCAGGATCTTTCACCTGTCTCACGTGTGTCATTCTTATATTATTAGTCTCTGTAGGATTTCACCTGTATCACTTGTAACATTCTTATAGTATTAGTTTTTACATGATCTTTCACCTGTGTCACTTGTGTCATTCTTATAGTATTAGTCTCCGCAGGATCTTTCACCTTTATCACTTGTGTGATTCTTATAGTAATAGTCTCTGGCATGATCTTTCACCTGTTTCACTTGTGTCATTCTTACAGTATTAGTCTCTGCAGGATCTTTCACCTGTATCACTTGTGTCATTCCTATAGTATTAGTTTCTGTATGATCTTTCACCTGTATCACTTCTGCCATACTTATAGGTTTAGTCTCTGCAGAATATTTCACCTGTATCACTTGTGTCATTTCTATAGTATTGGTCTCTGCAGGATCTTTCACCTGCATCACTTGTGTCATTCTTATATTGTATTTGTCTCTGCAGGATCTTTCACATGTATCACTTGTGTCATTCTTGTAGGATTAGTCTCTGCACGACCTTTCACCTGTATCACTTGTGTCATTTTTATAGTATTAGTTTCTCACGATCTTTCACCTGTATCACTTCTGCCATTCTTATAGTATTGGTCTTTCTAGGAACTTTCACCTGTATCACTTGTTACATTTCGATAGTATTAGTCTCTGTAGGATCTTTCACCGGTATCACTTGTGTCATTCTTATTGTATTTGTCTCTTCAGAATCATTCACATGTATCACTTGTATCATTCTTATAGGATTAGTCTCTACAAGATCTTTCGCCTGTGTCACTTGTTGTGTAATTCTTATAGTATTAGTCTTTGCATGATCTTTCATCGGTATCACTTGTGTCATTCTTATAGTATTAGTCTCTGTTGGAACTTTCACCTGTATCACTTGTATCATTCATGTAGTAGTAGTCTCTTCACGATCTTTCACCTGTATCACTTCAGCCATTCTTATAGTATTAGCCTTTGCAGGATCTTTCACCTGTCTCACGTGTGTCATTCTTATATTATTAGTCTCTGTAGGATTTCACATGTATCACTTGTAACATTCTTATAGTATTAGTTTTTACATGATCTTTCACCTGTATCACTTGTGTCATTCTTATAGTATTAGTCTCCGCAGGATCTTTCAACTTTATCACTTGTGTGATTCTTATAGTAATATTCTCTGCAGTATCTTTCACCTGTATCACTTGTGTCACTTCTATAGTATTGGTCTCTGCAGGATCTTTCACCTGTATCACTGGTGTCATTTTTATAGTATTAGTTTCTGCACGATCTTTCACCTGTATCACTTCTGCCGTTCTTGTAGTATTAGTCTCTGCAGTATCTTTCACCTGTATCACTTATTTCATTTCTATAGCATTGGTCTCTGCAGGATCTTTCACCTGTATCACTTGTGTCATTATTATAGTATTAGTCTCTGTACGACCTTTCACCTGTGTCACTTCTGCCATTTTTATAGTATTAGTCTCTGTAGGATCTTTCACCTGTATCACTTGTATCATTCATATAGTATTAGTCTCTTCACGATCTTCCACCTGTATCACTTCTGCCATTCTTATAGTATTAGTCTTTACAGGATCTTTCACCTGTCTCACTTGTATCATTCTTATAGTAATAGTCTCTGCATTATCTTTCACCTGTATCACTTGTGTCATTCTTATAGTAATAGTCTCTGCATGATCTTTCACCTGTATCACTTGTGTCATTCTTATAGTAATAGTCTCTGCATTATCTTTCACCTGTATCACTTGTGTCATTCTTATAGTAATAGTCTCTGCAGGAGCTTTCATCTGTATCACTTGTGTCATTCTTATAGTATTAGTCTCTGCAGAATCTTTCACCTGTATCACTTGTGCCATTTCTATAGTATTGGTCTCTGCAGGAGCTTTCACCTGTATCACTTGTGTCATCCTCATAGTATTAGTCTCTGCAGGATCTTTCACCTGTATCACTTGTGTCATTCTTATAGTATTAGTTTATGTATGATCTTTCACCTGTATCACTTCTGCCATACTTATAGGTTTAGTCTCTGCAGAATATTTCACCTGTATCACTTGTGTCATTTCTATAGTATTGGTCTCTGCAGGATCTTTCACCTGCATCACTTATGTCATTCTTATATTGTATTTGTCTCTGCAGGATCTTTCACATGTATCACTTGTGTCATTCTTGTAGGATTAGTCTCTGCACGACCTTTCACCTGTATCACTTGTGTCATTTTTATAGTATTAGTTTCTGCACGATCTTTCAATTGTATCACTTCTGCCATTCTTATAGTATTGGTCTTTGTAGGATCTTTCACCTGTATCACTTGTGCCATTTCTATAGTATTGGTCTCTGCAGGAGCTTTCACCTGTATCACTTGTGTCATCCTCATAGTATTAGTCTCTGCAGGATCTTTCACCTGTATCACTTGTGTCATTCTTATAGTATTAGTTTCTGTATGATCTTTCACCTGTATCACTTCTGCCATACTTATAGGTTTAGTCTCTGCAGAATATTTCACCTGTATCACTTGTGTCATTTCTATAGTATTGGTCTCTGCAGGATCTTTCACCTGCATCACTTATGTCATTCTTATATTGTATTTGTCTCTGCAGGATCTTTCACATGTATCACTTGTGTCATTCTTATAGGATTAGTCTCTGCACGACCTTTCACCTGTATCACTTGTGTCATTTTTATAGTATTAGTTTCTGCACGATCTTTCAATTGTATCACTTCTGCCATTCTTATAGTATTGGTCTTTGTAGGAACTTTCACCTGTATCACTTGTTACATTCTGATAGTATTAGTCTCTGCAGGATCTTTCACCTGTATCACTTGTGTCATTCTTATTGTATTTGTCTCTTCAGGATCATTCACATGTATCACTTGTATCATTCTTATAGGATTAGTCTCTACAAGATCTTTCGCCTGTGTCACTTGTTGTGTAATTCTTATAGTATTAGTCTTTGCATGATCTTTCATCTGTATCACTTGTGTCATTCTTATAGTATTAGTATCTGTAGGATCTTTCACCTGTATCACTTGTATCATTCATATAGTAGTAGTCTCTTCACGATCTTTCACCTGTATCACTTCTGCCATTCTTATAGTATTAGTCTTTGCAGGATCTTTCACCTGTCTCACGTGTGTCATTCTTATATTATTAGTCTCTGTAGGATTTCACCTGTATCACTTGTAACATTCTTATAGTATTAGTTTTTACATGATCTTTCACCTGTGTCACTTGTGTCATTCTTATAGTATTAGTCTCCGCAGGATCTTTCACCTTTATCACTTGTGTGATTCTTATAGTAATAGTCTCTGGCATGATCTTTCACCTGTTTCACTTGTGTCATTCTTACAGTATTAGTCTCTGCAGGATCTTTCACCTGTATCACTTGTGTCATTCCTATAGTATTAGTTTCTGTATGATCTTTCACCTGTATCACTTCTGCCATACTTATAGGTTTAGTCTCTGCAGAATATTTCACCTGTATCACTTGTGTCATTTCTATAGTATTGGTCTCTGCAGGATCTTTCACCTGCATCACTTGTGTCATTCTTATATTGTATTTGTCTCTGCAGGATCTTTCACATGTATCACTTGTGTCATTCTTGTAGGATTAGTCTCTGCACGACCTTTCACCTGTATCACTTGTGTCATTTTTATAGTATTAGTTTCTCACGATCTTTCACCTGTATCACTTCTGCCATTCTTATAGTATTGGTCTTTCTAGGAACTTTCACCTGTATCACTTGTTACATTTCGATAGTATTAGTCTCTGTAGGATCTTTCACCGGTATCACTTGTGTCATTCTTATTGTATTTGTCTCTTCAGAATCATTCACATGTATCACTTGTATCATTCTTATAGGATTAGTCTCTACAAGATCTTTCGCCTGTGTCACTTGTTGTGTAATTCTTATAGTATTAGTCTTTGCATGATCTTTCATCGGTATCACTTGTGTCATTCTTATAGTATTAGTCTCTGTTGGAACTTTCACCTGTATCACTTGTATCATTCATGTAGTAGTAGTCTCTTCACGATCTTTCACCTGTATCACTTCAGCCATTCTTATAGTATTAGCCTTTGCAGGATCTTTCACCTGTCTCACGTGTGTCATTCTTATATTATTAGTCTCTGTAGGATTTCACATGTATCACTTGTAACATTCTTATAGTATTAGTTTTTACATGATCTTTCACCTGTATCACTTGTGTCATTCTTATAGTATTAGTCTCCGCAGGATCTTTCAACTTTATCACTTGTGTGATTCTTATAGTAATATTCTCTGCAGTATCTTTCACCTGTATCACTTGTGTCACTTCTATAGTATTGGTCTCTGCAGGATCTTTCACCTGTATCACTGGTGTCATTTTTATAGTATTAGTTTCTGCACGATCTTTCACCTGTATCACTTCTGCCGTTCTTGTAGTATTAGTCTCTGCAGTATCTTTCACCTGTATCACTTATTTCATTTCTATAGCATTGGTCTCTGCAGGATCTTTCACCTGTATCACTTGTGTCATTATTATAGTATTAGTCTCTGTACGACCTTTCACCTGTGTCACTTCTGCCATTTTTATAGTATTAGTCTCTGTAGGATCTTTCACCTGTATCACTTGTATCATTCATATAGTATTAGTCTCTTCACGATCTTCCACCTGTATCACTTCTGCCATTCTTATAGTATTAGTCTTTACAGGATCTTTCACCTGTCTCACGTGTGTCATTCTTATATTATTAGTCTCTGTAGGATTTCACCTGTATCATTTGTAACATTCTTATAGTATTAGTTTTTACATGATCTTTCACCTGTGTCACTTGTGTCATTCTTATATTAATAATCTCTGCATGATCTTTCACCTGTATCACTTGTGTCATTCTTATAGTATTAGTCTTTGCAGGATCTTTCATCTGTATCACTTGTATCATTTTTATAGTATTAGTGTCTGTAGGATCTTTCACCTGTATCACTTGTGTCAATCTTATAGTAACAGTCTCTGCATTATCTTTCACCTGTATCACTTGTGTCATTCTTATAGTAATAGTCTCTGCATGATCTTTCACCTGCATCACTTGTGTCATTCTTATATTGTATTTGTCTCTGCAGGATCTTTCACATGTATGACTTCTATCATTCTTATAGTAATAGTCTCTGCATTATCTTTCACCTGTATCACTTGTGTCATTCTTATAGTAATAGTCTCTGCATGATCTTTCACCTGTATCACTTGTGTCATTCTTATAGTAATAGTCTCTGCATTATCTTTCACCTGTATCACTTGTGTCATTCTTATAGTAATAGTCTCTGCAGGATCTTTCACCTGTATCACTTGTGTCATTCTTACAGTATTAGTCTCTGCAGGATCTTTCGCCTGTATCACTTGTATCATTCTTATAGGATTAGTCTCTACAGGATCTTACACCTGTATCACTTGTATCATTTTTATAGGATTAGTCTCAACAGGATCTTTCACCAGTATCACTTGTATCATTCTTATCGTATTAGTCTCTGCAGGATCTTTCGACTCTATCACATGTATCATTCTTATAAGATTAGTCTCTGCAGAATATTTCACCTGTATCACTTGTGTCATTTCTGTAGTATTGGTCTCAGCAGGATCTTTCACCTGTATCACTTGTGTCATTCTTATATGATTAGTCTCTGCACGACCTTTCACCTGTATCACTTGTGTCATTTTTATAGTATTAGTTTCTGCACGATCTTTAACCTATATCATTTCTGCCATTGTAATAGTATTAGTCTCTGCAGGATCTTTCACCTGTACCACTTGTGTCATTCTTATAGTATTAGTCTCTGCACGACCTTTAACCTGTATCACTTCTGCCATTTTTATAGTATTAATCTCTGCAGGATCTTTCACCTGTATCACTTGTGTCATTTCTATAGTATTGGACTCTGCAGGATTTTTCACCTGTATCACTTGTGTCATTTTTATAGTATTAGTTTCTGCACGATTTTTCACCTGTATCACTTCTGCCGTTCTTATAGTATTAGTCTCTGCAGGATCTTTCACCTGTATCACTTGTGTCATGTCTATAGTATTGGTCTCTGCAGGAGCTTTCACCTGTATCACTTGAGTCATTTCTATAGTATAGGTCTCTGCAGGAGCTTTCATCTGTATCACTTGTGTCATCCTCATAGTATTAGTCTCTGCAGGATCTTTCACCTGTATCACTTGTGTCATTCTTATAGTATTAGTTTATGTATGATCTTTCACCTGTATCACTTCTGCCATACTTATAGGTTTAGTCTCTGCAGAATATTTCACCTGTATCAGTTGTGTCATTTCTATAGTATTGGTCTCTGCAGGATCTTTCACCTGCATCACTTATGTCATTCTTATATTGTATTTGTCTCTGCAGGATCTTTCACATGTATCACTTGTGTCATTTTTGTAGGATTAGTCTCTGCACGACCTTTCACCTGTATCACTTGTGTCATTTTTATAGTATTAGTTTCTGCACGATCTTTCAATTGTATCACTTCTGCCATTCTTATAGTATTGGTCTTTGTAGGATCTTTCACCTGTATCACTTGTGCCATTTCTATAGTATTGATCTCTGCAGGAGCTTTCACCTGTATCACTTGTGTCATCCTCATAGTATTAGTCTCTGCAGGATCTTTCACCTGTATCACTTGTGTCATTCTTATAGTATTAGTTTCTGTATGATCTTTCACCTGTATCACTTCTGCCATACTTATAGGTTTAGTCTCTGCAGAATATTTCACCTGTATCACTTGTGTCATTTCTATAGTATTGGTCTCTGCAGGATCTTTCACCTGCATCACTTATGTCATTCTTATATTGTATTTGTCTCTGCAGGATCTTTCACATGTATCACTTGTGTCATTCTTGTAGGATTAGTCTCTGCACGACCTTTCACCTGTGTCACTTCTGCCATTTTTATAGTATTAGTTTCTGCACGATCTTTCAATTGTATCACTTCTGCCATTCTTATAGTATTGGTCTTTGTAGGAACTTTCACCTGTATCACTTGTTACATTCTGATAGTATTAGTCTCTGCAGGATCTTTCACCTGTATCACTTGTGTCATTCTTATTGTATTTGTCTCTTCAGGATCATTCACATGTATCACTTGTATCATTCTTATAGGATTAGTCTCTACAAGATCTTTCGCCTGTGTCACTTGTTGTGTAATTCTTATAGTATTAGTCTTTGCATGATCTTTCATCTGTATCACATGTGTCATTCTTATAGTATTAGTCTCTGTAGGATCTTTCACCTGTATCACTTGTATCATTCATATAGTAGTAGTCTCTTCACGATCTTTCACCTGTATCACTTCTGCCATTCTTATAGTATTAGTCTTTGCAGGATCTTTCACCTGTCTCACGTGTGTCATTCTTATATTATTAGTCTCTGTAGGATTTCACCTGTATCACTTGTAACATTCTTATAGTATTAGTTTTTACATGATCTTTCACCTGTGTCACTTGTGTCATTCTTATAGTATTAGTCTCCGCAGGATCTTTCACCTTTATCACTTGTGTGATTCTTATAGTAATAGTCTCTGGCATGATCTTTCACCTGTTTCACTTGTGTCATTCTTACAGTATTAGTCTCTGCAGGATCTTTCACCTGTATCACTTGTGTCATTCCTATAGTATTAGTTTCTGTATGATCTTTCACCTGTATCACTTCTGCCATACTTATAGGTTTAGTCTCTGCAGAATATTTCACCTGTATCACTTGTGTCATTTCTATAGTATTGGACTCTGCAGGTTCTTTCACTTGCATCACTTGTGTCATTCTTATACTATTAGTCTCTGTAGGATCTTTCACCTGTATCACTTGTATCATTCATATAGTATTATTCTCTTTATGATCTTTCACCTGTATCTCTTCTGCAATTCTTATAATTTTAGTCTTTGCAGGATCTTTCACCTGTCTCACGTGTGTCATTCTTATATTATTAGTCTCTGTAGGATTTCACCTGTATCACTTGTAGCATTCTTATAGTATTAGTTTTTACATGATCTTTCACCTGTATAATTTTTGTCATTCTTATAGTAATAGTCTCTGCATGATCTTTCACCTGTATCACTTGTGTCATTCTTATAGTATTAGTCTCTGCAGGATCTTTCAACTGTATCTCTTGTGTCATTCTTATATTAATAGTCTCTGCATGATCTTTCACCTGTATTACTTGTATCATTCTTACAGTAGTAGTCTTTGCAGGATCTTTCGCCTGTATCACTTGTATCATTCTTATAGGATTAGTCTCAACAGGATCTTTCACCTGTATCACTTATGTCATTTCTATAGCATTGGTCTCTGCAGGATTTTTCACCTGTATCACTTGTGTCATTCTTATAGTATTAGTTTCTGTACGATATATCACCTGTATCACTTCTGCCATTTTTATAGGTTTAGTCTCTGCAGAATATTTCACCTGTATCACTTGTGTCATTTCTATAGTATTGGACTCTGCAGGTTCTTTCACTTGCATCACTTGTGTCATTCTTATACTATTAGTCTCTGTAGGATCTTTCACCTGTATCACTTGTGGCATTCTTATAGTATTAGTCTCTTCAGGATCTTTCACCTGTATCACATGTGTCATTTCTATAGTATTGGTCTCGGCAGGATCTTTCACCTGTATCACATGTGTCATTTCTATAGTATTGGTCTCGGCAGGAGCTTTCACCTGTATCACTTGTGTCATTATTATAGTATTAGTCTCTGTACGACCTTTCACCTGTATCACTTCTGCCATTTTTATAGTATTAGTCTCTGCAATATCTTTCACCTGTATCACTTGTGTCACTTCTATAGTATTGGTCTCTGCAGGATCTTTCACCTGTATCACTTGTGTCATTTTTATAGTATTAGTTTCTGCACGATCTTTCACCTGTATCACTTCTGCCGTTCTTATAGTATTAGTCTCTGCAGGATCTTTCACCTGTATCACTTGTGTAATTATTACAGTATTAGTCTCTGTACGACCTTTCACCTGTATCACTTCTGCCATTTTTATAGTATTAGTCTCTGCAGTATCTTTCACCTGTATCACTTGTGTCACTTCTATAGTATTGGTCTCTGCAGGATCTTTCACCTGTATCACTGGTGTCATTTTTATAGTATTAGTTTCTGCACGATCTTTCACCTGTATCACTTCTGCCGTTCTTATAGTATTAGTCTCTGCAGTATCTTTCACCTGTATTACTTATTTCATTTCTATAGCATTGGTCTCTGCAGGATCTTTCACCTGTATCACTTGTGTCATTATTATAGTATTAGTCTCTGTACGACCTTTCACCTGTATCACTTCTGCCATTTTTATAGTATTAGTCTCTGTAGGATCTTTCACCTGTATCACTTGTATCATTCATATAGTATTAGTCTCTTCACGATCTTCCACCTGTATCACTTCTGCCATTCTTATAGTATTAGTCTTTACAGGATCTTTCACCTGTCTCACGTGTGTCATTCTTATATTATTAGTCTCTGTAGGATTTCACCTGTATCATTTGTAACATTCTTATAGTATTAGTTTTTACATGATCTTTCACCTGTGTCACTTGTGTCATTCTTATATTAATAGTCTCTGCATGATCTTTCACCTGTATCACTTGTGTCATTCTTATAGTATTAGTCTTTGCAGGATCTTTCATCTGTATCACTTGTATCATTTTTATAGTATTAGTGTCTGTAGGATCTTTCACCTGTATCACTTGTGTCAATCTTATAGTAACAGTCTCTGCATTATCTTTCACCTGTATCACTTGTGTCATTCTTATAGTAATAGTCTCTGCATGATCTTTCACCTGCATCACTTGTGTCATTCTTATATTGTATTTGTCTCTGCAGGATCTTTCACATGTATGACTTCTATCATTCTTATAGTAATAGTCTCTGCATTATCTTTCACCTGTATCACTTGTGTCATTCTTATAGTAATAGTCTCTGCATGATCTTTCACCTGTATCACTTGTGTCATTCTTATAGTAATAGTCTCTTCATTATCTTTCACCTGTATCACTTGTGTCATTCTTATAGTAATAGTCTCTGCAGGATCTTTCACCTGTATCACTTGTGTCATTCTTATATTATTAGTCTCTGCAGGATATTTCACCTGTATCACTTGTGTCATTTTTATAGTATTAGTCTCTCCAGGATCTTTCACCTGTATCATTTATATTATTCTTGTAGTATTAATATCTGCAGGATCTTTCACCAGTATGACTTATATCATTCTTATAGTATTAGTCTCTGCAGGATGTTTGACCTGTATCACTTAAATAATGCCTTCAGAGATTCATCATCAGATCCTCCTCACTGAAATCGTATTGATGCCAGCATCAGGACCTATTCACATGCCTACGTCTTGTGTCGTTGATAACAATAGCCACGTTTTAATAATATACTAAACGAGCTTTGAACCTGAGCTAGTTTCTGTAAATATCAGTCATAACTAGAAAACATGTATATGTGAGCATATGGCATTCTATTTATTGAATACCGTGTTAATCATAGGCATGGAATTCCGAAGAGCCCCTACATGGGAGTGACAATCACGATTGCTTACAAGTTCCGTAGTAGGGTCGCAGTTACCAAGTTCATTAGCCATACACATACATGTACAAACAGAAAGGCTGGAGTACTCGATCCCCTAGCTACGCTATATGTATATATACATATATATACATATTTAAAAAAAACATCAACTAGTAACACATCACACAGAAAGGCCGGGCCGAACCGCCACACAAAACGTACTTATAAAAAGTACCCGCACTAAAAACCCTGCGTACACTACTGAACAATCAGTATAGGAAAAAACAGTAATGCAAAACCTCGTGTACCAAACTAAACTAAAGCAGGAAAAAGCGTCAAAAAAATTAAAACTTTAAGCAACTGAATTTTTATAAACTGCATATCAAGCACCAAGCCGTTTTCCCCAATCACCTGCTACAACGGGGTCTCGAGCAAGCACTGGGCCAATCAGGACCTATTGTGCACGTGTAATTGTATGTGTAACATTTAACTAACATAGTCGTCTTCTGCTAAGCGGTTAATTGTTCGTGGCAGAGTGGTGTAACCGACTTCCGGCCAGTTCATATCACGTTTTTCAGTGACGTAGACGTATTCTTTGAACCGGACATGTCACCTCGAGTCTGATTGGTGGAGACTTCTGCTGTGATGTGGTTCAGTCTGGCTTGGCTCTCCTGTCCTTGATGCGGATGGTGAAATTCACCTGAAACAATATGTTAACAATATGATTAGTAGACGTATTTTCTGTCATATTGGTTTGCTTTTAATTGAAACTACAGTGCAGAGAAATAATTTAGAAGTTGTTGTTCAGTATTTCTGAAGAAACTAGGTAATTTTACTTGTGAATGTGTTAGTCTGAAACGTAGGGGTATCCTGCAATAACCTACCAGTAATAATATATGTCATCAGGATTTGTATGAGAAGTAAGGTGGATATATTTAAATCTATCTTTTAAGTGACCACGACGTTACCCATAATGTTAACATTATACGGGCTTCAGCAATTTGAAACTAAGATTTATTAGCTTTTGAGATCAGGTGTGCATATGTTGTCAATATAACATACACTTATGACACTTCAGCCAAATTAGTTTCTTGTTCTTTTTTACTTATATTCCTGTTGAGCCACTGTACGCATGCATCCGCAGAAAGGCATAAAATGGTTCGTGATGATCAGAATTAATGTCAACAAACCAGATAAAACCAAGCATACATAGTATGGGAAAAGATTCAATTATTATCTTAAAATTAATATTTTGGCAAATTGAGCATTGGTACCTTACAAGCTAATTAAACCCTGTTTCAAATAGGTAAAATGGCATAAACCTCACCTTAAGGTCAATGTCAGAGACTCTTCGAAGACAGCGTTTAGAATAATTATATATCTTTAAATGTACAGGATAGTGGTCACATAATGTAATATTATAAACTTCTGCATGACTTTGTCGAATCCTGAAGTCTGTATTTACTTAATATTAGTTATATTTAGTATGTGTTGGGAAATGGTAGACAATGCCGGTTGGGGTATGGTAAGTTAGTTTTATGACTTGCTCTTTCAACATGACTTTGTCAATATGACTTGCTCTGTCAACATAACTTGTGTCAACATAACTTATTGCGTCAACATAACTTACTGTGTCAACCTGGTTTACTTTGTCAACAAGACTCACTGTGTTACATGATTCACAATGTCAAAATTATTCTGATTCACTGTGTCAAAACAACTTACTGTGCCAACATGACTTACTCTGTCTACAAAGTCAGCAGTGCCGTAACGTTTTTTCGTCAGCTGTTCTGTCGTGTAGCAACTGCAAGCCCAGATATTGGTGGATCCAGGTTCTTCTACGTTTCCTTTCCGTCTGTGATATCCATAAGAGCTGTCTTGGTGCTGTCCGATTGACCCTATGACAGGATCATTTACACAGGTACAAATAGAAACACATTGCAATTGGA
This sequence comes from Escarpia spicata, assembly GCA_963995525.1. Lineage (NCBI taxonomy): Eukaryota > Metazoa > Annelida > Polychaeta > Sabellida > Siboglinidae > Escarpia > Escarpia spicata. The sequence goes on from OZ023207.1 coordinate 5,420,076, forward strand.
GTTTAGCTAATTAAAGAGCAGCGTCGGCGTTACAGTGTAAGCTGTTGGGTGGTAAGGTACATATGTCTAACCGTTACAGGTGCTGTGATGATCGATTGTGTTTCAAATTGATCTAAATTGATAACATGTAAAGAGGGGATAACCATTCTTATATAGAAATACACATATGTGATCTTTATTATTTCCCTAGAACTATATTCATTATCAACCCAAATACGTGCAGTTTTGATATTATGTGGGTATAATAAAGTTTGGTAGTAAACACGATAAACATATTTGCAGTGATTCCCTTTTCCTGAACGTCACACCTAGTGGATCTTCGGTATATCTGAAAATAACGTTTTGTTTATTATAAATGTCACTTGCGTGTATTGTAGTCTGTGTTCATTGGAACTTCTTCTGAAGGTGCACGGGTCTTCCTCTCACCATACGACCTGTGATCCCAGGATCTACAACTTGAAGTCAATATGTCATCATTAACACAGTTTGGCCAACTCATTGCAGGTTAACAATAATTTTCATATTAAAGTCTAAGTGAAATGGACCGTTTTATTCCCAATCTGAATGAAATGTACTCTAAAATACAGTAACTCATTCAAAAGGTTCACATAATTCCTGTGTACATCCAGCGACAAACTTGTAGAAAAGATTATTATCTTTAAGCTGATAGCAAAACTATTAATTTCCGCCATGCTAAAGGATAGGGCACGCTCAGCGGCCCTACCTGTGGTGACGTCAGCAACATCTGACGAACTCATGCGCAAATGACCACGTTTGAGTGCGCGTACTGACATGAATTCGCAAATGAACAGACTTCATACTTGGCACATTACTTGACAAGTGTATTAAGTTTACGTTTGCGAAGTTACAAAACATTTAATATTTCACTTCACTTAGTCTTTAATGTGAACCTATGACATGTCAATTGAAATGAAACGTGAGTTAGTCGCGACTTACCTACGCACGGCTGTGTAGACACTGAATGTGACCACTTCGTTTCCATTACTTGAGTCCACCGAGGAAACATTCATACCTCGGTGCCAATGTAAAACATACCTATCAAACTGCACCCATCAACGTGTTAATTGTCTCAACTGTGATAGTAACCTTACCTTTGTGAAATACCGTTATGATATACCTACCAATTTGACGCTGTTGGTTTGAAAGGCCTTATACGTACTCGATTAGTCATTTTGAAACTATAGTAAACGTAAATTTAAAAATACTGTAGTTTTCTTACAAGGCTAATTCTACCAACCACAGTAGGTTGTGCCCTTTGTGGTAACATACCAGACTGTAATAAAGTGAATATGAGTTATCTATTATATATATATATTGTATATTATAAACGCAACGTCATTGTACTGAATATATATATATATATATGATATATAATATAATGATGTTGCATGCATTTATAATATATACATATTGTATATTATAAATGTTGCATTTATAATATACTATATATATATATATACATATAATAGGTAACTCATATTCACTTTATTACAGTCTGGTATGTTACCACAAAGGGCACAACCTACTGTGGTTGGTAGAATTAGCCTTGTAAGAAAATAGTAAACATATATATATATAATTCAGTATAATTTTTGTATTTATAATATGCAGTATATATATATAATGTCTTAAATGTATTAATCAGTGTATACTTATATGTGGTCGTACCTCAAAGACGCTGCGTGTACGTCTCACTTCCTGACAGTCAACTGATGACTTTGTCACATCGGTACTTGTTTGACGTCATCCTCTGTATGTGACGCCGTTGAACAGCTCAGTGTCTCCCACGAGAGGTTGGATGTCGTACGTTGATGTTGTCAGTTATAGCCTCCTGCTGTGACGTGTTGACGCGTGTAGACTTTGCCTCATGTGCGTACAAGTACCCGAGCAGCCAGTTGTAGTTGCAACTTTACACATTACCCCCCCCCCCCCCCCCCCCCTACATGAGAACACATTCAAGTATTTGTATTAATATATAACAAAAAACATATAACCAACAACCAAATGGACATATTTCACCATATCCCCCCTTGTACCAGTTATGGGGCAGTGATCCTGCCGCTCATCCCCGTGCAGTATTGTAATTCCCCGGTAGATGTCGTCGACGGAATCTTGCATTTGGAGAATGGTTTGACTTCCGCCTATCGTGTAGACTGATGACAGTCTGCAAAACAACACATTAATTAACTGGCATAAATACTACATTAATTATTTGTTCAAATAATTTTACGTCGCAGTGAAAACTACATAAAGACTGTTTTCAAAACAAACGTTGCATCGCAACGGATGCACACACATCACGACGAATCACAGCAGACGAGACTAAGACGATAACGTTATAATATTATAGTGACGTGCACGCCGACCATTAGCTCATGGTTATGTTAAACAAAGAAGATATCAAGAAACCTGATGGATGGGGTGCATACAATTGTATGTTATAACAACAGCCCGATCAGTAAATGTCGAGTGCATAGGGTACATAATCCTAGCGGAAGGCATTCAACGTTATGCTACTACTAATAGAGGCCAGTGTGGCTACAAAGTGCATTACGTGTGTGGATACATCGTGGTGTAGTAGACCACACCATCTTGAATTACTAGTCCACTCGGTTTGCCAGTTTTGATGTAGATTTTTCGTCTGTTAAGGCCCGAGAATTCCGCACATTCTATGTTGCGATCCTCTGTAACATAAACGATTTAAAAAATTAAAATATTAATGTAAAATCAGGAAAATTTACTACTTTTCTTAACAAAATTTCTCAATATATGTTAAACTGTCAAACAGTTGCATTTATTCCCATATATGTTAAGGACGTATTTAGTTTGGATTTCATAGCTTTATACACATAGCCTCTGCAACCTATTTCAATGGATGTTAATTCTGACTTTACTATGTTAGGGGATCAGTGTTTTGAATATATGGTATTTATCGATGTTTCGGAGGGTTCAATGAGTACAATGATGTCAATTTATTTAGTATAGGCAAAGCAGATGAGAAGGTCAGAAGAAGAGTCTAACATTAAGGGATTTCTGTGGAAGATAATTAATAACATGAACTTCAGGCATGATATTGCTGACACAGTTTTCAAGATGTTTTAGAATACTGTTATATTTCCATGTTTATGTTTTCTTTTACGACCAGCTATCACTCGATCGAGAGAATGGGTGTCGTCACATAAATAATATTTCCTTGTCCCAGAATTTCACCTTTCGGAATTGATTTTTGTTTGATTTGATATTTTTCGTGTACTACTCTACTCGGTACCCCCCCCCCCCCCTATTCCCGGTGTATCCGTGTTATGTTCATGCAGCCCTTTCTCTGTTTGTACTGAATTTACGCCAACTATAGGGTAGGTTGGTATTGGGCAATCAAATTTATTAACACAGGGATTGCCACTGTGCACATATAATATATACAATAGTCACATCTTGTGCACAGCCAGGTACATCGAGATTACAGAGTGATGGACCACACATGTTATGTACGACACATTTTGTACATTTAGAATAATCATACTAGACATTTACCAAAAAACCCTTGATTGCTGTTATATTAATTACAGCATACCGACTGTAATATGCTTACAGTATATAGAACACAAGGGAAAAAGATACCTGGTGTGCAGACTGCACACCTTTCTATAGTACTAGCCACAGTAATTCAGCTTGATATATACAAAAGTGGGGGATAAAACCCCCCTATCTTACAACATTCATGTAACATCCCTATTTAGTTATCTTGCATTATGTATGCTCATATGGAAGTAACTAACACACGCTATACGTACAACAGATACAACGGGTGGGTGGGTGGTATTCAGCATATCGTATTTGCTGAATGAGGAATATACAACGAACTTGTAATATTATGTGATTATGTTTCTACCACACCGAATATGTGATTTTGCCGGATGCGAGTTTTTGCATAGAAAATGTCCATTATGGGACATATTTTGCTTGTTGTTGAAGCTGATGCGTCACGGCGACAATGATAAACAGGAAGACAATTTGAGCGAAAGTAAGCACACGCGAGACGCCACTTAGGCGGAAGTAATGTCGTGGGGACACCATTTTTGGCGGTAGTATAAATATGACGTCATGATCACGTGACCTGATAGTTCACCATCTTCCCGGCGTCGGAAAAAAATGCATCATTGATAATGGGCAATGAAATATTTCATGACGTAATTTGCTCCTTCCACCGCATTTTTTACGTTAGGTTAGCGTATTTAAGCGCTACTGTAACAAAAATCATTGCGCATGCGCAATGATCTATTTCATCTGAAGTGACGTAATGTGCTTCCTGCTACCTTATTTCCTCAAACTGCGCATTGAAAATCTCCTACTGACTACTAACAGTGATTCCAAACACAATCTTAGTGAGTTTAATAAAAATAGTTCAGTGGCACCTACCGAAGTTAACCCAACAGATCCTGCTGGTGCAGTTGTCGATGTAAAGGTTGCCGAATTTCTCCAGACCCGTTGACATAATCTGTGTGTTTCCACTTCCGTCCAGATTGACCTTGTAGATACCAGTTGGTGTGTATGTCCTATAAAACAGAACCCTGAAGAAAAAAAAAATATATATATATATAATTCACCATGACAGTCATCAGTGGTGCTACATTATATATCATTAACATATTTTGACTTTGACAATTACGTTTTTGAGAGTCAACAACATTCAAGATACACCCAGTGTATACAAAATTGCTAACTATGTAAAATTAATTGCCGTCGAAAATGTAAAGGTAATTTCTTAAAGGTTATAACAAGCACACTGTGTGTGTGTGTGTGTGCGTGTGCGTGTGCGTGTGCGTGTGCGTGTGCGTGTGTGTGTGTGTGTGTTTAATTGTCGATGTAATTGAATGTCAGTTTAACAAATGTTCTTTCCTATCATTGTTTCACAGAAAACTGTAGCAAACAGTTATTAGAAAGGAATTCTGAACACAAGTAATATAATTGCCAGGTACAGTTTCATTATACTGTACGAAAGCATACGTTTTACAGTAGGTATGTACTTTTTACAAATAAAAAATAAAAAACTTCTACAAGTGTCTACACAGGAGTAACATATTAGTATAGGTAGTCATGCAACATACCAGTTATAGGTAGCATAACAATATAGGTAGTTTTGTTTCAATGTTACTCCCTTCAAACGTTTCAACATAAAATCGAGGTCATGCGTAACACATATGTTATGTTTTTGGAAGATACCACTAAGCGGGTAGATGAGGGATCACTAGTAAATATCATCGCCTTAGATTTTCCGGAAGCTTTCGACAAAGTGCCACATCAAAGATTACTGCTTAAACTAAAGGCTCATGGCATAGGCAATGGCATAATTAACTGGATAGAAAAATGACTGATTGACAGAAGACAACGGGTAGTAGTTGACTGGGAGGTTTCAAATTGGAAATCAGATTTGAGTGGGGTACCACAGGGATCAGTACTAAGATCTATATTATTTTTAATGTATATCAACGATTTGGACGATGATATAACAAGTAAGGTGTTTAAATTTGCAGATGATACAATATTGTTTAGAAGGATTAAAAGTGATGGAGATAGACAACATTTACAAGACGATCTTGACAGGTTGATTAAATGATCTGAAAAGTGGCAAATATTGTTCAATTTTGGGAACTGTAAATGCCCCCACACAGGACATGGGAACGAAGATGTACAATACACAATGAGGTGCTAAGTACTACTGTAAAAGAAAAGGACTTAGGGATAATCATTAGTGCTGATATGAAAGTTTCAGAGCAGTGCGGAATTGCAGCTTCAAAGGGAAACCACGTCCTTAGATTAATTAGGCGAAATATAGCGTACAAGTAAAAAGGACTAATAATAACGCTGCACAAAACAATAGTTAGGCCTCATTTAAAATATTGTATTCAAGCGTGGAGGCCATTTCGCAGGAAGGACATAGATATGCTAGAAAGAGTACAGAGGAGAGCGACTAAAATGATGCCAAAAACTGAGGGATCTTAGTTACGAAATACGCCTAAAAGAATGTGGTTTAACAATACTGGAGACCAGGAGATTGAGCGGAGGTCAGCTAGAAGTGTTTAAAATATTAAATGATTATAAAAATATTGATAGAAATAGTTTTTTTCTCAGTTAAGAAAGATAGACGGACTAGAGGGCACAAAGTTATGCACTCTGTATTAGTAAAGGAGCAGTGTAGATTATATATTAGCAAGTTCTCATTTGCACACAGAAATCTAACTGAATGGAGCAGATTATCTGCTGATTGTGTGGGTGCTATTAGCGTGAATATGTTTAAAACTAAAATCGACACATACCTCAGAAGGGCGGGATACACGTAGATAAAAAGGGTTGGACTCTCGATAAGCCAAAAGGCTTCCTTGTCCACCTGCCATCTACAGTTAATTCTATGGATGGCAATCTTGTTAAATCTTGTTAAACACTATGCCAAGTTTAACAGGTACATACAAAATGATTATCTAATTTGTTTACGTAAGTACCCTTGATTTGATAGACACACATACGTTAATAGTTATGTGTGTGTGTGTGTGTGCGTGCGTGCGTGCGTGCGTGCGTGCGTGTGTGTGTAACATGACATGAGAATGTTACCTGTTGTTGAAATCTACAGCAAAGCCGGTTATGGTTTTGTTTGAAAATGTCGCTTCAACAACCCCAGTGCCGTCCAAGTCGGTCACGATAACCTTCCCTGCCCTGGCATTTGAGATTAACACTTTGCTTTTTTCTGGGTCAACAGCCAGCCCCCATATAGCTCCCGCTGCAGAGGAAACAAGAGAAAGATAACATCATGTTATTCATGTTATTCATCCTTTTCACTTTTACAGCCACGTTATTGTCACCGACCATGTTTATCAATCACACGCATCCTATTCATCCTATTCATCCTATTCATCATATTCATCCTATTCATACTATTCATACTATTCATCATATTCATCATATTCATCATATTCATCATATTCATCATATTCATCCTATTCATACTTCTTATGTGATCATCTTCAAATTTGGAATCACATACCTTTATCTATTTTTTAAATAATATCCACAGCAATGTTCACTTGTCGCCTGAAATTCACCGCAAAAGATTGTGTTACAAACAACTGAAATGTACAATGGCAAAACGCAATATAGCCATGTGGTTAATTTTTAATAAAACTCACTTTTGTGTTTAATCATCGAATTATAAATAAAATTAGAGTATCAAGTTGGAATATATTAAGAATTCAAAGTCAAACAGAATGGTAGCTAAAACTGAAATCTTTCGCTGATTTTCAGCAAAATTTTGGGCCAGTCCATGGGCAAGATTTATCTGATAGTTTGGGTAAACATACAGTTTTAGCAAGGTTGATGAAAACGAGCACCACGAATATGATGTCACTGCCCAGAAAAAAAATCACAACGCAAGTAGAGCATCTAGTTCAAATCATAGACAATACGGGAAACCAATTCTGAGACGATAGTCCTGAACTTCTCTCATTTTAACAGATGAATATGTGGTAAACACTGTAAGTAAGGCTGAACCACTGGAGAAAGATCAGAAAGCAGCTACCACAGGTCAATTATATTTGACTGCCCATGTGCAATCGCATTGACCCTATTGAAAAGTCCTACATCACAGTCCTGATCAAACCAGGCGAGAAAGGAGTCAACGCTTAAGAATGATGCGGCCCTCTTCTCTCGGTTATACATTGTTGTACATAAAAAGGAAGCCGAACTACGAAAGAGTTGACGTTGTCTAAGAATGTACGATACATGTCACGCCAGCAGCGTCAAATTAATAATGAGAGAGAAGCGTTCTAAAAGCAACGCTTTTTTATCGCTTCACCATCATATTCTACGACAAGATTAGCAGTCTGAGCTCGCTGATGAGGCGATGACATAGTTATTATATCAAAGGTAAAACGTGTTCAAAATGAAGATTGGTGTAGCCTTTAAAACGTGATGTGATAGACGTGAACAGTACAGTGTACATATGATTAGAATTCAAAGAGGCAACAAATAAAATAACAAAGAAAGGATTTGGCTTCAGTCACAGGAAAATTGGCCAGTTTCCATCAATTATAGCAACGGAGTAAAAGTGAAGGCGGCTAGCTCGCTCGCATAGAGTATTTGAAGAACACCTCAAGTAACGAGATGCCAGACGAATACACGGACAAGAATATAATATTGAAGAAGGCAATATGAATTCACAAAGGAAAAGAGCTTGAGGAAACTACAGAACATATGGAATAGGGTTTCAAGAAAAAACAATGAGCATAACCTGTTAAGACACGTGCGATAACTTAATAACAAGCCTCGTTAACACCTTAGCAAAGGATAGTGACTAAAACCTGAAAAAGGATCCAGGTGATGTTTTAATATAGGGAAATCTACTTCCAGAAACATTTAAATACAAACTGGTCAAGACTAGAGGAAGCAATCGACAGCATTTCAAATTACACACATGAACAAGTTGCACCTCCATTCTCTTTTGTATTTGTCAGTAGCTTTACTGCATATATTATTATAGAACATGTTATAACAATTGGACAGTCTGATACTACTCAACTTGCCGGCATCGTAGATTTCCATAATGTTGGAGCCGGCGAGTGTCGCCCGTCTGACATTGCCATTCCAATTATCACTCCAGTACATCAAGGCATGTACTTCGTCCACAACGACACAGTGCATAGTAGCTACAATCATACAAGATACTCTGTCAGGTTAACAGCAGTCGACACCAATTAGCGTAGTCTTTGTAACACCAAATGTTGCAGCAACAGATGTGTGCTACGAGCAGGAAAAGAACCGTTGTCCAGAAACGTAGTAACACATCATGTGATTCGTATGCTCTGACATGGCAGTAACCAGCATTCTTGTCAACAACGTTGTAACACAGCATGTGATTCGTATGCTCTGACATGGCAGTAACCAGCATTCTTGTCAACAACGTTGTAAAATAGAGTTTTTTGACTCTGTGAGATGGTGAAATCCTGTGATGTTATTATAATCCAGAAATGTGCATAAGGTGGTTATTAAATTCTTATTCTATTGGACAATTGCAACACATTGTTTTGAAGATCAATCAACGTTTTCTCAGACTGCCTTTTTAATAAAATAAATGTGCTGATGATCTGTAGAATCGTTTCGTGCCATTAGAGAAAGTTGTAAAATATGCCAAAATAAATACTAAACAGCATTTCAATTCATTTTTTCGTGTTGATATGCATATTAGGGCAAACTTGACAGTTTATTATCCTTCCAGCTGGAAACCTAATCCATGCATTACGAACTCCCACGTGCATGTATGGCGCCCTCAACGTCGTGATAAATATAACCTCACCCGAGCGAGGAACGCCCCTAGGAGTCTGTATTTGGAAAATGTGAACCCCCGTTGTGAAAAGTTGCCTATGGGCGTGCGGAGTTCTTCCATTTTTCGTAATGGCAAATTACCAAACCTAATAGCAAATTAGCAAACATAAATAATTGGTTCCTTTGCTGCTACCAATTTACAGGCGTTGAACACGCGGGAATGCAACAAAATGGGCAGACAGAAAGTTGTTGAATATTCTTCAGAATTGACGTCGGCTTCCCCGTTGTTTCTGTCGCATGTTTCAGCAATGATTTCGGCAATGGTTAGCGCTTCAGCTAACAGGCACTGAATTCTGAATAACTGTCAAGACACGCTACCTTTATTCAGTTTGTCTTCTTTATTATATGCCTTAACTATTTCCATGTAATATTGAATGTAATAAAATGTGCAGATATGCCACAAAATGGGCAGAATGTTGTTGAATCCTCTTTAGATTTCACATCGTTGTATATATGTTATGCCTCTTTCCAGACTGCAATAACATATATAACACATGCAATTCTTTTAAATGTTGGTAAGCTGTATAACCCTTCATGGAATCACCAATCATGTACTCCAAGCAACATTAGATCAGTGCCAAACACATTGTTTTTTTAACTTGTTACTTACGTCCACAGCTGCCGATGAGTAGTTTTGGCGATCCATAGTTTCGAGGTGTTGAAGATGGTATCGGTTCCATCACGAAGATCTCTGAGCTAGTAGCTAAAATTAGTGATCCCCGACTGAAGATACCAGCAGCTGCTATTGAAAGAAACAATAGCAATAGTTCGTAGCATGTCAATTTCGCGAGTTGTTTTCAGAGATATGCTTATTTCAATAGAATATCCCAAGAGAAAACCATTGGGTCATGTCATGGTAACTGTAGCCGATGATGCACTGCGTTGATGTTGTGTGTACATTACTGGGCATATTGTTTTTATTTACTTTGATAACACTGCGTTGTTGTTTTATTTAACGCAACATGAACCTTAGAACCCAGATGGCTGATTGAAATAAAAGATCATGTTAGAGACAACAACGTTTTATATATAAAGAGAACACTTTTAACATTACAAACAAATTGTTGTAATAAGTCGCCCCGTTAGTAAAAATAGAATAAAAAGCTAAGTTCTTGTACAACGTTGCATCCAGTCCTAAGACTGCTGAAAGCGCTTATTCACCTTTCGTCCTGACTAAATTGTTTAATAAAATATCATCTAGACTGCTCAGTGAAGTAATGAAACACGCTGAAACTACTGCGCAAAGACAAGTTTTACACAAATATCCATAAGTGTTTGTAGCAGGGTACGTATTCCTACAGATGGGGAAAATGGAGCAAAGTTGAAAAAAAGAACTAAGCCAAAGTTCGAAATTTCAAAGAAATGATTAGAAAACGGAACCTCACGAATGAGAGTTCGACAGTCTAACTATACTTCTACCTCGCTCTACAGCTGATGACCATAGTTATACATGCACTTTTGCACAAACCTTTTATAGTTTTAGAAAATACATTCGCGTATTGTAAATAAACAATTGCTTACCTTGTGAGTTGGTAGCCCAGAAACAGACCAATGCCAAGATCAGATCTCGAAACAGCGGCCAGACTGGAGGGACAGACGGTGGAATTCGGGTCAGCTTGTTGAAACCTCGAGGCGCCATTTCTGTTCTGAACTTGACCACAAGCATAACAGGCCAATGCCGCGTCGGTTGACAGGTGCACTTCAGCAATATGTCAATCGACTGAAGTGATGATTCTGCGAGCGATATGATTATAGTGGCGTATGACATTCTAAAATCGATAAGCTACCTAGCATTCTGTGATAGGCCGCTGGTCACTACTGACGACGGGTGCGGACCATATAGCCAGTTGATCGAACGTGCGTTGCTACGATGTAACACATAATTTATGCAAACTCGTCAGAAATGTCTACTGGACAACTAAGTATTTGTGCGCGTGTGTAAAATCCACTTTTGTTCTAGACGGTATTAATTTGTTAAGCGTTTAGATTTCAAGACGATACGTGATCTGAAGAAATCCAACGTATTAGTAGTATTTCGTGTTGTATGTTTGTCTTTACATCAATGTTTTCCAGTTACGGTATCCTCAAAAATCCATAAGAAAACTTAAAAAGCAAAAAAAGAGTGTTTCAATTCAAAGTGCTGTGCACTAAGTTTCGGGAAATCATGCCAGATCTTTGATTAGCCGAGAACTCAACGATTACAGAATAATTCGTAAAAAAACTAGACGCCATTAAATATAGAGTGTATGTGGGTAACGTGCATTGTTACATCTGCTATTCTAGTTGTTTCCTGCACTCGGCAGCGTTCTGTTAACTGACAGGTAGCATGTGTATATTACGGTTACAATTGAATGGTCTTATGAGGTTTCATTCAAATAGGCACCCTTTTTCTGAACAGCATTGCTAACCCTACCTATTATATTCCCCAAAAGGCCGCCTTCTAAAACCTACCCCGTTATTGCTTACACCCCCGCCGAATTACCTGTCCGTCTTTGTCTGCCAACGTAATTTGACCTGCGCAACCACACGTCGATGGCGTTCTTCCGACGCAATATAAAATTTTTTATTTTTTGTTTTTTTTGCGTTCCTAGAAACACCTTCAAATCCACTTGATGCACGTAGCGAGAAATGCGCAAGATCGGTTGCTAAAAGCAACAGGTAGTTTAAATATAGCTTAGTTTTAAATTATATATTGTGTATGTATTGTACCAGTGCAATTGTATAGTATGGGGAATGCCATTTATAAGTTTATAACTTCTTGCATTCCCCTTCAACATTTTTTTATTGTTCAATGCTTAACTATATTTTTCATTGTTCCACTGTTTATGGTGGATTAACTTACAAATATGCATGTTTACACCTTATTTCAAATTACACATTGTACTTATGTTGAATCAATTCAATTCATAGTTAATGATGACGTGCTATTCTCACGACCTTGTCATTCAGAAGACTAGTCAAGATCCGCGTACGTACATTGTTTTCAAAACCGTATTTCCGTCGATTGTTTGAAAACATACTGAGTTGACTCTCGTGACATCAATATATTGACAACTAATGTTAGTTGCACGACGCGCCGACTTGTAGGTCAAAGCAATCAAGTCAATACATTCACTCGCCTAGTTTTATACTAATTTCACAGAAAATAATACAGCTTGAATTTCTTCCATTTCAGTCAATTTTATCTCGGATTTTACAAACGTTTCGCTTAGGTCAATTTACATGATCCCATAAAAAATCGACCACTATATTCACTCGAAGGCGCATGTATGATCCTTACAAAGCATACGAAAACAACAAACACTGGTTAGAAGCGACGTAAAAATGCGGGAGTGGAGGACGATTGAACGGAGGAAGAGGGATTGGAGGGCGATCGAACGGAGGAAGAGGGATTCAAATAAATAGACACAGACACTTATATGAGTGTTGAATTTAATTACCTGATAGACAACTGTGGAGCGCAGTCGGGCAGTGTCTAGAGCTTCAGACTCTCAATCGAGAGAATCCCGGTTCAAATCCTATGCTGCCTAGTCGAACGTTGGACTAGTTCGGTCACTCTACGTTGCTCCAGTTCACTCAGCTATACGAATGAGTACCTGGCCGTAAATAGTGATGAATATTTGTTTGCGAATAGTATTCGCGTATTAATAGCAGCGTGGCTGAATGCTTCCCAGGGAAGTCTTGAGGTGGTGTTTGATTGAACAGGTATGACATGGAGTAAAGTGTAAAGCTTTTAAGCAATCCTAAGGACTAGGTACTGCGCTGTATAAGTACTTATCTTTATTATACATTTACTACGATACAGCCAACAATCTATACAAATGGCAACGAATAGTTTATTGTTTGAACGTGTTCATGAAAAAACGTTAACCTCCTTATGTAAACTGAACAAATACTGTGGTCCCACGAAGCACGCCGTAAGTAGAGACAGAGAGAGAAAACAGAGAGATATAAATACAAAGATAGAGACATAGATCAGGTACTAATTAATTATTAATTATGTTTAACATCTGCACCGTTCCGCGGCGATATATTAGCCATGATAACGCAGTATTCGCATACAATTTAAAACAAAGACCTCATATATTATTGAAAACGCTCAACGCGATGTCGGTCAGTAAGAACAACCAGGACTTAGTAGAATTGCACTGCGGTAACTCAGGGTGGAGAATGAAATCAAAAGGTTCCTTAATAAGGATGGGTAGACCTTTGCGCCGCCAAAATTTAAAATAAGCCATTGTCACATTATATTATAATATATTATATTGTGTTTTAGTATTCTATTATAATACATTATATTGTAAGTAATGTGTTATATTAATTCCGATTTTAGACTACATACCCCCATACCGCCGTGGATACCCGTAGAAATGCCGATTGTGTTACTCGTGGACACACAAGGAGTGTTACCCGTGGACACATCGGGAGTTATCCATAGACACACCTGAAGTGTTACCCGTGCATATACACCGGAAGTGTTACACGTGGACACACCGGGAGTGTTAACCGTAAGAATTCTGGGAGTGTTAAACTTGCACACACCGGGAGTGTTACCCGTAGAAATACCGGAAGTGTTACCCGTGGACACACCGGGGTGTGTTACACGTTGACACATCGGGAGTGTTACACGATGTTATCGATTGTAATATATGGTTGTACATGATTGGTTTCAGACTTCGGTTGGAACATTACTTCTGTGTTCTTTAGACTGATAGTTATTATAAATCGACGGGCTACTTTTCCAAAACAATTAATAATTGCCTTTACGTCAGCGATACAATGTGCAGTCAGCGCACATATATCAACAAATAGCTGATATCGCACAAGCATCTCTAAAAATCGTGCTCTGGGCTTTCACAAACTGT
>OZ023207.1:5434530-5807030 GCA_963995525.1 Escarpia spicata
CTTTACGTCATCGGTTCAATGTGCAGTCAGCGCACACACATCACCAAATAGGTGATATCGCTCAAGAAGTTCTAAAATCGTGCTCTGGGCTTTCGCAACACGACCTCTCAATCCGAATCCCCCATCAGGTACTAACTAATTATTAATTATGTTTAACATCTGCACCGTTCCGCGGCGATATATTAGCCATGATAACGCAGTATTCGCATACAATTTAAAACAAAGACCTCATATATTATTGAAAACGCTCAACGCGATGTCGGTCAGTAAGAACAACCAGGACTTAGTAGAATTGCACTCCGGTAACTCAGGGTGGAGAATGAAATTAGAAGATTCCTTAATAAGGATGGGTAGACCTGTGCGCCGCAAAATCTAAAATAAGCCATTGTCACATTATATTATAATATATTATATTGTGTTTTAGTATTCTATTATAATACATTATATTGTAAGTAATGTATTATATTTATTCCTCTTTCTTTCTCTCTCGCTCTCTCTCAGGTGTGATGCGAAATATATTTAATCTACAGTTTGTGAAAGCCCAGAGCACGATTTTAGAGATGCTTGTGCGATATCAGCTATTTGCTGAGATATACTGCGCTGCTGCAAATTGAATCGCTGACGTAAAGGCAAGTATTAATTGTTTTGGAAAAGCAGCCCTTCGATTTACAATAACTATCAGCCTAAAGAACACAGAAGTAATGCTCCAACCGAAGTCTGAAACCAATCATGTACAACCATATATACAATCGATAATATCGTGTAACACTCCCGATGTGTCAAACGTGTAACACTCCCGGTGTGTCAACGGGTAACACTTCCGGTATTCTTACGGTTAACACTCGCGATGTGTCTACGTTTAACACTTCCGGTGTATATGCACGGGTAACACTCCTGGTGTGTCCACGTGTAACACGTCTGGTGTTTCCACCGGTAAAACTCCAGGTATGTCCACGGGTAACACAATACGCTTTCTACGGGTATCCACGGCGGTATAGGGGTATGTAGTCTAAAATCAGAATTATATAATACCTTACATTACAATAAAATGTATTATAATATAATACTATAATACAATATAATATATTATAATAAAATGGCTTATTTTATATAATTTTGGCGGCGCAAATATCTACCCATCCTTATTGCGGAACCATCTGATTCCATTCTCCATCCGGAGTCACGGCATTGCATTGCTATTAAGGCCTGGATGCTCTTAGTGACCGACGTCGCGTTGAGCGTTTTCAATCATATATATAGGTCTTTTGTTTGAAATTGTATGCGAATACGGCGTTATCGTGGAGAATGTGTGGCCGCTGATCGGTGCAGATGTTAATTAATAATTAATTAGCACCTGATTGACGTCATACTCACGGAATCTCCAGAAAGCAAAATTTGAGAGAGTCGGTGTGTGAGGATGCATTCTTAGTTGAGTGATTTTATGTCTTGAGTCGTGAGTGAATATAACCTACATCGGCATTGGTGTCTCTGTCGGCGTCTCCCTGTCTCTGCTCTCTGATTCTCTGTTTCTCTGGTTTCTCTGTTTCTCTGTTCTCTGTTTCTCTGTTTCTCTGTTTCTCTCTGTATCTCTGTTTCCTGTTTCTCTGTTTCACTGTTTCTCTGTCTCTGTCTCTGTCTCTGTCTCTCTTTCCTTTATTTATCTCTGTGTCTGTCTGTCTGTATGTCTGTCTCTCTCTCTCGTTCTCTCGTTCTCTCTTTCTCCCTCTCTCTCTCTCTCTCTCTCTTTCCCTCAGTATATCTCTCTTCTCTCTCTCTTTCTTTCTTTATATATATATATCTCTCTTTCTCTCTTCTCTCCCTCTCTCCTCTCTCTCTCTCTCTCTCTCTCTCTCTCTCTCTCTCTCTCTCTCTCCTCTCTCTCTCTCTCTCTCTCTCTTTCTATCACATTCTCTCTTTCTCCTCTCTTTCTACCTCTCTCTCTTTCTCTCTTTCCCTCTTCTCTCTTCTCTTGCTCTCTCCCTCTCTTCTCTCTCTTTCTTTCTCTCTTCGTTCTTGCTCTCTCTAGCTATCTATATCTCTCTCTATCTCTGTCGCTCTCCCTCTCTCCCCCCCCTCTCTCTCTCTCTCTCTCTTTTTCTCTCTACCTGTCTGTCTCTGTCTGTGTGTGTACGTGTGTGCCTCTCTCTTTGTTTGTATCTCTGTCTATGTCTCTGTCTCTGCCTCTTTCTCACTCTGTCTCCCTCTCTCTCTCTCTCTCTCCTCTCTCTTTCGCTCTCTCCGATCTCTCCGATCCGTTCGTACTTCTGATCGTGAATAATATATATATATATATGTATATATATCTCAATGTGTGTCGCAATGTTCGGACGATGTATGCAAACGAAGTGTTCATCATAGCATTTTGTTGTTATGAACACATAGCTAATGAAGAAGCATTATGTCATGAATCATGAGTGAATATCAGCTTCATAGGCATTGGTGTCTCTGTCTCAGTCTCAGTCACTTTCTTTGTCTATCTCCCTCCCTCCCTCTCTCTCTCTCTCTCTCTCTCTCTCTCTCTCTCTCTCTCTCTCTCTCTCTCTCTCTCTCTCTTTCACTGCCTCTCTCTCTCTCTTTCTAGCTCTCTCTCTCCACCTCTCTCCCTCTCTCTCCCTCTCTCTCCCTCTCTCTCCCTCTCTCTCCCTCTCTCTCTCTCTCTCTCTCTCTCTTTTCACTGCCTCTCTCTCTCTCTCTTTCTAGCTCTCTCTCTCCCACCTCTCTCCCTCTCTCTCCCTGTCTCTCCCTCTCTCTCCCTCTCTCTCCCTCTCTCTCCCTCTCTCTCCCTCTCTCTCCCTCTCTCTCCCTCTCTCTCCTCTCTCTCCCTCTCTCTCCCTCTCTCTCCCTCTCTCTCTTTCTTTTTTTCTTTCTCTTTCTCTCTCTCTCTCTCTCTCTCTGTCTCAGTCTCTGTATTTTTTTTTCTCTCTCTCCTCTCTCTCTCTTCACTCCCTCTCTCTCTCTCTCTCTTTGTAGCTCTCTCTCCCTCTCTCTCCCTCTCTCTCCCTCTCTCTCCCTCTCTCTCCCTCTCTCTCCCTCTCTCTCCCTCTCTCCTCCCTCTCTCTCCCTCTCACTCCCTCTCTCTACCCCCCTCTCTCTCTCTCTCTCTGTCTCAGTCTCTGTCACTTTCTCTCTCTCTCTCTCTCTCTCTCTCTCTCTCTCTCTCTCTCTCTCTCTCTCTCTCTCTCCTCTTCTCTGTTTCTGTCTCTCCCGGTTCCTTTCGCTCTTCCCCCCCTCACTCTCTATCTGTTTCTCTCTCTCTCTCCCTCCCTCTCTCTCTCTCTTTTCACTGCCTCTCTCTCCCTCTCTTTCTAGCTCACTCTCTCCATCTCTCTCTCTCTCTCTTTCTCTTCCCCTTTCTCTTTCTTTCTCTCTCGCTCTCTCTCAGGTGTGATGTGAAATATATTTAATCTACAGTTTGTGAAAACTCAGAGCACGATTTTAGAGATGCTTGTGCGATATCAGCTATTTGTTGACATATGTGCACTGACTGCACATTGAATCGCTGACGTAAAAGCAATTATTAATTGTTTTGGAAAGGTAGCCCGTCGATTTATAATTAACTATCAGTCTAAAGAACACAGAAGTAATGTTCCAACCGAAGTCTGAACCAATCATGTACAACCATATATTACAATCGATAACATCGTGTAACACTCCCGGTGTGTCCACGGGTAACACTTCCGGTATTTCTACGGGTAACACTCCCGGTGCGTCTAAGTTTAACACTCCCGGAATTCTTACGGTTAACACTCCCGATGTGTCCACGTGTAACACTTCCGGTGTATATGCACGGGTAACACTTCAGGTGTGTCTATGGATAACTACTGATAATAAAATGTATTATAATATAATACTATAATACAATATAATATATTATAATATATAATGGCTTATTTTATATAATTTTGGCGGCGCAAATCTCACCCATCCTAATTGCGGAACCATCTGATTCCATTCTCCACCGGAGTCACGGCATTGCATTGCTATTAAGGGCTGGATGTTCTTAGTGACCGACGTCGCGTTGAGCGTTTTCAATCATACATAAGGTCTTTGTTTGAAATTGTATGCGAATACGGCGTTATCATGGAGAATGTGTGGCCGCTGATCGGTGTACTCACGGAATCTCCAGAAAGCAAAATTTCAGAGGCGGTGTGTGAGGATGCATTTTAGTTGAGTGATTTGATGAAAAAAAAATTATGATATCCTTTTTTGGACTACATGATTATCTTATTATATATATATATATATATATTCTATTGACTGTAGCATTTATTTCCACCTATTCATGTCACCTTTAAATTTAATTGCGTGTTGGCGGCAAGTTGCAAATTTGTGGGAATAAATGAGTGTGACCAAAAAACGAGATTGAGAAAGGGAAATCCACAGCTGAGATGGGACGATTACATTAAGGGTTAATTTTAGACAGACGCAGGAAGCTAAAAGTTGTAGAGAGACTGTTTTTTTTTAAATTGTTGTATTAATTATCTTCAGGGAATTACGCATAAGGCAGTGTTTTACTATCCATTGTAATGTGTAAATTACAGACATTGCAGAGCAAACGAAGTGTTCATCATTGCACTGTGTTGTTATGAAGACGGTGCTGTGACATAGCTAATGAAGACGCATTATGTCTTGAGTCGTGAGTGAATATAACCTACATCGGCATTGGTGTCTCTGTCTGTTTCTCTGTTTCTCTGTTTCCTGTTTCTCTGTTTCTCTGTTTCCTGTTTCTCTGTTTATCTGTTTCTCTGTTTCTCTGTTTCCTGTTTCTCTGTTTCTCTGTTTCTCTGTCTCTCTGTTTCTCTCTCTCCCTCTCTCCCTCTTCTCTCACCCTCTCTCCCTCTCTCCCCCTCCCTCTCTCCCTCTATCACTCTCTCTCTCCCTCTCACTCTGTATCTCTCCCTCTCTCTTCCTCTCTCTCCCTCTCTCTCCTTCTCTCTCCCTCTCTCCCTCTCTCCCTCTCTCACCCTCTCTCTCCCTCTCTCCTTATCTCCCTCTCATTCTGTCTTTCTCTATCTCTCTCTTCCACCCTCTCTATATCTCATTTTGTCTGAGGTGTGAGGCGAAATACATTTAATCTACAGCTTGTGATAACCCAGAGCACGATTTTATAACTTCTTGTGCGATATCACCTATTTGTTTATGTATGTTGCGCTGACTGCACATTGAATCGATGACGTAAAGACAATTACTAACTGTTTTAATAAATCAGCCAGTCGATTTGTAATAACAATCAGTCTAAAACCCACAAAGTAATGTTCCAACCAACGTGTCTTACAAATCATATACAACGATATAATAGATAACGTCTTGGGTAACACTCCCGATGGGTCAACGAGTAACACTCCCGGTGTGTCCACGGGTAACACTCCCGGTGTGTCCACAGGTAACACTACCGGTATTTTTGCGGGTGTCCACGGGGGTATGAGGGTAAGTAGTCTAAAATTTGAATTAATATATAAAATTACAATACAATGTTATGTAATACAATATGATAATACAATATAATATATTATAATATAATGTGACAATGGTAATCGTTCACGGGAAATAATTAATGAGAATATATGAAACATACATCTTACAGATTAAGTAGGATATCTATACATGTTTTGGATGATATAAAATAGTTGTAAGCTATACATATGTAAAATAAATAAATACATTATATATATATATATATATGTATATATATATATATATATATATCGGTTTCCTAATGTTAATAGTTAAAAAACAACTAAGACAATTTGTGTGAGGCATTATTGTTGTTGTTTGTGTGTGCGTTAATAAATAGTATGCCTACTTAATACAAGTGTTACGTGTATAATGTAATAACACTAACATTAGGTAAATGTGTCTATACATTACCTGCATGCTGTTTTATTTTCTGACTATAGCTTGGTGATTGGGAAACAAATCATAGGATAGCTATGAGAACTATTTTCGCGTGTAAGTTGCAACGAAGTCGAAAACCAATTTCAACATACCTCGAGTCGATGTGCTTGCGTAGATTTGAAAGCGGCTTCAGGAAGCCTTTGGCTTATCAAAAAACATGTTCAACCTAAGTATAACCCGCACTCGCCAGATAGCTGTCAATTTTTGAACATATTCACACTGCTAGCATTAACACAATCATCAGATAATTTGTTTCAGTCATTTACAGTCCTCTGAGAGAATGAGTACTTTCTCATATCCAACCTACACTGTTCCTTGACTAATGCTGCATTGTGCCCTCTGGTTATACTGCCTTCTTTCAATTTGAAGAAAATATTTGTATCAATGTCCCCATAACCATTCAATATATTAAAAACTTCCATTTGGTCTCCTCTTAGTCTCCTAGTCTCTAGTGTTGTCAACCCACATTCTAACAGGCGTCTTTCATAACCAAGATTTTTCAGTTCAGGAATCAGCATAGTTGCTCTTCGATGCACTATTTCTAGCTTATCTATGTCCTTCTTACGATATGGCCTCCATGCTTGTATACAATATTCCAAATGTGGCCTAATTATTGCTTTGTACAGTGGTACAATTAGCTGTTTCTCCTGATATGTGATATTTCTTCTAATTAGCCATATTATTTGGTTACCTTTTGAAGCAGCTATTCCACACTGCTCCGAATCGTTCATGTCAGCACCAACTGTTACTCCTAAGTCCTTTTCTTTTACAATTTTACCTAATATTAGTATCCCCATTATGTATTCTTTGTTCACATTTCCATGTCCTATGTGGATACATTCACACTTCCCAAAATTGAATACCATTTGCCATTTATCAGACCATATGACCAATCATCCTGTAAATACCATTTGCTATTTATCAGACCATATGACCAATCATCCCGTAAATACCATTTGCCATTTATCAGACCATATGACCAATCATCCCGTAAATACCATTTGCCATTTATCAGACCATATAACCAATCATCCTGTAAATACCATTTGCTATTTATCAGACCATCTGACCAATCATCCCGTAAATATCATTTGCCATTTATCAGACCATATGACCAATCATCCCGTAAATACCATTTGCCATTTATCATACCATATGACCAATCATCCCGTAAATACCATTTGCCATTTATCAGACCGTATGACCAGTCATCCCGTAAATACCATTTGCCATTTATCAGACCATATGACCAACCATCCTGTAAAGTGTGTTTATCTGCTTCTGGATTAACTGTTCTGAACATTTTTGTATCGTTTGCGAATGTCAGTACTTTACTCGATACATCATCATGCAAATCATTTATTTATATATATATCAAGAATAATATAAGTTCCAACATCGACCCCTGTGGCAATCTACTCAAAACTGGTTTCCAGTTTGAAATTTCCCCCTCTACTATTACTCTCCGCTGTCTTCTGTCTGTCAACCATGTATGAATCCAACTGATCACAACATCCCATATACCATGGGCTATTAGTTTAATTAACAATCTTTGATGTGGCACTTTATGAAATGCTTTCTGAAAATCTAAGCAGACAACATCCATTGTTGACACATCATCAATTCACTTTGTTATTTCTTCTAAAATGAAAAGAGATTGGGTAGACAAGACCTATCTTTTAGGAAGCCATGTTGACATTAATTTATTAATTTCTGTTTTACAAGGAATTCCACCATTGAATATTGATGACATGAAGGCAGTTACTAACTAACTGTTTTCGTATAGTAGCCCGTCGATTTGTAATAACAATCAGTCTAAAGAACACAGAAGTAATGTTCCAACCAACATCTGGAACCAGTCATGTACAACAATATATTACAATTGGTAACGCCGTGGGTAACAAACCCGATGTGTCAACGGGTAACATTCCCGGTATTTCTACGGGAAACCCTCCCGGTGTGTCCACGGGTAAAACTCCCGGTATTTCTTACGAGTAACACTCCCGGTATATCCACGGGTAACACTCCCGGTATATCCACGGGTAACACTCCCGGAATGTCTCCTTGGTAACACCGTTATGTCCACGAGTTACACTCTCGGTGTATCAACGGGTAAAACTTCTGGCGTGTCCTCGGTTAACACTCCCGTTGTATCCACGGGTAACACCCCCGGTGTGTCCACAGGTGACATTCCCGGTGTGTTGACGAGGGTCACTAAAGGTGACGGGCACGGGCCCTTGTGGGACCTCTATACTACTATTGCCATTGTCACATTACATTATAATATATTATATTGTATTATTGTATTCTATTACATTATATTGTAATGTAATGTATTATATTAATTATAATTTTACACGACGTATATACCACCGTGGATACCCCTAGAAATACCGGGATTGTTACCGATGGACACACCGGGAGTGTTACCGATGGACACAACGGGAGTGTTACCCGTGGACACAGCGGGAGTGTTACCCGTTGACACATCGGGATTGTTACCTACCACGTTGTCGATTGTAATAATTGGTTTCAGACTTTGGATGGAACATTACTTCTATGTTTTTTAGGCTAATTGTTATTACTAATTGACGGGCTGCTTTACCGAAACAGTTAGTAATTGCCTTTACATAATCATTTCCATGTGCATGAGAGACATGAGGGGGAGAGTGGAGCAAGAGAGTGAGATAGAAAAAAAAACAGAGAGAAAGAGAGAGAGTGAAAGAGAGAAAAAGAGAGATAGAGTGAAAGAGAGATAGAGATAGACAGACAGAAAGACAGACAGACAGACAGGGAGAGAGAAAGAGAGAGACAGAGAGAAAGAGAGAAAGAGAGAAAGAGAGAAAGAGAGAAAGAGAGAAAGAGAGAAAGAGAGAAAGAGAGAAAGGGAGACAGAGACAGAGAAACAGAGAAACAGAGAGTAGAGACAGGGAGACGCAGACAGAGACACCAATGCCGATGTACGTTATATTTACTCACGACTCAAGACATATACTATGAGGCGGCACTGTCTTCATAACTACACAGTGCAATGATGAACACTTCGTTTGCTTTGCAATGTGTGTAATTTCAACTTTACAATAAACATAAAAAACAGCCTTTTACATAATGCCCTGAAGACAATATTAATACAAAAATTTACAAAAAACCGTCTGTCTGGACAACTTTTATTTGTCTGCATGTGTTCCAAATGAACCGTTAACGTAGACGTCGAATGTCAGCAGTGGACTTCCCTTTTCTCTGTCGCCATTCATTCTCAGACTCATTTATTCCCGCAAACTTGCAGCTTCTGTTGTTGTTGCCGCTTTAATTATCCAAAGTCCTTTATAACTGGCACCGCAACACGACTTCTGAATCCGCATCCTCAATCAAGTACTAACTAATTATTAATTATGTTTAACATATGCACTATGGTAACGCCGTATTCGCATACAACTTCAAACAAAGACCTTATATATTATCTAAAACGCTCAACGCGACGTTGGTCACTTTGAACATCCAGGCCGTAATGGCATTGCAATGCGGTGTCTCCGGAAGAATCAGTTCAGTTCATCGCGAGAAATGTCGGGTCAATAGGGAAACATGAGGGACGCAGTCGCAGCGAATGCTCTCCAGCCAGGGCGGTTCTTAATTAAAGATGGGCAGACCTTTGCGCCGCCCAAATCATACAAAACATGCATATATTTTCTATATAATATGTAATATGTATGTTTCATTTATTATCATTAATGGCTTCTCACGAACGATTGCATTTGTCATATTATAATATAGTACATTGTATTATCGTATTGTATTACATTACATTGGATTGTAATGTAATGTATTATATTAATTTTAGACTACATACGCCATACCGCCATGGATACCTGTAGAAATACCGGGAGTGTTACACGTGGACACACTGGGAGTGTTACCCGTGGACACACCGTGAGTGCTGCCGGTGGACACATCGGGAGTGTTACCCGTGGACACACCGCGGGTGTTACCCGTGGACATACCGGGAGTGTTACCCGTGGACACACCGGGAGTGTTACCCGTGGACACTCCGGAAGTGTTACCCGGGGATGCACCGGGAGTGTTACCCGTAAAAATACAGGGAGTGTTACACGTCGACATCTCGGGAATGTTACCCGTGGACACAACGGGAGTGTTACCCGCGGACAGAACAGGAGTGTTACCCGCGGACACAAATGGAGTGTTACCCGTGGACACACCGGGAGTGCTAGCAGTGGACACCCCGGGAGTGTTACCCGTGGACACACCGGAAGTGTTACCCGTGGACACACCGGGAATTTTAACTGTGGACACTCCAGGAGGGTTACCCATGGTCATGCAAGGAGTTTTACCCCGTGGCCACACCGGAAGTGTTACCCGAAGAAATACGATTCAATGTGCAGTAAACGCACACGTAACAATACACAGCTGATATCGCACGAGTAGTTCTAAAATCGTGCTCTGGGCTTTCACAAGCTGTAGATTAAACATATTTCGCCTGACACCTGAGACAGAGAGAGAGGAGGGAGGGAGGGAGGGAGGGAGGGAAGGAAGGAGGGAGGGAGGGAGGGAAGGAAGGAAGGAGGGAGGGAGGGAGGGAGGGAGGGAGGGAGGGAGGGAGGGAGGGAGGGAGGGATGGAAGGAGGGAGGGAGGGAGGTAGGGAGGGAGAGAGGGAGGGTGGGAGGTTGGGAGGGTTGGAGGGTGGGAGGGTGGGAGCGAGGGAGGGAAGGAGGGAGGGGGCAGGGGGAGGGGGAGGGAGGGAGGGAGATAGGAAGGAAGGAGGGAGGGAGGGAGACGGACAGGCAGGGGGAGACAGAAACAGAGAGAGAGAGGGGGTTGACGCCCGCACTTTCACATGTACTCTCGCACTCAAGCATTCGCGCACGAGAGATACAGGGGAGTAAATAATAAATAAAATAAATAAATAAAAGTACTTATATAGCGCCCGATCAATTAAAATTGCTCTCGGGCGCTTTACATACATGCACACGTATATAGTAGTATTTTACATAAAAAGAAAGGCTAACTAAGTAATAAATATGTAAAAAAATATAACATTACCTTATATATATAGTTGCTAAAAAAAATATAAAACGAGAGATCATTAAAAAAACGTTTAAATAAATACATATATTAAGACATTCTTAAAAACTACTATAAACACATTAATTTATACAAGAAGAATAACCATAAATATGTTAAGAAACTAATAAAATGTATCAATAGAAAGCACATGCAATGTTCTCGTCGGTGAATTCTAAACGCTTGTTTCAAAAGGTGAGTCTTCAAAGGTGTTTTAAACACTTGTAATGATGTTGCTGTCCTGAGCGTAGGAGGCAAATTGTTCCATAGAACCGCCGAGCAAACCGCGAAACGGTGATTACCATGAGTAACAGTTTGTGAGGCCGGTACGAACAAAAGGCGAGGCTGCGAGGTAGATCGTAGAGTTCTGTTGAGTTCAGGGTAGCCAAATAACTCACTTTTGTAGTCCGGCGCTAGACCATTCAAGGCACAATACGTAAACACCAGCATTTTGTAGTTCGGTCTCAAATGAACGGGTAGCCAGTGTAAACGCTGCAACACGGGCGTGATGTGTTCGTATTTCCTCGTGCGAGTAATTAGGCGGGCGGCACAGTTCTACACCCTTTGTAGACGTTGCATCACCGTGTGTGGGAGACCACAAAGAAGTGCATTCCCATAATCTGAACGGGATGTCACTAATGCGTGAACAAATGTCTTGCATGATTCTTCCGTCAGGTGTGGCCGAATTCGCCCAATGTTTCTAATAGCAGCTTTTCACAGTGTTGGCAATCTGCTGTTCCATTTTCAGGTTGCTGTCAAATAGCACACCCAAACTGCGCACACACGATGATGGTTGAATTAGATGGCCGGCTACTGTAATGTATACGTTGGCAGGCAGACTGTCGCGTTTCTTCGCTGGCGAAAAAACGATCGCCTCGGATTTCTCTGCGTTAAGCTTTAACTGGTTTCTAGTCAACCGTGCAACCACTTCCACTACGGGTGGATAGGGTGGTGGACGGGTTGGGTAGGGTGGGGTGGAGGACGGGTGTGGTGGGGGTGGTGGACGGGTGGATTGGGTGGGGTGGGCTGGAGGACGGGTGGGGTGGGGTGGGGTGGGTGGGGTGGAGGACGGGTGGACGGGTGTGGTGGGGTAGAGGACGGATGGGTTGGCTTGGCGGACGGGTTGAGTAGTGGACATGTTGAATGGCGGACGGATGGAGTAGCGGTCTGGTGGGGCGGTGGACGGGAGGGATCAAACACTCGACATCAGACAATGGTGGAGACAGGAATGCAGGAACGAAAACGTAACGGAACGTAGGCAGCAAATATAAAGTAAAGATTAATATTCATCAAGTTGAATACATTACCACCCACAACGTCTGACTGCTACATGATAGTAGAGACTGATTGACAAACTGTTTCTGTCACAGCCATACACTATAATACAGGTATGTATCAGCCATGTACGCAACGGTAGTAGGCAGATATTAGTCGAAAGACCCGGCTGCTGTTGTATAGACGACTCCCTGTGTGCATTCTTTTGGTAATCCAATATGTCCGGACTCACTCCAATGTAATTCTTTTGGAAATCTTGGAGCGTCCGGAGGCGTCCAATCCTCCGATCTCTGAGTCTGAGTTGGTTTCGGGTGGAGAGATCACGTGCAAATGGATGCGTCCTATTAATTCGCCGGTTCCAGCTCCGTACGCAATCTACGCATCTGTCGTCTGCCGGATTGGGCGGTAAAATAAATACAACCTGGTAAATGAGCAGCGAGTTGTTTTGCTTGTGATAAATTGTTATATTTAAATTTAATCGTAACGTTCAGTCAGGCCTTTTGAAGATGATGTGTATTTGAATAAACTGCCACGTTCGTGTGACATAATGCATGTACCCATGACATGTTTACTTCGGTGGCGCCACACGACGGCTACACTTGAGGGCCTGGTTTTAATTTTCTCAAAATGAATACTAAACGCGATTAGCACAAAATCGAGCCGAGGAAATACCTTTATTAGCTTTAAATCTGCTTTACCACAGTTTATGACGTTTATGAGAGAAACATATTAATCCATTATCGTTCACAATCCACTCCGGTTGCATTCTTTTGAGCTTCGCCTCCGGAAGCGAGGCTGGTTGGCCCGCTTGTAACTGGCTGGTCGGTAGTTGACCCGGCCAACACGGGGAAATAGATTATTCTTGCAGGGTGGGAGGAGAGCCAGGCCAACATTGAACTTGGTGGTGAGCATCTCATTTTCTCCCACCATCTTTATGAGCATCTTGCCTCGCACAGCATACATTGATGTCTCGCGAGCCTGACCGTACATGAGGCAGGTGAAGGCCTCCAAATCTGCCATCACATCCGGTTTCACCGTCAAGTTGCTTGAAAACGTTGTGATACTTGGGGTTCTTCTAGAGCCTTTGCCCTTGAAGGCGCCGGTGCAGTCCTCGCCCGAGAACACGTAGAACTCGAGCAGCGTCGTGCAGTACTCGTGCTCATGTGACTTGGCCAGCTCCGTTACGTTGACTATCTGGCGGTGCTTGCCCATGCCGGTGTCGAGATAAATGGTGAGGCTGATGGAGTGCGAGTGGTGGAGCAGGGTGAAAAATATGTTACTATCAGGAGTTCTCACTACAGCCGACTTGTACCCTTGCTTGGCGTAGTGGAGGTAGAGAACAACCCGGGTGTCCGTCTCCTCCTGGTCTGAGGACAACTCATCGACCTCGCGCGTAGTCATTTCACCATTGGATTAGTCCAGCTGATGTGCCTTCCTCTCCACGATGGCAACCGCTGCCCCGCACTTCTCGATTCGCGAGGCCGCCGCCTTGCTGCTCCAGACCCGGAGCAGCAGGTGGCAGAGCTGTCGCTTGTTTTCTTCATTGGTTAGGAACAGCTTGAAGTCGGCGGTCTTCCTGGTGGCCGGTTCATCGATGGTGTACTTCTGTGAGAAGCCACGGCGCAATTTCTCCTGTGCCTTGATAGAGTCTGCATGCTAGCAGTCAGTGGAGAACACAAAGTTCTATATAGCAGCCATCTGGTCCAGCACCGGGAGGCAAATGTCACCACACGTCTGGGGCAGATTGGTGAGCAGGTGCCAGAGAATCATGCCATCCTGGATATGGATCGCGTCTTTTGGGTAGGGCACTTCCTCGGAGGTGTCATCTAGCAAGAAGTGTAACATGGATGCCTTGTTCGTTTTGGCGAAGAATATGTCGGGGGTGCCGAGGCTGGGAGGAACAGGGGTGAGGGAGTACCGCATCAGATCATCAAGGTCGAGAGGCTCATCCAGGAGCTGCGACTTGATAATAAGCATAAAGGCCAGGTTGCTCTGCTCGCGGTACTGGATGAGCTTTCCCTGTGTGGAGATAAGCTTGACCGTCTTGTTTGAGGCCTCCATCGTCTTCAGCTTCTGCTTCTTGGTGGGTTCAAAGAAGGTCTCCTCAGATGACCAATTCTGGAAACGATCACTGATGAAGGCCTGCTTGGTTTCCTTACCAACTGTGTCAGCTCGAAGGACATCGATCTCGACCTCCGGGGAAACAGGAACACCGGATGCGACGTTGCAGAGCCGGTCTTTGTCAGGGATGGCGAAGGGGTCGGTGAAGTTCTGGATAGCAGTGAGTGTTCGCTACACAGCTTCCTCGTTCTTCTTGATCTCAGCAGCCTCGAGCTCGCGATGCTTCCCTACCTTTTGACACTCGGGGTCATTAATGAATCCACATCCTCTCAAAATACTGGGCATGAGCGGATGTGGTGCGACACCAACGCTGATAAGCACCGAACATTGAGAACAGTCCTATTAGACCTCCTGCCGACTTGGTGAACTTCATAAACGTCTCCTCCATGGTTTTGTGAACTACGCTGAGTGCACCAAGAATGAGTGACTATGCCACTGCGATGCCGCCCTTCTCGATAAGCTCCTTTGCGCCAGGGTGAGACAGGTCGATGTTGGTGAGGAACTCCTCCAGTCAGGCCAAATACTTGGTGTAGTTCGGGCCATCGAATGCAAAGAACAGGTTAGCCATCTCCCCATTGCACTTGTGGAAGAGCTTGAGGTTGTTGGTCTTCACAGAATAGATGAGGATGATGCGGGTGTGTTCAATGAAGCTGAACCAGAAGGTAGTGGTCTTGCCCAGGTAACCGGCACTCACCTTGTCCTCAAACTCCACGTATTTGTTGACGATGGTGAGAGTTGAGTGGTCCTGGAGAGCGAGGTCGAGGTTCTCTCGGCTGCAGGACTTAACCAGGTTGAGGAGGGCCACTTGGTTGTCTACATGGACGTTTTTCTCCCGTTCAAACTTCTCCATCAGTAGCCGCTCCATCGCCTCACAGACAGTCTTCAGACAGAATAGCGCCTTGGCATAAGCCTTCCCACTGAGGACACTGTTAAGACAGCTGCTGGTGACGAGGCCAGCCTCGAGGATAATCTCAGCGTAGCTCGAGCCCCTGAACTTGTGCCCAGTCACCATACCCATGTAATTCACCATAACGTGGAACTGTCCTGGGGTAACTACATGCGACTTGTACTTCTCTGGAAATTTACATATGAGGGAAGGGCCTTCATGCACAGACCGAGGTCGAACGTGTTGAGGACGTACTTCTGTCCGACCTCGGTGGTAGCTTCTCCAGACCGTCTCAATAGCTCCTGGATGACAGAGTACTCGGTGAATGGCTGGTTGATCGGGGTAAAGTAATCAATGGTCGACTTCCTGTAGGGCTCGTTCCAGAGCGGAGATGAATCCTCCATATGCAGGGACCGGCTGCTTTCCACTGCTCCCCGTCATCCGCACCAAGAACCACACAAGGTACTCCGTCAAACTCGCTTCGTACACCTTGTCGTTCTCCGCAGGAGGTATGAACACGGCTCCATTTGGGAATTTGGGTCCTACTCGTTTGTACATATGTACAGGAGGGAGGGTTTCGGGGGTATCCACCTTGAGTGACCGACTCTTAGCTCGGTCATAGAGCGGCAAGCCCCGCTCATGCATGCTATCGAAGCCAGGTTTCACCTCCTGAATCATGATGCCGCCTGGACTATTGGACATTGGGGCCATGGACATTGGTAGTGATTTTGTTTAGGTTATCCAATTCGAGATGGAACACGTCGTTACCTTCCCCAGTGATAATCTGAGGATTCAGGTAGGTCGACACCTCATTGATGGCGCCTTAACCATGGCCGTCTCGAGTTCCAGGCAGAAAAATTCACCCAAATCTGATACCCCTAAATTTCGCCCCAACCTGGTGACGGATTTTGAAGTATTGGTACGTTCTGCAAAATAAGCACGCGAACGGCTAGTGCATATTTATTGCTAGATAGTGAGAGATCTACTGCAGTAGTACATTCAGTGTGTGACATTATTATTTCACGTAACATTACGTTGGAAGCCGGCTGGTTTTGTGCAAGCTTTTAAGCGAGCTTATTATTTTATGGGCGACACGCCTTGGAGCGAGGCCTGCCGATGCATGTTGATTAATAAAGTTGTCTTGTGTTCCGTTGATGTCCGCATATGTTATCCCGTTGGTGGCAGCTGGGTAACGGACGTTTACAGCTAACGAGGGACGGTTAGTTTGAATCTTTACGCTCGAAATATTCCAGGAAAATGAATTAATTCATTCAATGGGATGCACGCCAACGGGATTCGACGCACGATGGGCAAATGCAAATGGCAGAGGAACGTCACTGCCACTGACACTTTTAGAAGGAAGACACGGCTGTTGGTGAACAGCTACGTGTCATGTCAGTCTACTTACTGTCGAACTGATACTATTGTGTAGAATTAACATTGTGCTAATTATACTCGGCTAGTCTTAGTCGTGTATTGTTGTCACAATACGCTACACAATGGGCGAACTGTCTGGGATAGAAGCCCCGCGCATGGACTGGTCTTCTGCAGACTTACCAACTGCATTTGACAGTTTCAAGCAGTACTGTGAACTAATCTTTAGTGGGCCAGTCTCGAAGAAAGATGAAGCCACACAAGTCACGTATGTGCAACTATGGGTTGGCCAAGAGGGCCTACGTATGTACAATACGTGGGAGATCCCAGAAGAGAAAAGAGGCAAACTGAGTACTTTGTGGGAGGGTTTCGGACTGATGATCGAACCCAAAACGAACTATAGATTAAATAGGTTCCACCTACAGAAATACAAGCAAGCGGCAGATGAATCCATCGACGAGTATATGACTCGATGCAAGTTACAAGCAAAGAAATGCAGATTTAAAGACAGAAGAAAGATTAGTAGAACAACTAATCGTGGGAATAAAACACCCAAAGTTGCAAGAAAAGCTGCTGGGTTGTGACCCCACACTGACATTAGACGGTGCAATGGTCATGGCTAGGATCTTTGAGGATACGATGACTGATATGCAGCTATTCAGTGGTGAAGCAAACATTCACCAAGTCCGTCAGAAGCGCCAGACCATGGCTTATAAATACTGCGGTGGAAGACACCCTGCAGGGAGAAATCACTGCCTAAATACTGCGGTGGAAGACACCCTGCAGGGAGAAATCACTGCCTAAATACTGCGGTGGAAGACACCCTGCAGGGAGAAATCACTGCCTAAATACTGCGGTGGAAGACACCCTGCAGGGATAAATCACTGCCCGGCATATGACAGCAAGTGCCTGGCATGCTGATGACTCAACCACTGGAAAGTAGTTTGTTCCGCAGCCGATGTGATTCGCGTGGCAAGTCAGCATTACGAAGGCGCGGTACCACGTTCAATCATCGGTCGAAATCGTGGCAGAGACCAACAACCATCCACAATGTCGACAACTTACAAAAAATCGAAGATCGTTTGGAGCGATTGGTTTTTGACAACGTTGACATAGATAAGGACACACGTAGCGAAGTCTACGCGTTACTGGACATCCGTCTGAAGAAGAAGCCAGCGAGCGATACTCAAGGTGAAGGTCGACACCGGCGCCCAGGGGAACGTTCTCCCTCTCCGCGTCTACCGAAGGATGTACCCGGAAAACCTGGATGCTGAGGGATATCCTTTCCGATGTTTGAAGGCATGTTCCATCGCGTTGACAGCTTACAACGGTGAGCGTATTCGACAATACGGAACGATGACCCTACCATGTGCATATGGGGAGAAGAGTTGCGAAGCCGTCTTCTACGTAGCTGAAACGCCTGGTCCAGCGATTATTGGACTACCGTCATGCCGAGCTCTTCAGCTAGTTACGATGCACTGCGAGATCACTCGGTACGAAACACATGACACTGTGATTCGACCTAAGGAGGATCTACTGAAGATATACCCTGATCGCTTTGAGGGCTTTGTACACTTTGCTGGAGACTTCCATATCACCACTGACCCTAATAAGACACCAGTTGTTCACTCATCGCGCAAGTGTCCGATACACCTACGAGATGGGATCCGGTCGGAACTTAAGAACATGGAGTTCCTCGGTGTCATTGAGAAGGTGACTTAATCAACTGACTGGGTATCGAGCATTGTCTACAGTCGGAAGGCGTCAGAAGGAAAACTGCGGATTTGTCTTGACCAGAAGGATCTTAACACAGCTATCAAACGTCCACACTACAGAACGCCGACGCTGGATGAGGTGAGCCATAAACTAGCCGGAGCGAAGGTCTTCTCAAAGTTGGATGCACGACACGGTTATTGGTCGGTGTCGTTGGATGATGAATCGAGTCTGAAGACAACATTCAACAGCCCGTTTGACCGATTTCGGTTCAAACGACTGCCATTTGGTCTCAATTTGAGCCAGGACGTTTTCCAGGAGCGAATGGACGCCATCTTGGAAAACTGCACGGGCACGATGAGCATCGCAGATGATGTGGGAGTGTTCGGTAGAGACGACGACGAGCATGATGCCAACCAGCACAATTTGATGAAGACAGCACGTCAACATGGGCTGGTCTTCAATATCGACAAGTGTGAAATCAAGAAACAGAACATCAACTTCTTCGGCCTTGTCTTCGACGCGGAAGGCGCACACCCCGATCCTAGACGAGTTGACGACATCCAGAAGATGAACAGACCAGTGAACGCGACAGAGCTGCAGGAATTCTTGGGCATCGCGACGTATATGTCCCCCTTCATACCGAAGTTGTCGCAGCAGACCGCTTCACTACGGGATCTACTCAAGAAGGACGCTGTGTACGACTCCTTCACATGACGCCACGTTTGAAGAAACGAAAGCGCTGATCTGCAGACAGGTGACCTTGTCCTTCTTTGAACCAGATGTCGAGAGCATAGTTCAAGTGGATGCCTCGAGCCGTGGACTTGGCGCTGTACTCCAACAAAAGGAGAAGCCGATAGCTTTCGCATCAAAGTCATTGAGCGAGTGCGAACAACGATATGCCAACATCGAGAGAGAAATGTTGGCAATCGTATTTGGATGTGAACGCTTTCACACATCTCTGTACGGCAAGCAATTTGTCGTGGAGTCCGATCACAAACCACTAGAAATGATCCAGCACAAGAACATGGCAGCAGCACCGCAGAGATTGCAGCGTATGCTCCTGCGAGTGTAGATGTATGACTTCGAGCTACGGTATAGACCAGGCAAAGAAATGACACTGGCTGATACTATAGCACGACAACCGTACTCTGAAGCAAAAGAAATCGATCTGGATGTGCACATCACCTTCGTGCAGTTCTCGACAAAGAAGCTACAGGCAGTACGAGAAGCAACGTTGGCTGATGACGAACTGTGCGCATTGAAACTGTCATCATCGAAACTCAACGTCTTCTACCTATGGCATTGAAGCCATACTGGTCATATCGTGATGAACTATCTGTGGCAGACAGTCTCACCATGAAAGGCGACCGATTCATAGTACCTGCGAGCCTACAAGCTGATATATTGACGAGACTACATGAGTCTCATCAGGGAATCGAGAAGACGAGACTAAGAGCAAGAGCAAGTGTCTTCTGGAAGAACATAAACAGAGACATCGACAGCGTTGTGAGAAAGTGCGACATTTGCCAACAGATGCAAAGAGCACAGTCGCATGAACCACTCATGCAGCACGAGATACCGACTCGTCCATGGAACATCGTGGCTACAGACTTGTTCGCTATAGGCCGTGACACTTACCTGATCATGAGTGAATATTACTGTAAGTTCCCATTTATGTACAGAATGGAGGGACAGGTGACGAATGATGCTGTGCCAGAAGATGAAAGGTGTGTTCGTAGAACAAGGTGTACCAGACCGAGTTGTGAGTGACACTGGTGGACATTGCCGCAGCCTCGCATTCCGTAGATTTGCTGATGCATGGGGTTTCAATCAAGTAACGTCCAGTCCTCACTTTCCACAATCGAACGGATTAATAGAACGTCAGATTCAGACGGTGAAGAATACCCTGAAGAAGGTAGCAATGACGAAGTCTGACATGCAGGTGGCCTTAGATGTGTTAAGAGCTACTCCGGTCGACAGCCACTTGCCGTCACCAGCTGAGATGCTAAACGCACGCAAGTTCAAATCCAACCTCCCAATGAAGATCCGGAACGAGCACTGGACGAAGGAAAAAATTGGTCACCGTCTGGCCGAAAGACAGAAGACACAACGTGTGATTCATGACCGACGTGCTAACTCGAGCCTAGCACCACTCATCCCAGGACAAGACGTTCGTGTGAGAGACATGACGACTAGCTGGAGCGCTTGGCAACCAGCGAGGGTGATGACGACATGTTCTGAGCCTCGATCGTACAACGTGTTGTCTCCAAGCGGTAACATCCTCAGGCGTAACCGTCGCCATATCTGTGAGACGACGGAACGACACCCAGCCTGGTGTCAGCCAGATGACGACCTGATGAGAGACCACGACGAGCCTCGAGAGCGCAAACAGACGACAAACATACAGCCGACAACCAAGGCGCCCGCACCTAAACGTTAGACGGTCAGGTTCCAGGGCTCCGGCCAGTTCACTAGTTCGGGAAGACGTGTCAAACCGCCCCAACGCCTGGACTTTTAAAGACTCTGATGACTTTAATAGTAATTATTGTTGATAGACTTTGTTATTGCGAACGATTCGTTATTTGCATTCATTCGAGAAAAGAGGGATGTGACATTATTATTTCAAGTAACATTACGTTGGAAGCCGGCTGGTTTTGTGCAGCTTTTAAGCGAGCTTATTATTTCATGGGCGACACGCCTTGGAGCGAGGCCTGCCGATGCATGTTGATTAATAAAGTTATATAGTGTTCCGTTGATGTCCGCATAAGATATTCCTTTGTGACATACTATTTCACAGTCTTCACTGGACTAACATGTCCCATGTTAAAGTGCTCGAAAAAAATCCACACATCACACTAAAATGTTATTTTCAAAGGCACTCTTTCACTCGGTAATGGCGGACAAATTCTTAATGTGGTCTTACCCCTAATGGATTCAATGGGACACCGGAAGCTTCGCTCAATAATAAATATATGGAACATGCAGTTATTTAGTCCTACATTATTATCATAACTAAGATTTGATTTACAAAATTATAATATATATTTGTGTAGATAGGCACTCGTTACCAGCTTTAATATTATATGTGTATTTATTCGTAAAAAGAGTGAAGGCCTGCGATGTTTCCTTGCCTCGAGCGTAGCCTGGGGGCCACCAATGCAAATTGAGATATGCGTAGGTCCATCTGGCGATAAAGTTCTGCACTAGATCGCTTTATATGTACCGGAAAGAACAATGGGTATTCTAAATACTTGACTAATTTTTCACGATTCATTGTGTTGCAATTTTTAGATTTGTGTCATGGTGATGAAATATCTGCTCAAGAACTTTAAATAGTGACGGATCACGCATTTTTGCTTCGATATAAACAGACACAGCCTGTACGCGTTTATAAGCAACGCCATATGTGTGCTCGTGACTAGCTGATAGAAAACGAACCTTTACACTTTACAACGTCAATAACATGGCGCAATTATTGTCCTGATAGAAACCTGTTCAAGAACCAGATTATTTGCTACTACTAGTTATTGGGGTTTGTAGCGCCTCGTGTGGTTTTACGGCCCTTGTCGACATCGATTAACCACGTTCCGTGAGATGGCGCCACTACTACTTAACACCCCAGTGCCTGGTTCCAAATACAGACTCACGTTTCCAGGCGGAACAATGTTCTTACCAATGCTGTAATCCTGTCATACGTGTAGACTAGGCTGTTGATCTGTCTGCAATTATCATATTTCTGTAAAACCTTGCTATAATCGAGCAAGCGTATGCATGTACGTGTGTGCATGTAAATGTCGAATGGTATTTGAAATACTTCAGGATACGTTACAGTGACAAGTTTGACGGACCTCTGGATACATGGTGTATTGACAAATATTACGGTTCACCGCCGATTGCTGGACATTGTATAGAACATCGGAAGCAACTGATAACACAACATATACGTATCAAAGTGTTCCTCCGGTCATACAGAATGTAGTGTCATTGTATATCTAAAATATTTTTACACATATTTACACGTGTTAGTGAACAATTATATGTATATCATATGTCGACAAGTATCATAGTACATCTATGGTTGCATAACAATATTTACAAGTTTTTGCGTGCATCACCATACACATAATGACAACATACCCACCAGTGTCATTGTACAGCTACGATTATATAACATAATTCTAAATTGCATAGTAAACTTATAATAATATAATACGGTACACGCTACACACTGGTTGTTCGACTTACGTACAATGGTATGTGTGGAATATCCAGCTACACAACATACTGACACATGCTATGGTACACCTTTGGTTGTATAACGTGTACAAGATCTTTACAAGTATCACGGTACACCACTGGTTACGTAATAGATTGACAACTATCACAATACATCTATTGTTTGATCAGATACGAGCAAGTACCATTGTACAACAATGTCTACTTAACACCTAACACCCGTGGTCGTACACCACTGGTTATGTAATCTACCGACAAGCATCTGGGTTCACATATACTTTCTGGACCACAAATAACATAAACCCTCCAAGGTACATGGACTGGAACCCCCAATGCACAGGTAAAGAGGCGCAACTACGCATGGACGGAGATTGAGATGATTACCCAAAGTCGTGTGCGCTGGAGATTCGCCATGGATGTCCTATCGTCCTCGTTGAGCGAAGAGCATACACAAAGTAAGCAACATATGTTGGTGATAAGGTAGAATCATTACAAATCAAGTTTTAGGTTGCAGGGATTTGATAAAAAATACGTCACAAATGTTGCTTTGTAAACCTTCGTAAGAATGATTCAACAGAATGGGGAAAGTTTATTTTTCATTACGATCGAATCGTTATTGATATATGCATATTTCAAAGTGTGCCCATCATAAAGTGTGTGCGCACGCGCGCGCGCGCGTGTGTGTGTTTCAACATTGTAGTAGCTAGTTTATTATTAGAAAATTAACGCCTATGATATGTACATTTGTCCATCTGACATGCCGAATCCCGGTGTCGCCATAGCAGATCCTAATCGTCAGAACTACAACAAAAGAAATCTTAAGTAAGTGTGTAATAGTACTAGTAGTAATAGTAGTAGTAGTAGTAGTAGTAGTAGTAGTAGTGGTGGTGGTGGTGGTGGTAGCAATAGTAGTAGTAGTAGTAGTAGTAGTAGTAGTAGTAGTAGTAGTAGTAGTAGTAGTAGTAGTAGTAGTGGTGGTGGTGGTGGTAGTAGTAGTAGTAGTTAGTAGTAGTAGTAGTAGTAGTAGTAGTAGTAGTAGTAGTAGTAGTAGTAGTAGTAGTAGTAGTAGTAGTAGTAGTAGTAGTAGTAGTAGTAGTACTAGTAGTAGTAGTAGTAGTAGTAGTACTAATACTAGTATTATTATTAGTAGTAGTATTAATATTATTATTATTATTATTAATAGAAGTAGTAGCAGCACCAGCAGTAGTAGTAGTATGAAACTATTGTTTTACAAAGAAATAGTTAAAATAATTGTCAAGACTGTAATTGTCGCCGAAAACTGAGGTTATCTGTTTCTCATGGTTTGATATTATGTTCTTAATACAGGACTAAATATGTTAAATAGTTTGGTTTTACGATACCAGGAGATAAATATTATATCAGATAATCATTCATAATGTATTGGATACCTTGAATTCAGTTGTGTAAATGCTGGCAGATTCAATATTTTTAAAATTGAAATCGACAAATACCCCCAGAAGGGCGGGATACACATACAGAAATTGAACAAATTGTACTCCCGACAACACAACGGCTTTCTTCTTCACGTTCCACGGGGGGGGGGGTAATTATTTGGGTGACAATCATGCTAAATCTAGTTATAGGCGAAACTGACATAGACCTTCTATTACATCAAACGACAACGATGTGTTCCTTACGGTAAACCTTCTCTCTCCAAACTTCTTCTTGATCCGATGACCGCACTCGTACGATAGTTCACACCGATATGCCCTAACAAAGATAGAGACTGCAATATAACTTTCTGTGCTCACGCGGTCATATTTATGTGTATACGTAAAATAACGATGACGTTGGAACGTAATAAATACTGGGAGTCGAGCCGAAGAAACAGCCACAGTAGGTCGCTGCTTTAAGAAAAGATATAAGATGGGGATTGTGCTGTTGGGCATTTTTCGCGGTGTGCTGTTAGAACATTTTCGCTGCAACTCGGATGACTTCACCAAAACGGTCTATAACATCAAAGCCATCACAATACTGGGGGCTCGACCCAATCCCCTCGCCCACTCCGACGTAATGTTTTACCAAAGTTATCGCAAAGTTGAACAAATTCAGCCAGTGGTTTAATAATAATAATAAGATAACTTCTATTGCGCCTAAATCCTTGGAAACCAAGCTTAGAGGCGCATCAAGACGAAAGGATTGGTCAATCTCAAAATCCATAAGCAGTATTCCATTTGTCAACAGATGGGTCAAGGCGCTAGGGAGCTACGGTGGATAAGCAAGGTTGTAAAGATACGTTTTTTAAATGACGACAGAATGTTGTAATATTTTCAACTGATCTAACACTAAGAGGGAGCATATCCCAAAGAGTTGGTGCAGCAACAGAAAAATACCTATTTCCAATGTTAGTGTTGACACTAGGAACAAAAAGTAGGTCAGAACTGGATGATCGAAGCTGGATAGTTTTTCTTACACGTTTAGCGAGTAAATAAAACAACAGCCCTATATCCACCTATAATTACACGTCATTGGTTTGCACTGGCCTATTGACCTATGACCTATTGCCGCTGGTGTTGACTTTTGAAAGGAAAACCACAAGTTGTGTATATGAATGTTTACTTACCATATCATCAAGTTTGGCAGCTTTGTCATCAGACCTTCGAAGATCGCCTCACTTTGGTCGGTCAATTTGTTGATCGCACAACTGTAAAACGGAAAATCAGATAAGATGTTCATGTATTCTACCGTAGCCTTCAGGGCTGCTACACAGTACAGTCCATGTGTATGCTGCAATATGTAATAAAATGGATTTATTGTTACGCTTTAGCAGTTTTACAATGTTCTTTAATACACAAATAAAACGTATGTAAAATGTATTGTATAAAATGTTTTATAAAGACACTCCACACATCTGTTGACAATTAGAATTATGCTTGTCGAATCAGCGATTAGCCAACAATCATGTTGTCTTGTTGTGCCTCTGAGCTTGTTTTTTGAGGATTTAGGCGCAACATAAGCCATGTTATAATTACTATAAGTTTTCTATAATTCGTAAATTTGCGTGTCTTTTCATTGTACTAAAACACTGTTATCTATTAATTGATACATTGAAAATAAATACATAAATAACTTAACAACATAAGGTAGGCTCTTATATGTCAAAGAAAAGTATTATGCAATACAACAGAGCACACCATTTTCATCAACCGGTATTATATACTTATATAACGTGTTCTTACTCGAGTTCCACCAACTGGTGACAACCTTCTCGAATCCCTTCGACGATTGGAGCAAACGACTCGCAGGTGATACCACACACAGACAAGCTGAAACAAAGGGGTGTCATCTATTCATTAATACGCTGATTGTGCGGAAATTGTAAGTGCATCCCCTCCGGTGCATCCCCTCCGGTGCATCTCCTCCAGTGCATCCCCTCCAGTGCGTCGAGGTACTCTCACATCTTCCTATGTTCATTTGCTACCTTACTCCATTGATCTGTGATCTACCAAATGGTGATGCCTTTAAAAAGATAACTATAGTTATTTAGATTTATGCACCTTCTCAGGGGACAACTTGTGCGGTCTTTCTCCAGATAACTATAGTTATTTAGAGTTATGTACCTTCTCAGGGGACAACTTGTGGGGTCTTTCTCCAGATAACTATAGTTATTTAGAGTTGTGTACCTTCTCAGAGTGCAACTTCTGTGATCTTTCTCTATATAACTATAGTTACTTAGAGTTATGTACCTTCTCAGAGGACAACTTGTGGGGTCTTTCTCAAGATAACTATAGTTATTTAGAGTTATGTACCTTCTCAGAGGACAACTTGTGTGGTCTTTCTCCAGATAACTATAGTTATTTAGAGTTGTGTCCCTTCTCAGAGGACAACTTTTGTGGTCTTACTCTACATAATTATAGTTATTTAGAGTTATGTACCTTCTCAGAGAACAACGTGTGTGTGGTCTTTATCTAGATTAATATTGTTATGTAGAGTTATGTACCTTCACAGAGGAAAACTTGTGTGGTTTTTCTCTAGGCGGCGACGTTTTACACACCGGTGAAAGTTCTTATACGTGCTAAAGAGGTTAACGGTAGGCACAACTACAACGCGTCATCCAGTTCTTAGAAGCGTTCAGAGCCCTTTACAATTCATCGACTGGCAAGACTGTTCACACCAGTACCATATCGACGTCTCTGGGAAACACTTATCCACGCACGCAACAATTACTGTCCCACACGCAAACACGCACACACACACACACACACACACACACACACACACACACACACACACACACACACACACACACACACACACACACACACACACACACACACACACACACACACACACACACACACACACACACACACACACACACACACACACACACACACACACACACACACACACACACACACACACACAAGGATCCTCTGCTCTTCACTCGAAGATCTAATCTATGCAGATGATCTTGCTCTGCCTTCTCACACTCGAGATCAAGTACAAAGGAAAATACGTAAACTAGAACACTAAGTCAATTCCATTGGTCTGTCAATTAATGCAAAAAAGACAACAATATTGACAAACTGTAACCTGACACAGCAACCTATCATGATTAACAATCATGCACTCGAATATGTGAACAAGTTCACCTACCTGGGCAGCAACATCAGTCTCCAGGGAGGTGCAGAAGACACAAAAACACGATTGGGAAAAGCCAGGTCAGCATTTGCAAATGTACAACGGCTATGGAAATCCTCAGTATACTCCAGAAAAACTAAACTAAGAATCTACAAGAGCAATGTCCTCTCTGTACTCCTATACGGCTCAGAGTGCTGGCGCATGACACAGCAAGACACCAACAGACTCTCCAGCTTCCACAACACCTGTCTAAGGAAGATAATGAAAGTATACTGGCCCGAGACAATTTCCAACACAAGACTCGACCAAGCAACAAAACAACAACAGATCTGCCTCACCCTGAAAAAGAGGAGGTGGACGTGGCTCGCCATGGCTACAGGATGAGCAGCGACACTCTATCAAAGAGAGCATTGACCTGGACGCCAGAAGGAAATAGGAAAAGAGGCAGCCCAAAAACAACTTGGCGACAAACAACTGAAGAAGAACTAAAGACGCCGGGCTGACCTGGGGCACAGCAGCAAGGAAGGCCCAAGACAGAGGGGTCTGGGCTGACCTGGGGCACAGCAGCAAGGACAGCCCAAGAGAGAGGGGTCTGGGCTGACCTGGGGCACAGCAGCAAGGAAAGCCCAAGACAGAGGGGTCTGGGCTGACCTGGGGCACAGCAGCAAGGACAGCCCAAGACAGAGGGGTCTGGGCTGACCTGGGGCACAGCAGCAAGGACAGCCCAAGACAGAGGGGTCTGGGCTGACCTGGGGCACAGCAGCAAGGACAGCCCAAGACAGAGGGGTCCGGGCTGACCTGGGGCACAGCAGCAAGGACAGCCCAAGACAGAGGGGTCCGGGCTGACCTGGGGCACAGCAGCAAGGAAGGCCCAATACAGAGGGGTCTGGGCTGACCTGGGGCACAGCAGCAAGGAAGGCCCAAGACAGAGGGGTATGGGCTGACCTGGGGCACAGCAGCAAGGAAGGCCCAAGACAGAGGGGTCTGGGCTGACCTGGGGCACAGCAGCAAGGAAAGCCCAAGACAGAGGGGTCTGGGCTGACCTGGGGCACAGCAGCAAGGAAAGCCCAAGACAGAGGGGTCTGGGCTGACCTGGGGCACAGCAGCAAGGAAAGCCCAAGACAGAGGGGTCTGGGCTGACCAGGGGCACAGCAGCATGGAAAGCCCAAGACAGAGGGGTCTGACCTGACCTGGGGCACAGCAGCAAGGACAGTCCAAGACAGAGGGGTCTGGCGAGAGAAGTAAGTAAGTATATATATATATATTCACAGTCTATAGCCAAGTACGCATAATGTATGCCTATTGACGGCGCACTGCACATCATTAAGTTCAATACGATTGTAAACGACTACTACTCGCCTTAGTCGACTCAGTTCCAATTTGACCAGGGCAGCGCCGAGGAATCGCCCCGCCTCGACGTCAGCAAACACCAGACTTCCAGTCAAACTGAAAAAAGGTAATATATTCCTGATTCACAAGCACTCGACCACACAACTCTAGCAACAAGAGTCGTATGTATGTAGCAACCAGCACGCTGAATTAATTTACCTCTTTACTGTAGTACTGCAACATGCGCATA
The DNA here is from genome assembly GCA_963995525.1 of Escarpia spicata. Lineage (NCBI taxonomy): Eukaryota > Metazoa > Annelida > Polychaeta > Sabellida > Siboglinidae > Escarpia > Escarpia spicata. Next base: position 5,463,295 of record OZ023207.1, read on the forward strand.
AGCGCCCACACAACAACAAAGCATAAATAAAGACAATATTTTGTAAAACACTGTAAATAAAACAAAATATGCACTACGTACAATTTAGCCGCCTCTGCATGAAATAACTAATTACATTTTCGATGATGGAAAGACATTTTGATGATTAGAAAGTTGGCAGTAATTTAAACTAATTCTTCTTCGTATTATTATTTATTATTATTATAACAATATTGACAAGTAAACTAGTAAAAGTAAGCGACGTTTTTATATAGTGGTATCCAGACATTAGGAATGCTCAGAGCGCTTTACCATTCACATTCACTTATTCTGGCAGAACTGTTCAATGGAACACTTAACTACTCTACAAATATAGCGCGAAGATTAGCGTAGACCAGCCACTTATTATATTATTGGTAGCTATCGTTTTTTGTTTCAAAAAAATATTGGACATCAATATAACTATGTGAATACTAAACAAATGTGTAACTACTTACTCTAACTCCTGCACGGATGACGCATGTCTCAGCCCGCCACACAGTTGCCGCACTTGACGGATGTCCAAACTGTGAAAGAAAATTGCTAAATATTTATCAATTGTTTCCTGATCAAAATACTGATAACAGTAGTGAATGCTGTGAAGTGAGACTTAGCAGTCTAACAGCCGTCAATCATGTTTGATTGCGACGTGTTTAGTTGTTTCCTTATAGAAACTAACAAGATCTCACTACGGCTTTTGTGTTGTGTTATTTTTTGCAGGACCATGATATAGTTATTTTCTATGTAGATAAACATGAACGGTAATCACAAATAAATACAACTTATCGACGACGAATTATTACCAGCATAAATGTGCTCAAATCATAACCTATATTCAGTACTGGGCAACTGATGACTTGTAGAATTGGCGACATGAATTATGCTTGCTCGACAGACCGAAAGGAGAAATGACTTATCTTTCACGTGACCTAATGCCTAGCAACAAAGTCCGTCATGCCATCAAAATGGATGCTGCAAATGTGGAGCTTTCGGATCTACCGTCGTATATGTTGTTGTTGTTTACATTTATGGGGTGGCTCCTGTGCTAGCTATCACATACCTACTAGCTATTACATACCTACTAGCTATTACATACCTGCTAGCTATTACATACCTACTAGCTATTACATACCTACTAGCTATTACATACCTACTAGCTATTACATACCTACTAGCTATTACATACCTGCTAGCTATTACATACCTACTAGCTATTACATACCTACTAGCTATTACATAACTGCTAGCTATTACATACCTACTAGCTATTACATACCTACTAGCTATTACATACCTACTAGCTATTACATACCTACTAGCTATTACATACCTACTAGCTATTACATACCTACTAGCTATTACATACCTGCTAGCTATTACATACCTGCTAGCTATTACATACCTGCTAGCTATTACGTACCTACTAGCTATTACATACCTACTAACTATTACATACCTACTAGCTATTACATACCTACTAGCTATTACACTGCAGCTATACATATCTTAATGGGAGTCTCCCGACTTTACCTATTACTTAAGTTATTCAATGTATGTATATATATATATATATATAAATTGATTATGAATTTTGAGTTTTGTGTTGAAATTATGACCCCAAATGTCTTTCTTTAAGACCAAAACATAAGGCAAAATGCTTAAATGCGACAACAAACTGCATGCGGGAATATTTGATCTGGCAGATGCCAAGCCTCTCCAATGATGTAATTCACATATGTTAGTAACAGTAACATAATGTTACTGTTATCAACATCGATGGCAAAGGCAAAGCTTCACGGAGGTCACGCGCATACTTTTGATTACGACGTAGGCTATGTTTTTTCTCGAAGAAAAAACATTTGGGGCCATAATTTCAACAAAATATAGGACACAATTTGCGACACGTACATATACGCTATATATTTTGTTAGTTTGACGGACCCTGTTACTAGACAATAGCTCACATGATGGATACACCCACTGGGCGTGGCTGACCTGAGACAGATGACGGGACAAGCCGGCTGCTTCAACACCCAAGAGAGGGACATCATCTCCGTTGGGCAGACTTTTGCTGAGTGAATAGTTCTCGGCACGATGTCGACGAGACTCGGCTGCTGAGATTCGTCTACGAGTGTGACAAGTTTCAGTGCGTCGGTCTTCGTCGCCAGTTTCTCGATGTACGTCCTGCAATCGAGCTCAGTGTCTATCCCTAAACTCCTCCTGTACTACGCGTTCTTTGGGTCGCCTAGCAACCCCGCCATGAACGTGAGCAAGACCTCGTGTTGCCAGACATATCTCTTTTTGTCGATCAGCTTCTGAATCCCGTCAGATGGACCTCTCAGCACCCCTATGGCTGCCATGTTTTCCTGAATGGTTAAGTGCGTGAACGACCAGCATTTCCGTCTCCGGTATTCCGTGATCTGGTCGGTCGCCAGTGATTCCGTGAGGAGCCCACAGCGCTTGTCTTCGTCAGTGAAGTCGTGGAGGTCTTCCTCGTAGAACACGAGACGCAGTCGTGGGGTGATTGTGCATTGCATCGCCAACTCGGTGAGTTTTGCTAACAGTTCACGTGACTCGTGTAGGATCTGCGCTGAATCCATTCGTGTCATCGTCCCCTTTAAGGGCGGGGAGAGTTTCCGAAAGAGCTCTGTTATTGCGTAAACATACAACTGAGTCATCGTGTTGATTGGAGATTTGTGAGCGTCTTGAGTGCGGGAGTGTAGATCCTTCAGCCAGGTGCACACAAACGAGCACTGGACGGGGACGTAACAAAATGTCATCATATTGACATTCTCTTGAAGGTGATCTAAGATGAACCGCTCTAGATCAGGGTTTCCGGTGCTGAACTTGCAAACGTATTTATTGATGCTTTCTTCGGAGAAGCCGTACAGTTCTGCCACTCTATGGAACACTTCACACGGGAGTTGGTCATTTGGCCTGGATGTGACTAGCACCTTTGCTCCAGGCAGCATGACGTCGCCTAGGATACTTGAGATCATCGTGTTCACGGTAACCTTCTCGCGGTAATCTCCTTCGACATTATCGTAATGATATCCAGACAGTTCATCAAGACCTTCCAGGAACACCATCACCTTGTGTGAGTTTCTACGAATTTGCCGCATGATTACTCCTTGCTCTTCTTTAAACATTGGTAATCCTCCCAGCAGGAAATCCCAAAGGTTGAATTTCCTTTTATGAGCCCAATTGCGCATTGCTACGACGAAGAGGAAGCTGACAGTGTCTCTCCAGAGATCTCTGTCAGCCCATTGTTTTGCTATGTGCTTAGATAGTGTGGTTTTGCCGACGCCAGCTTTTCCCCTAATTAGAACATTTCGAGGGACCGAGTTATTGTCCAAAACTTTGTACAATCCAGCTATTGTGATTCGATCACTTGCCTGCATTTGCAGCTGCATTTCCTCCACGTCACGATAGGCAAGGGTTTCCGGGAGATGCACGCTATCGAACTTCTGCAGCCTGAGTTCCACGAACATCTCGTCAAGAGTGAAAAGCGAGGACGGCTCGTCAACGGAACACTGAACCGGGATAGTGACATTTCTATACGTCTTCCGTAGACTTTCTATGACAGTTTCTGGAGACAAAACAAGTCAGCACGTTTCGCTATAAAATAAAGATAGATATTGCAGAACAACGTTATTAACTAAGGATACTACCGTATAAAACAATAGTTGTGCAGGGTCATTTATAATGATATATACAAGCTTGGGGGCAAATCGTAATGACACAGATATGCTAGAAAGAATAATTTATGTATTCGTCATCGCGTTCATAATTCGTTTGTTTCGGAACCAAATGACAACCTGCAACGGCGATAAGGAACAGTCTTGACCACTGCGTTTGAATTGGATAAATTAGTTCACTAGTAGGAATGTGACATAAATATGAAATGGATGGTTCCTTTGCTACATTTATTCAAATGTAATTGCACCTTACGGTGGCGTAGTAACACATTTAATGGGACGCGGCCTGCGGTCTTGTCCTATTATCTGTGCCTCTACGCCATCGACTCGCACGAATAAAGTTGCATGCAATTTGCAAAGGTGCCATTTCATATAATAACTACAAAGAACACTCGACTTACGTATTTATAGCATTGATATTTATCAAGAACAAATTAAAAACATGAACGTACCTTCGAGAAGCGTGGGGTCCGGTTTCGTTTCTTCATCAAACCGTTTTACTTGTTCTGTAACACAAGTTACTAAATGTTTCGCTTGCTTCATTAAACACGACAGTTAAGCAAACAGTCAGCAAATGAGGCAGCGTTATATCAGACAATATATTTGTTTGTGTCATGGAAATAAATCAAAATACATCCTTGAATCCGTGACAATTGTTAGCTGAAGAAATCAGACGATATACAATGTTATAATTGTATATTAACGCTGCTAAATTTAGACAGCATGTTATGAACATATTCAAAATGTTGGCTTCGTTCTCTCCTGATTGTAGAAAGGTTCCATGTTATTGACAACACCAGACTCTTATACGGTGTATTAGAAGAGTACAATTATGTTTTTCTAATATCGAAATGCGATACTAGATGGCGGCATTAATTATCGTGGTATGCGAATATTGTGCAATTGTATATGAGGTGACATGTCGTACTACCGGGGGCCGCTTAGTAAACACAATCCGATTTGGCTGAAGGTATATAGTTAAGGGCAGCTGTCTGTTCCTTGTTTTTTTATGTTAAGTAATATAAAATAATAACGATATAAAATAATATAATGTCTTTATGATTATAATGCACATGCAAAGGGCGTTTAATAAGCCAGAAATAATGTCCGCTATTTAAATTTTTCTTCTGCAAAATGTAAATGAAATGCTCAGATTATAAACATAATATATTGCCAATTAAAAATACGCATGTTGGTTTAACCGCAAAGCTGCTTGATGTACAATGTAGCCGCCATGTTCCCATTTTAAAGACAACCAATTCAGCTAACTGTCTGTTGATTAGTACCAATCTGGCAGATTCCGGGTCATGAAATAGGTAGCTTCTATTTGTCATTATCACCACGCGAAACATACCTTGCAGATCATGAATTGTCTCTTCTTTCGCTAGAATCCGATTTTTCAGAGTCGTGTTGGCGTTCAAAAGTTTGAGAATTTCCTGAAAGAATAAGATATATTTATAAATGTTAAAACTATTTAAAATTTGATAATTTTAACTTACGTTTCGTGTGTGTGTGTGTGTGTGTTTATGTGTGCGTGCGCGCGCGCGCGTGTGTGTATGTATATATGTGTACATAATGGGTATGTGCGTAGATGAACGTGTATGAGTGTGTGTGTGTGTGTGTGTGTGTGTGTGTGTGTGTGTGTGTGTGTGTGTGTGTGTGTGTGTGTGTGTGTGTGTGTGTGTGTAGGCGTGTGGCTATGTTTTATGCGTGCGAGCGTGCGTGCGTATGTGCTTGAATTAGTAATCGTTATCACAATAACATCTAGGGTCTACATTATACTTTCAGTCAATTTACGTACTACGATTTATTTTTAAAATGATACTAATTAACATGATATATATGTGTGCGCGCGCTCGCTCGTGTGTGTGTGTGTGTGTGTGTTACACTGTGTAGGTAATAATTACCTCCTCTCTATCTGTCTCCAACTGTTGCCACGAGCTGCGTTCGGTGGCCAGGAAAGTAGCATCGCTGACGTCGAGTTTGGTCTTCTCAATCTGGAATAGACCGTAGGAATGTCTTGTTTTGTCATAATTACCGACTGCACTAAAAAGGTAAGTTCTTATATAGCGCAGTATCAAGTCCTCAGGACTGCTCAAAGCGCTTTACTCTTTACTCCCTGGCAGACCTGTTCGATCGAACACCAACTTGACTTCTCTGGAAGCATTCAGCCACGCTACAATTAATGCGCGAAGACCATTCGTACACAAATACCAACCACTGTCTATAGCCAGGTACTCACTCATACAGTTGAGTGAACTGAAGGAACGTATAGTAAACGAACTTGCCCAAGGTTCGACACCGCCGCACAGGATTTGAACCCGCGTTATCTCAGTCGAGAGTCCGGAGCTCTTACCGCTGTGCTACTGCGTTCCACTCCACTAATACAAAAACTCCGAAAAATCGCATAGTGATTTGGAAATCTACCGGAGTTCTATCCAACTTGCCCTAGGTGAACTACAGTAACTGTGCTCATAACTATTACCTCCTGTATGTCTTGGACAGCTTGCTGGGCGGCCGGGTCAGCTCGCAGCTGTAGCGAGTCCTGCAGCATGTCAGTCAGAGTGTCAACAACTTTTGATACTTCAGACTCTGCCATCTTCATTGTTTCGGTGTGCATCAATTTGTTTCTTGTAGATTGTACCTACAATAAAGTTACATATACAGGAACTTCTTTATTCTGCAAAGAACTGGCACACATAGAAACGTATTTCGTAAACATTGCAAACCTGCCATTAGACCCTAACTAATGGTTCAAAATATGCAACTGGCGTGAGAGCCACTCATAATTGATGTCTTTCAAGCATGACTATTGGCAGGGGTCAGGAAATGAACCCCAATCTACTATGATGGTGAATGACCAACGACGCCCGTCCTGGGGTGCACTTGGAGGGCTGTTTGTGCGGCCTCAAGGGGGCTGCAGTTGGGAGTCTTGAAGGGGAATGCAGCTGCCACGATAAATACGAACCTCCCTTTTGAAAAACCTTGGCTACGGTCTTGTCAAGATACAATATAGGTTAGACCTTAATATCAGCGTGCAAACCATACGCTACAATGCGCACGTGTAGTATTTACAGTAGATATAATGCCGTGTTCACTCAGAAGAGTTTAGCCTTCCTAAATTTAGATCGATGTATGACGTACGATAATTATTGTCCGCATCACCACGCGTTCCTTCTACAATTGTTCCAAGCTACGTAACTTTTCATACACGTGCAGTTTACGCGGTTTACCTTTCTGGTCTAATGTTGTGTTGACACATGGATAAACAGGTTTGCCCAGGCAGCGCGGTTCATCGTCACGTGTACGATAACAACGTAGCTTGAACCAATTGTAGACTGGAAGCGTCCGTCGTGGCGATGCGAATAATTGTACGTCAGATACCCCTTTAAAGTGTAGCCAATTAAACTTCTGTATATGAACAATGTATTACTCTGTGTGAATATTACCATGTTTTGGTTTCACAGGTAACATTGCGCACATAAAATCTAAAACATAAAATACTAAACATAAAATATAAAATATAGTCGTAAATTCAGAACGATTGAGTCCGAGCTTAATTCGTTTCTGTATATGATACTGTAAACTAGCATCGTTGGGATGACCTGTTTGCAAAGCTCATACTTATATTTTGCTGATCATGTGACGGACATACAAAATAATTATAACGACAAGATGGCGCCCGCAACAAAAACTCAAGCTAGTGTGGCAATGGCAACTAACTTACGATACCATGCACTGCTGTGATGAAAAAGCCTAACCACGGTAACCGCTGTGATTATTGTACCTGCTGAAAACACATGAACAGTGTCCAATTAATACCGATCTCTAACTAAAGAAAAACATATCTGTACGTACAGCTTGGACCTTTGTTGTGTCGACAACTGCCTTGAAGTGGGCGCAGTTCATCATCAGCTGCGTTATGCCTGACGTGTCTGTATCGGACGGATGTACGCTGTGCGGCGATGCTTTCCCCATGAAGACTTTGGCGATCTGCCACGGCTCCACTGGCCAACGGGAGATGTCCGCGTTTCTCATTGTCAGCCTCGTTGTCGACTGGGCACGCAAGTCAGCGATGGCAGCGAGCCATTTAGAACACACGTTGTCACGACAAACAATATACCACTTGCTGGTGGATTTGTCATACGAGATTTTCGAACGTGGACCATAAACAAAGCACTGTGTTGTTCCGCGTGTTCTCTGAAGTCTCGCGTGAATCTTTGTGATTTCGGAGAGGCAGGTTTTGCGCAGGACTTCCGTTGTTAATTGTAGCATCCTGGTGGCTTTCAGCCAGTTGATGTATTCACAGTCGCTCAGCTCACCAATGGCTCCAGGACGTGCAGGAGCAGCACCAGGAGTAGAAGCAGGAGCAGGAGTAGGAGCGGGAGCATGAACAGGAGTAGGAGCAGGAGCAAGAGTAGGTGCAGGAGCAGGAGTAGGTGCAGGAGCAGGAGCAGCAGCAGCAGGAGTAGGAGCAGGAGCGGGAGTAGGAGCAGCAGCAGGAGCAGGAGCAGGGACTGGGGACAGGGCTTCAGTTGTCGGTGGGACATCTTCTGAAGTTGCAGTCACCTGGGCCTCGTCTGTGGAAGTAGTGGATTGTGCCTCCTCTGTCAGTATAGTCAATTGGGCCACGTCTGTCGGTGGAGATGTTGTCAAGTGGAACTGGTTTACCCGCAAAACTTCAGTCGATTGTGTCTCGTCGGTTGACGATCTTTCAGTCGATTGAAACTCTTCTGTCGGTGGGCCTTCAGTTGATTGGGCCTCGTCTGTCAGCGGGCCTTCATTTGATTGGACTTCGTCTGTCGGCAGGCCTTCAGTTGACTGAGTGTCGGCTGTCGGTGAGCCTTCTGTCAATTGGGTCTCGTCGGTCAGCATGCCTTCCATCGTTTGGGTCTCGTTTGCCGGCGGGCCTTCAATCGACAGGGCATCTTCTGTCGGTGAGCTTTCCGCCGTGTGGGTCTCGTATGTCGGTGAGCCATCAGTCGATTGGGTCTCGTCTGTTGACGAGTCTTCAATCGATTGGGTCTCGTTTGTCGGCGACCCGTCTGTTGGTGAGCCATCAGTCCATTCGGTCTCGTCTGTCGGAGAGTCTTCAGTCGATTGGGTCTGGTTTGTCGGCGACCCGTCTGTCGGTGAGCCATTAGTCCATTCGGTCTCGTCTGTCGGAGAGTCTTCAGTCGATATGGTCTCGTTTGTCGGCGAGCCTTCTGTCGATTGGGACTCGTCTGTTGACGAGTCTTCAGTCGATTGGGTCTCGTCTGTCGGTGAGCCATCAACGGATCGGGCATCTTCTGTGGTTAAGCCTTCCGCCGTTTGGGTTTCATCTGTTGGCGGGTTTTCAGTCGATTGGGTCTTGTCTGTCGGTGAACCTTCAGTCGATTGGGTCTCGTCTATCGGCGAACCTTCTGTCGATTTGGTCTCGTCTGGCGGCGAGCCTTCAGTCCATTGGGTCTCATTTGTGGGCGGTCCTTCAATTGATTGGGCATATTCTGTCGGCAGGCCTTCAATCAATTGGACATCTTCTGGCTGCAGACCTTCAATCAATTGGGTATCTTCTGTTGGCGGACCTTCAGTCGACTGGGCATCTTCTGTCGCCGGGCCTTCTATCGATTGGGCATCTTCTGTTGGTGGGTCTTCTGTCAAATGGGCATCAACTGTCGGCAGGCCTTCATTAGATTGGGCCTCGTCTGCCGGCAGGCCTTCAATCGACAGGGTGTCGTCTCTCGGTGAGCCTTCTGTTGACTGAGCCTCGTCTGTCGGCGGGCCTTCAGCCGATTGGGTCTCGTTAGTCGGTGAGCCATCAGTCGATTTGGTCTCGTCTGTCGGCGAGTCTTCAGTCGATTGGATCTCGTTTGTCGGCGACCCTTCTGTCGATTGGGCATCATCTGTCGGTGAGCTTTCGGTCGATTGGGCCTCGTCTGTCGGAGAGTGTTCAGTTGATTGTGTCTCGTTTGTCGGCGAGCTTTCTGTCAATTGGGCCTCGTCTGTCGGCGAGCCATCAATGGATCGGGCGTCTTCTGTCAGTAAGCCTTCTGCCGTTTGGGTCTTATCTGTTGGCGGGTTTTCAGTGGATTGGGTCTCGTCTGTCGATGAGCCTTCAGTCGATTGGGTCTCGTTTGTCGGCGAGCCTTCAACCGATTGGGTCTCATTTGTCGGCGAGCCTTCTGTCGATTGGGTCTCGTCTATCGGTGAGCTTTCCGTCATTTGGTTCTCGTTTGTTAGCGGGCCTTCAATCGATTTGGCATCTTCTGTGGGCAGACCTTCAAACAATTGGACATCTTCTGTCGGCAGGCCTTTAATCAATTGGGCATATTCTGTCGGCGGACCTTCAGTAGACTGAGCATCTTCTGTCGGCAGGCTTTCGGTCGACTGAGCATCTTCAGTGCGCGGATCTTCAGTCGACTGAGCATCTTCTGTCGGCGGACCTTCTATCGATTGGACATCTTCTGTCGGCGGGCCATCAGTCGACTGGGCTTCGTCTGTCGGCGTGACCGCCACTGGAGGTTGTGGCATATTGCCGTAACTGCTGGTCGCACATGCTGCAACAAACAATGCACAATGGTAGTAACGAATATCGTACAACAAATTAGTTATATGTTGAACGTGGTCATCTTACATCATCACTAAATATGAACCAATCTATACACCTGAACACGGTTATACAAGAATACTGAAGACAAGACGCAGGTACTTGTGTCATGTTGTTGGAATGCCACCGCGACATAAGAGTGCCAGAAAGAGCGTAGCACTGGGCGTCACCAGGAGAGAGACTGAGAGAAAAAAGAGGACGACAAAAAGAAACACAAAAGACACAAAACCAACGAAAAATGGGAAAATACCTGGAACGAATGGCAGCAGACATAGATGAGTGGGGTTGAGTGCTCTCATAGAGTGAGTGAGCAAGTAAGTACGTGGGTAAGTACGCAGAGGGTAAGATGATTGGTAACCAAGCAATTCATAATTGTGGACTATTCGCACCGGAGACGTTCGGCATACCAATTAGATAGACTAAACTAACATTTTATGAACAAACAATAACACTGACATAAATATTCATGAACACTCTTTCAAATGCAAATAATGCATATTATTCATGTCAGCCGTAGGTCTAACAATGAACTGCGACAACGAGCATCGGTAAAGTAAGGATTGTACCAAAATAACTGAAATGGCATTAGTAAAACAGGGCATGTCATAATTAGTATACGAATACAACAGATACAACAGATACAACAGATACAACAGATACAACAGATACAACAGATACAACAGATACAACAGATACAACAGATACAACATATACAACAGATACAACAGATACAACAGATACAACAGATACAACAGATACAACAGATACAACAGATACAACAGATATAACATATACAACCGATACAACAGACACAACAGACACAAGACACAACAGATACAACAGATACAACAGATACAACAGATACAACAGATACAACAGATACAACAGATACAACAGATACAACAGTTCACAAGAGGCGCTCGGGGGAATAACATTATACTATTTTAACTTAAAATATTAATTATCCAGTTATTACACTTGTTTACTGAAATCACACAAAGACGCGTGGTGACAAAGATTTAATAAAACTAATCAAATTTATTTAGACACCACATCAAACATTTCTCTAAAATAGAATCGGAAATAGTTATAGATAATAAAATACGACGATACGAAATAGCGCATAACGACAAATCGTTGGCAACGCCAATGCGCAATTAGTGTTGTACTAGTTAACAGGTTGTGGCAGCACGCCTTGTAATCATTGGCCTAAATATGTCTAAATATACGTATGCACAGCTGGAATGTGCGTGGGTTATATTTTATGAAGTTCCACCTTCACCTATGATATGCCCTAAGGGCACTTGTTCACCCAACTGTGACGACGACGTGGATGGCGGTGATTCAATCACTGCTGACGTCGTCAGCTGGCTTGGGTCATTGTAACCTAAGGTGCAGAGTAGATTTGTCATTTGTTGTTCTTTTCACTTCCGTTCCAACAGGACCGAGGACACAGTAACTGGACTAATAATTTATTTCCGAGTGCCGTTCTAGTGAGTTAACGACATAGGCCTACTTGATGCACAGTTCTGTGCCCTGTGTGAGATATTGTGTTGCTATGGTACAGTATAATAAAGTAAAACAAGTAATGGTCAGTTCTTATGTAGCGCAGTATCCAGTCCTCAGGACTGCTCGAAGCACATTACACTTTACTCCCTGGCAGACCTGTTAAATTGAACATCATCTCGACTTCTCTGGGAAGCATCCAGCCTGGCTGCAATTAATCCGCGAAGGCTATTCGTACACAAATATCCACCACTGTCTATAGCCAGGTACTCCTTCATACAACTGAGTGAACTGGAGCAACGTAAGTTAACGAACTTGCCTAAGTTTTGACACCGCAGGATTCGAACCCGGGCTCTCTCGGTCGAGAGTCCAAATATTTTCTATTCACTATATATATATATATGTATATATATATCGATCAGATAGTCCTACATGGCAGATTGTTTTGTCCGATGAATAATTAAAGTTATGATGCTTTCAGTGCTATCAGTAGTATACGGGATGGACAACAGCCAGGATGAAAGTCGATGGCAGACACACTACTGTTCAATTCCGTGCTTGTACAGTGTGTTCATGCACTATTCTCGGGAACGTCGATGGCAAACACACTACTGTTCAATTCCGTGGTTGTACAGTGTGTTCATGCACTATTCTCGGGAACGTCGAGGCAACACGGGTTTTATTTATTGTCTCCCTATTCCACTATTAGATCCTACGATCTTCTAGGTTTTCAAACGGTTTCAAATGGTAAAGTATCTACTCTTAGTGCTGGAAATGTTGGTAGAGTTGTCAAGCTCATGACATTGTGTAACTGACGTCTGACAAAGCCCACAGGTGAATGTCGTGATACGTAATCTTAAGAACAGTTATTCAACTACATATATGAATGTTTGCGAAATTCATCAGTCTAAGTATTAGAATGCCTTAATAGAATTGGTCGAAGAAATTAGTAATTCTCTTGATCATAATAAATATGCCATTGGCATATTTGTTGACCTTAAAAAGCATTTGATACGGTTAACCATGATATATTGGCAACAAAAAATAATTTTATGGTATTCGTGGTGATGCATTTGAAAAACAAAAGTCACTATGATAATTGTGTCTCAGAAGCACTCAAAATATCTTGTGGTGTCCCACAAGGATCTGTTTAAGGTCCAAAGTTGTTTATTTGGTACATAAACGATATTTGTAATGTTTCAAACATTTTTAAGTTCAACTTATTTGCTGATGATACTAACATGTTCTATAGTAATAGTGATATAGGTGAACTTGTCAGGTTAACAAATATTTAATTGGAAAAGTTGCATGTATGGTTTGCAGTAAATAGGCTCTCTCTCAATATATCAAAGACAAATTATATGTTATTTGGTAATCGTATTATAGAGACATATGTCTCTATACATATAAGTAAGGAAGAAATAAATAAGGTTGAATTCACAGTATTTTTAGGAGTTTTGATAGATAATAAATTAACGTGGAAAAAAACACATTTCTTTGTTAAAATTAAAAACGAAACAACTGCAAATTTATGGCGAAGAAACATTGAGTGACGATACATGTCGAGGTCTTCACTTACGCAACCACGGAAGTAGAAGCCTCCTGCTGCCGTTTCGAAGCTTGGCCAATAACAATTATTAATTAAACTTGTCTGTCCCACGACTGTATTTATCTGCAAAACCCGCAGCCGAATGTCGCAACATGCAATCGTAAAACATACTGGTATCCAGCTATAAATATGAATGCTGGAGTAATTCGTCAGGGTGTTAAAAAGGTATAAATGTGAGTGCCTAAAAGCGAGAAAAACCAAAATGAGTCAACACAGAATAAACGTCTAAGTACCTACATGTCTGTTTATCTATTCCCCTTAACCACATGCACGCCAAGCCGCTGCATCATCGACAAACCGTCAAGCGGATCGAAATATTATTGAGAGTAAAGTCAAAAAGAACATGATCATGATAATTTTGATTATAACAAAGGTGAACACTGCAATATGACATTTTACATGTCTTGATGTTGACGTCAAATAGGACATACTGACGTCAAAGAGGACAGTGTGACGTCAAGGAGGACATCCTGACGTCATGGAGGACATCGTGATGACAAAGAAGACAATGTCATCCTTACGTCAGAGGATATTAAATAAAATCTTTATTGTCGCACATTAAAGTGGCAATTGTACATGGGTTTTTTTAATACAGAGATTTCCGTAATGATACGGTCGGCATCATCGTCGTCTAAAATACTGCATGTCGTAAGCCCATTCCTGATGTCTAACATTTCCGATAATACGTCCACGTTCGATATTGTTACCTTGGACAAACCAGCCTGCCACACACGGCTAATATCACACGTAGACGCTTCTTACATTGCATCACATTCACTTAAGATATAACGGTAGTTTGAGCTACAATTTTACCATGGATTTGCAATGGACAATTTAGCAACACTTCTTACAATCGGTAAATTGTGGTTCATAGCCTTATGAATGAATTTGAAGAACATTTGCTTTAAAATTACCAGTAATGGCAAACTACCCGATAACAATGCTATAACATCACGGTGTGTAAGTGGTGCTAGCCCCCACAACTTTCTAGGCGTTTTTCGCCATGCAGTGCAAATAGTGCCAACACTCTTACTCTGAAGATCCCACAGTGCGGCTCCATAATAAGACCCCACAGTGGGGCTCCATAATAAGACCCCACAGTGGGGCTCCATAATAAGATCCCACAGTGGGGCTCCATAATAAGATCCCACAGTGGGGCTCCATAATAAGATCCCACAGTGGGGCTCCATAATAAGACCCCACAGTGGGGCTCCATAATAAGACCCCACAGTGGGGCTCCATAATAAGAGCAGCAATATTGTTTAAATAAATTGCACTTTACATTCGTCTTAATATGACCGAAATCGGCCATGAACATATTATACCCTCTCCAGAATTTGGCAGTGGCATCGACGACTAGACTATCCTTTTTAACAACGGATATATGATGGCCCAAATGTACAGCATCTTGGGCACTGTCCAACTCGGTATCATTAAAAAACACAGTTCTGTTGTCGGGTTCACAGCTACGACCTCTAAAAATCAAATATCTACTCTTACTACCGTTGAAATTTACACAGTATTCGTCTGCATAGTTTTCGCATATATCGATTAAGACCTTGAGTCCAGATCTTGTGGGTGTTAGCAAAGTGAGATCATCTGCGTATCCGACACAACCCGTATAGTCGTTGCCCATGTGGCATCTCACTCCACTCTTGTCTAACTGTTCAAACAATCCATCCATGTTTATGGAGAAAAGAATAGGAGAAAGGATTACTCCCTGTTTGACTCCGTTACATGCGGTAAACTGGGATGACATACTAGAGCCCCATCTTACTTGAAGTTTTTGTTTAGTATACACATACAACAGCAGTCTTAATACCAGAGGTGATACCTTACGTTTTAGAAGTACTCTAAGAAGCTTACAATAATTGACCCTGTCGAATGCTTTGCTGGCATCTAACATGCGTGCGTACACATTACTGCCATTTGCATTATAATAACTGATTGTTTTCATCAAAACATATGTGCAGTGAGTAGTGGACATATTTGGTTTAAATTCAAATTGCAAATGCGATGTTGCAAGCGCATTTTGTTTCTTAGATAGTCCAACAACAGTTTAGCAACAAAGCTGCCAAGAGTAATAGCTCTACAAGTGTCGGATGTACAGACTAAAGAGTATTTTCGGACCATGTATAATGTGATCAAAATTGAGACCCTCTTCACCATCCGACTTACCCAGCTTCAGTCGCTGGACACCTTCGATAACCTCATCAACTGATATATCATACGCAATATTTTCTTTAATCTGCTTGTTTATCTCCGTATTTATAGCACTCATGTCATCAACATCATATGACACTGTTGTAGAGGTGATTATATTTATAGCACTCATGTCATCAACATCATATGACACTGTTGTAGAGGTGATTATATTTATAGCACTCATGTCATCAACATCATATGACACTGTTGTAGAGGTGATTATATTATACCGAGTGACATGAGTGCTATAAATATAATCACCTATTTATAGCACTCATGTCATCAACATCATATGACACTGTTGTAGAGGTGATTATATTTATAGCTCTCATGTCATCAACATCATATGACACTGTTGTAGAGGTGATTATATTTATAGTTCTCATGTCATCAACATCATATGACACTGTTGTAGAGGTGATTATATTTATAGCACTCATGTCATCAACACCATATGACACTGTTGTAGAGGTGATTATATTTATAGCACTCATGTCATCAACACCATATGACACTGTTGTAGAGGTGATTATATTTATAGCTCTCATGTCATCAACATCATATGACACTGTTGTAGAGGTGATTATATTTATAGCACTCATGTCAACAACATCACATGACACTGTTGTAGAGGTGATTATATTTATAGAACTCATGTCATCAACATCATATGACACTGTTGTAGAGGTGATTATATTTATAGCACTCATGTCATCAACATCATATGACACTGTTGTAGAGGTGATTATATTTATAGCGCTCATGTCATCAACATCACATGACACTGTTGTAGAGGTGATTATATTTATAGCACTCATGTCATCAACATCATATGACACTGTTGTAGAGGTGATTATATTTATAGCACTCATGTCATCAACACCACATGACACTGTTGTAGAGGTTATTATATTTATAGCACTCATGTCATCAACATCATATGACACTGTTGTAGAGGTGATTATATTTATAGCACTCATGTCATCAACATCATATGACACTGTTGTAGAGGTGATTATATTTATAGCACTCATGTCATCAACATCATATGACACTGTTGTAGAGGTGATTATATTATACCGAGTGACATGAGTGCTATAAATATAATCACCTATTTATAGCACTCATGTCATCAACATCATATGACACTGTTGTAGAGGTGATTATATTTATAGCACTCATGTCATCAACATCACATGACACTGTTGTAGAGGTGATTATATTTATAGCACTCATGTCATCAACATCACATGACAGTGTTGTAGAGGTGATTATATTTATAGCACTCATGTCATCAACATCATATGACACTGTTGTAGAGGTGATTATATTTATAGCACTCATGTCATCAACACCACATGACACTGTTGTAGAGGTGATTATATTTGTAGCACTCGTGTCATCAACATCATATGACACTGTTGTAGAGGTGAATCACCTCATGTCATCAACATCATATGACACTGTTGTAGAGGTGATTATATTATACCGAGTGACATGAGTGCTATAAATATAATCACCTATTTATAGCACTCATGTCATCAACATCATATGACACTGTTGTAGAGGTGATTATATTTATAGCACTCATGTCATCAACATCATATGACACTGTTGTAGAGGTGATTATATTTATAGCACTCATGTCATCAACACCACATGACACTGTTGTAGAGGTGATTATATTTGTAGCACTCGTGTCATCAACACCATATGACACTGGTGTAGAGGCAATTATATTTATTGGAAAAAATGTGTGCTATTTCTTCATCACCTACCACACCATCAATACCTGAAGGCAAGAATTTATTTCTGCTCTTTATCCGGCGTACCTGACCACAAGTCGTGGTTTCTATTTTCACTAATGGCTTCGGCCATCTTAGTTGTACGAATTCTGTCATCCTCTCCATAATATGTCTAACAGTCCTATGACACCGAGCTCTAGTTATACATCTAATTCCTGTAATGTCACCCTGATGAGGCTTTCCCACTGCTCGCCACTGTCGATGCCAGAAAATAGCCTCCTGTTTCAACTTGTTTTGACCACCCAGGAAGTTTCCTTCCGCCACCAGTTGAATTAAGATTGTTTTTAGGACAGGTGGTAGGTATACCTTCCAATGATTCTATGCACACATTTAATATATCACTGTGTACTCTAGATAATTCGTTCTCATGTTTTTACACATTACATTCTTCACAGCAAAGCCTGTTTGTCGTATTGTAACATGGAGACTTTATCCTCAAGATCTCTACTGTATTGGGTAATGAGTTTCATACTGGCTTTATGCCATGCTAGTTTGTGACAATAGTGCCTTTCAAATATGTGGTCTACATTGATATCTAACCTGACTTTAAGTGGTACATGGTCAGAAAACAACAAGTTGTCTGTAATAGAACATTCGAGCACCTTCTGTCCTAAATTGGTCGTGGTTAAAAAATGATAAATTCTGGAGGTAAAACCGTTTGGACTTACATAAGTATATGGCACTTGCGCATCTGGGGCATCTATACATACCGTAAGATCAAAATCCAATATAAAATTCCTTAATGCATGTGCATGAGGCGTATTCCTAGTCAAATATGTATTCATGTCACCCCGTATATAACGTGAGCGCGGTTGTAAGTGTGTATTAACAGCTGTATTTCACCTAGCACATCCATAAATTAACCAGCTTATCGTCTTCCGACCAGCCGTCCCCCATCATGTATACATTGGGGCACATGATTTCACAGTTGTTAATTTATATCATAATCCCACACAACCTCACGTGATTGCATTGAAGCTCTTTCACTGCAGACTTAAGTGATAATGTCCACAGAATTGCACATCCGCCGTATGGGCGTCCTTCCCTGGCAATACATTCATCCATGGAACTCTTACCAGTTATTGCCATACCGTCACCTAATTTGCACATCTTGTTTAATTCACTTTTATATTTTATATTCTTGTATAAATAACAGATCACATTCTTTATTAATATTGTGTATAAAATCAAATTTCGGACCTCTGTCTCTAAAATGCTTGCAGTTATAACTAATAATAGCCAGTGGCTGTGTACGATTAGTCGGTGAAGCATTGACCGTTATTGCAAAGATTCACACAATGACACAATATCCATATTACTGATGGATTCACTCTTTGTTTTAGCATACCATTTCCACACATTCCAGCCCTAGGGCCAGAATAGAGGGTCCTTTAATTTGTTTATGTCATCCACAGAGATTGTTAATTTGAAGGAGTTCCGTTTTGCATTGTCATTGCTGGGCTTTGTTTGCTTACGGTATTTAACTCCTTTTCGTGTGATGCATTGTATTCACCGACCTCACTGACCCCGTCCGATTTATGAACTCGGCATATAAAGAAGTCTCTATGGGGAGGGGGCACCACGGTAACTCCTGCAGCGTCGATCCCCTGACCAACGACGGTTCCTCGCTTCTGTGTGTTCCGCGTTCGCTTACTACGGTTTTCTCTCTCCAGCTGTTGTTCTGCTTTCGTCTCTGGTCTGCTGGTATCACAAAAGTATCATGTAGCTGCTGCGTCGTGCTGTCGATCGTTGTGACGTCAATATCCGGCGATACAGTGGTTGGCAGCGACTTACAGTCCGCTTCCTGCTGTTGTTTACCCTGGTCACTGTCGTTGCCATCCGGCACTCCGTCACGGTTGGTGCCACCTGTCTTCTGTTGTAGTTGAGTACTGGAGCCAGCAGCAATGCTGAGATCTTCTGGCTGTTATTTGCGGCGTCAGATTTAATGCCATCAAGAGTGTCCACGAACACTTTAAGTTTACCCTCAACGTCTGCCAGTTTCTCGGCGAGACTTAACTCATTTACTCCCTCCGGGTGACTTTTTGGAATTAGCTTCCCGTCCCGTGCAACACACTGCACTTTGATACCATTCTCGATTAGGCTTCCAAGACCTCTCAGAATGTCATCACTCTTAGCCTCTCTGTCGGTTCTGTTACACGATGTTTGTCTCGCTTGCATAGGTTCTAAAATGTTAGAATCTTCAAATTGTGACCACAACATACACTTCGCGTCACCCAGTGTATCACTGGTATAAAATGCCGCCATCACCTTTACAATGCTGTTTCTGCTGGCACAGTCTCTGTGATACTGGGCATACATCAGTGGCTCATTCACCAGAATAACAACGTCATTGTAATCAGATCTCTGTGCTTGTGTGAGGCCGTTCTTTCGTGTACATGCTATGCAGAGGGTACTACCAGTTTTTACCCTTCCTCTGTTGCATTTCACACACTTAACATTGTTACTCGCCATAACAACGTGTCTCTATTAGGAGGTGTTCGGTATTGTTTACATGACCGTGCCAGTGGCAATGGCGGGAGTTCGAAACAAACGTTTCACAAAATGTTTTCACACTTATTGTTTCTGAAGTGAATAAGTGACAAAACGTGCCGTCGATGGTACCGGGGACCACCGTCCACAGGGTGGTATACTTGAGACGTCGTAAAAGTAGTACACGTATCAAAAATTCGATATTTGCAGCGCACGTCGTGTAAATTCAAACTGTCTATTAGTGTCGCCACGTCATAGAAGACATCGTGTATTTATATATAGAACTTAGTGTATTAAGGCTGCTTCCTCAACTGGTTTATTACATAACAAGTTTGTATTTTCTCCAATTAACTTGAAATGAATCGAGAGAAAAAATCGAATTGAGGAAGAGTTTTTTTGAAGTATAACATATTTACATACCGTGCCTGAACTACCACTTTCTAACGGCTCGCCTCCTTTGTGTGGTGGGCGTCAACCCCCGGGACAGTGGAGGTAGCGACCCCGTGACATCTCCTCACCACGTCCGTGGCTCTACCGACGCCCTAATGACTGGAGCAAGCGCGACTACGTTCTATACCTCACTGAGTTTATCTATTCAAATTGTAGCTAACAACTACGCCATCGTTGCGGAACGTTCTGATGAATGGATAACTGCTTACGTTACGTATGCCCTGTAGGCCCCACGCGCAAATATAATTATGATTAGTGATGAAAGAGGTTGTATATATGACATCATCGTTATCGATAGTTTCTATCCGTTGTCTGTAATCGCTCATATACGGATATAAATCGTGTTTCACGCTCGATTAAACATTGCGTTATTTCACGGCGATGCCTGCCTGGTCATGCTTTGCTCGAACCCGGGCAGCAGATTGTGTCTTTTGTTGCTAGGTCTTTAGTGGTACGAGGTCGCGAATGTGCAGTAGTCAATCAGGGCGAATATTTAGACAGAAAGTAAAACCCAAACCGAAAAAACATTGCAGTTACGATATATGTCGTGGCCTCAACTGAAACAAACACACAGCTCGAATCCTCATGCTGTCGTTCCCGAATTTCCAATAAATATTATGATGTCGTTCATTCCACCCTGCCCAAATCACTCATCTATTTAAATGATTACAGTGCAGTAGACAATCGTGACTGCTAGTACTCTCCGGGCAGTAATTGCAGGGCAGCCGAATGTTTCACAGAGAAGTCGAATTGGCATTCGTATGAAAATAACTGCAAGTGTATGAAGAGTAAAGATCTTCGAGCGATCCTAACAACTGGTTATCATGTTATCTAATAACTTACCATATCCTCATTATTCAGTAATGAACTCGGTTATAAAGCACGAACCAGTGATACAGTTAATGTGAAGCAGCTGAATGTGTCATGAAGGAGACGGCGGGTGCTCGCGTTGTCCAACCGTCGACGTAAACTTGCTTAGTTTGCAAAGAAAGTTCTTAACATGAAGGCCTATCATAAATATGGTGTCAAATGTCGGATTCTATACCCCTTGTGGCACAGGCGCACGCACTCAGGCACTCAGGCACTCAGGCACTCAGGCACTCAGGCACTCAGGCACTCAGGCACTCACGCACTCACGCACTCACGCACTCACGCACTCACGCACTCACGCACTCACGCACTCACGCACTCACGCATCCGATGTTTAGTTTGTCATTTTTTTATGGCGAACAACGCGTTCTCAAGTTACGCCGGGAATACGTTCCCACGGTGCAAACGGGACTAGACGCGTGGCAACGCGATTCTCCAACGCCCACATTTCTACCCGACTGATCGCGTCGTAACTAGGTTGTCCACCACCTACAAGTTTATCATGCGAAAGGATTGCCAACTATTCTGATGAAAATATTTATACACGCGTATTACAGGAGGGCATTGTAGTAATTGCAGTGGTATACTGACAACAATGATCTAACCTTTATCAAGCTGGTAATAATATGCCTACTGTGTGATGTAAATGGTAAACGCCCAGACAAAGTGCTCATAACACTGAATCCATTACCAGAGCAAGAAGTTTAGCATCACTGAAGGAGAGCCCATGTTTTAGATCAATACCAATGGATCGGTGACTTCGCCGCACTGTTGATTTTATTTCGTCATGTGTGCTGTTTTATTTTATTTCGTCATGTGTGCTTTTTTATTTTATTTCGTCGTGTGTGCTGTTTTCTTTTATTTCCCGTGGCATTTACACCAGGAATTAACGGTTTGCATTGTCTCCACGAGGTAACAGTGGAATGACTCTAATTGGCCAAGTTTTGAAACGATTATATTAATGCGTCGACACGAAGCCTGACTGACGATCCCATGTTCTACTCAGAGCCACCGCGTCCAACGTCACGATGATTTAATCGTTACATGAGCAAAAAGTGCGTCTTTTAGAATAAAAGACAATTTACTTATTGTACGGTTAAGAGTTTGGTGTGAGTCAGTGTATGTGAAATAATATATACCGGTATTCACGTTAGAACCATGCAATTAATGAACGATTGTGTATGCCTTTATGATGTCCTAAATAAACAGTACGATTTATAAAACGGAAAGACGAATACACATCCAAGCATGAGCATGAATCTAGGGTATGATAGGGTATACGAGTCTACGGTATGATGGGGTATACGAGTCTACGGTATGATGGGGTATACGAATCTACGGTATGATGGGGTATACGCGTCTACGGTATGATAGGGTATACGAGTCTACGGTATGATGGGGTATACGAATCTACGGTATGATGGGGTATACGCGTCTACGGTATGATAGGGTATACGAGTCTACGGTATGATGGGGTATACGAGTATAAGGTATGATGGGGTATACGAGTCTAAGGTATGATGGGGTATACTAGTCTAAGGTATGATGGGCTATACGAGTCTACGGTATGATGGGGTGTACGAGTCTAAGGTATGATGGGGTGTACGAGTCTAAGGTATGATGGGGTATGCGAGTCTAAGGTATGTTGGGGTATGCTAGTCTAAGGTATGATGGGGTATACACATCTGAATATATGGTACAATGGGGCATACACAGAGTGTAACTTATGTGTGGTATCGTGGGAGACTGAGCATGAGCATGAATCTAGGGTATGATGGGGTATACACATCTGAATATATGGTACAGTGGGGCATACACAGAGTGTAACTTATGTGTGGTATCGTGGGAGACTGGGGTTCTGACTCTCAGGAGCTGGTATAACTACAAGTCTTTCGCCAGCATGGATGTCCAATTATGTGGAATGTGATGGCTTGTCTGTCCACAACAAGTGTTGATAAATCAGGCATGCGATGATTGAAGATTAAAAAAATCAACATAGTAGGTTTTCAAAAAATATGTATATATGTGTATGTTCATGGCCCAGGCCTTCACCATTTAAAACATATATGTTGCGTATCCCCAGTTGCCCATCGATCCGTTTGATCGCGCATAGACGTTTATCAAACTTATACCTTTCTTGGGATAAACGCGTGTTGTAACAACATTATATTTCGTCTTATGTATATAAAGAAATATGTCGCACTTACAAAGATGACTTACGTGTGTCTGAAACACATTTATTGAATTAATTCGTACAGCACTCTGACATTTGCACCATAGTTGTCTGTGTATGTTTTGTATACTTTGAGTATACACTAGGTGAAACCATATGTTATAATATACAGTGCCGAGTGACCAAACAATCAAATGGGCATGGTGCCCCTGTAGTCATCTTTGGTCTTAGGTCGGGTACTCCAAGTAGCCCAATCTTGGGCTAATACAGGATCTTGTGGTGTTTGTGCACATGCGCTGTGGGCTGCTTAAATTCATAAATTATTTAAAGGCAGTAAAGGTGATTGGGTGTGCTGAATGGAAGGTTCACGATGGCTGTTTGATGAAAAACAATGGGGTTTTCTATTTCAGTGATTTGTGTTGGGATCATGTTCCATATACGGACTGCTCTGGAGTAGAAGGAGAAAACAGCTGCATTAATGCGGCACCTAGGGGCTACGTAGTGGCCACGGTTTCTTGACTGTGTTAGAAGGCTTGGCGGGGAGTTGATCTTGATAATATTTTTTTTTTATAAATAAAATATCATGACTTGTTTGATAATGCGTCACCATTCAAGAGTTGGCCATCCAAGGTTGGTTACTAGGTCTGCTGAGTTGGTTTGGCGTCTATAATCATTTTAAAATCTGGCAGTATAGTGTTGTATTTGTTCAAGGTGCTTAATTTGGGTGGCAGTGTATGGGAGATGCATACTGGAGTTTTGACCGGATTAGCATATTATAAGCTATTTCTTTGACTTCGGGTGTGCGTGGGCCAAGGGTTCTTTTAATCATGCTGACTTTTGAGGATTTGGAAACTATGTCGGTGATGTGACTTGCTCATGTTGATCTTAAATATAATTTTACTCTGAGATACGGATGGCTGGATACCGTAGCGAGTGGCATGCCGAAGAGTGAATATGAGTATAGTCTGGGTTTAGTTCTGTTTGTTATTTAGAAACGTTAAATTCCATTTGCCATTTGTCAGACCATGTTTGGAATTGGATCAGTTCAGTTTGAAGAATGGTCGGTTTGAGAGAAAGAAAGGTCGGTTTCTGAATTTGTTTTATGATATATAATGCTGTCGTCTGCAAAGAAGCATATGGGAGATTGGATATTTTCGTTTTTGTCAATTATGTAGAGTATGAAGAGGACTGGTCCTAGGACTGAGCCATATGAAACATCATATGTAACACCTGTTGTGGCCGACAGAAGTCCATTTACTGAGACTCTCTGTTTACGGTTTGACAGAAATGATTTGATCCAGTGTTGTGTGTTTCCAGTTATCCTGTAGGAAACTAGTTTAGATAGTTAAGAGCTTTGGCAAAATCAAGCAGGATTGCATCTATTTGTGTCTTGTTGTCCATACCAGTAATCCAGTCATGGACTATCTCGATGAGTTGAGATTCACAAGACAGTTCTGACTGGAATCCGTGTTGAAAGTGGATGATGATGTTGTGTTTGTTCAGATGTTCTTGTTGTCCATAGCAGTCACCCAGTCATGGAATGTCTCAATGAGTTGAGATTCACAAGACAGTTCTGACTGGAATCCGTGTTGAAAGTGGAGGATGATGTTGTGTTTGTTCAGATGTTCTTGTTGTCCATAGCAGTCACCCAGTCATGGAATGTCTCGATGAGTTGAGATTCACAAGACAGTTCTGACTGGAATCCGTGTTGAAAGTGGAGGATGATGTTGTGTTTGTTCAGATGTTCTTGTTGTCCATAGCAGTCACCCAGTCATGGAATGTCTCAATGAGTTGAGATTCACAAGACAGTTCTGACTGGAATCCGTGTTGAAAGTGGAGGATGATGTTGTGTTTGTTCAGATGTTCTTGTTGTCCATAGCAGTCACCCAGTCATGGAATGTCTCGATGAGTTGAGATTCACAAGACAGTTCTGACTGGAATCCGTGTTGAAAGTGGAGGATGATGTTGTGTTTGTTCAGATGTTCTTGTTGTCCATAGCAGTCGCCCAGTCATGGACTGTCTCAATGAGTTGAGATTCAAAAGACAGTTCTGACTGGAATCCGTGTTGAAAGTGGAGGATGATGTTGTGTTTGTTCAGATGTTCTTGTTGTCCATAGCAGTCACCCAGTCATGGAATGTCTCGATGAGTTGAGATTCACAAGACAGTTCTGACTGGAATCCGTGTTGAAAGTGGAGGATGATGTTGTGTTTGTTCAGATGTTCTTGTTGTCCATAGCAGTCGCCCAGTCATGGACTGTCTCAATGAGTTGAGATTCAAAAGACAGTTCTGACTGGAATCCGTGTTGAAAGTGGAGGATGATGTTGTGTTTGTTCAGATGTTCTTGTTGTCCATAGCAGTCACCCAGTCATGGACTGTCTCAATGAGTTTAGATTCACAAGACAGTCCTGACTGGAATCCGTGTTGAAAGTGGAGGATGATGTTGTGTTTGTTCAGATGTTCTTGTTGTCCATAGCAGTCACCCAGTCATGGAATGTCTCAATGAGTTGAGATTCACAAGACAGTTCTGACTGGAATCCGTGTTGAAAGTGGAGGATGATGTTGTGTTTGTTCAGATGTTCTTGTTGTCCATAGCAGTCACCCGGTCATGGAATGTCTCAATGAGTTGAGATTCACAAGACAGTTCTGACTGGAATCCGTGTTGAAAGTGGAGGATGATGTTGTGTTTGTTCAGATGTTCTTGTTGTCCATAGCAGTCACCCGGTCATGGAATGTCTCAATGAGTTGAGATTCACAAGACAGTTCTGACTGGAATCCGTGTTGAAAGTGGAGGATGATGTTGTGTTTGTTCAGATGTTCTTGTTGTCCATAGCAGTCACCCGGTCATGGAATGTCTCAATGAGTTGAGATTCACAAGACAGTTCTGACTGGAATCCGTGTTGAAAGTGGAGGATGATGTTGTGTTTGTTCAGGTGTCCACATTTTACTTAGAATGATGAGTTCCATGACTTTACAGAGGATGCATGTTAGTGGTATTGGTCAGTACTTTGCGGGGTCAGATTTATGTTTTTTTTGTATATTGGAGTCACTAGTGCTTGGAGCCAGTCGTCGGGGAGTTTGCATGTCTTGTATGACTGTTGGAAGATGTGTGTGATAATGGGAGTTATTCCCTCTGCAGTCTCTTTAAGAACTCTGGCTGGGAGTTCATCTGGGCCAGTAGCTTTGTTTTGGTTTAGATTTTCCAGTTCCTTGAGTATTCCAACTATCCCGATTTCAAGAGTGGGCATATTAGGGTAAGAGGAAGGTACTTATTGGGGGATAGGGTAGATTTCGTGGATGAACACAGCACTAAATTGGTTGTCCAGTGCATTTGCTTTGTCATGATAATTAATTATTGGTTGTCTTTTTACTTGCAGTGTGGGAATGCCAATGTCGTCTCGTTTGTTTGCTTTGATGAATGACCAGCATTGTTTAGATTTGGCTGCAGCCTTAGTGGCTTGCCTTCTGAGTTCTTTAAACTTTTCCCAGTCGCTGTTAAGTCCAGTTTGTTTTGCTTCTGTGTAGCTTTTGTTGCGTTTTCGTTGCATTCTTATTATGTTTCGTGTTATCCTGGGGTATTGCGACTAGAAATGGTATTGTTAATAAGTGTGGCAAGTTGTGTCAGAAAAAACACCCAGTTGGTGTCCATGTGAAAGTATTCTGTTGTTAGTTGGGGTATGCCTTCTTTAAATGTGTCCCAGTCTCCAGTCTACGGATTTGTATTGAAAGACTTTGTGTGGTGGTTTCTTAATAGTTCTACTGTGTAGTATATTTTAATTGGGTGATTTTCCCACAACTTATAATCCACTTTCCTCTCAAAGAACTGCACCGATGCAATCTCAACCACAGACTAAGTGAGGCTATTCCATACATTTGTTCATTGGTGTATCAATTAGTTGTTTAGTGTTTGATCAACATATGTGAATTGTTGTCACTCAATGTCACAAACTGCTGCATCGTATTTCTCAGTTAGAATCTCCCTATCTTTGGAGCAATAGACTGTAGTATCATGATCAGTCCACAAAAAATCGGGCACACCTACCCAGAATGTATCCAGTTTTTTAACATTGCAGATTTTGACAAAAAACTGTATATTGCTGAGCACTTTGATATATGGTTATATATTTTGTGTCCAAAAATATGTTGCGTAACCAGTCCTGAATAGAATTCAAAACAAGTTAAATAATAACATGATTACATGCCCAATATTAAATAAATGTAATGTTCACATTTACCGGGTTATTTAAGCGAATATACTATCATACAAATTAATTAATACCATTTTAATCAACTGATTTATGGCACATCAAATTCTGTAAGTGCGTGGAACATTGGAAGAGCGCGCGATTGATCTGGTCCGAGGATGACAGATAACTGATGGGCCGGTAAATAACGGGAATTTCTCCCTGTTCCGAATGCCATCCATAAATCGTCATTAGCTGCTAGAGTCTGCGCAATCATTACGGACAATACCACAACATCAGTGTCGACTGTGCATATGATAATTTGATGATGACCATGTCGTGCTGCATGTGTCACAGGCAAACACATACGGGTGTCTGCCTCATCGTGTGTGCGTGGGGCGAGCGAGTTGATTTCGTGCAATGGAGGCAAAGAGAGTACCTGCTTTCCATCCTCATCAAATAACTGGGTGAGTACCTTCGAGAGGAAGCTAAACAGCTCAGTCTTGTTACTGTCGACACGTAGGAAGTTATTCCAGTTTCCCGGTATGGGTGTTGCACCCATAACACGTCTACGCACCCCTTGACCACGTTTTGCTCTGGTTGTTCCTTTCAGAGAATCCGCTATGTAACTGTTCCACACCAGATCCAAGCGTGATGCATTTGGAAGTTGGGCAGAAACATATGGGATGAAAACATGCTGGGCATATTCTTCAAACGTTTTAGCTGTGCCTGTCTTCAACATCTGGACGATTGCTGCTCCACCAAGACCAACAGCGGTAGCAGCAGGTGGCTCAGGCTGTAGCGCAGACAGTCCTTTTGGGCATGTCAGAAGGTCACTCTTGGTGCCGAGGCGTAGTCGTCCCTCATCAGACAGAGCAGGAGGACATGCTTGATTCTCGTGCCGAAAGAATTAATCTAAGTTGCTATCCCTCGTCTGACAACCAATGTACAACCTTGAGAACAGTTCTACATCTCTCTTCGTCGAGGTGAGCTGGTGTTTCCCTTTGTTCGCGACATTGGATGTGGAGATGCTGAACAACGATAGCCTGTTGCGACGCTTAGCATCATATGGTGACTTGGTCCTGTCGATGAGGCATCCTTTTGTGAAAACATCGAATCGGTCTTTGTCAATCTTCTCCAGATTATAGACCGTCTCAACTACAGCCTGAACTGCGATCTCCTCTGTGTTCGACTGGACTTGCTTGTCCTTGGACAAGCAAGTCCTTGCTTTCCTCTACAAACGGATTGCCAAGCTCCTCGATCACGCTAACGAGTGAGCGAACATCTTTCGCGAATGCTTTCTGTACACTCGGTGTTTGGTCATGGTGACGTGGATCCACTCGTTTCCCCAGTGTTTACGGGATTCTTCAAACTCTGCTATGATTCTTGCGACTTCTGGACCAGCAACCATCCATCGACGAAAGGCCCTTGTGTTGTCTGTCAAACCATCTCCCTTGATGGACGCATTATTGTGTTCGTGGGCTTTGTCAATCGAAATACTTGAGAACACGCGCTTATTCCTTTGCTCAGTGAAATGACCAGCGTTGAATTCTGCGGCAATTTGTGGGTGCTTTGTCGGCAGCTCCGCCATGTCTCTCAGATGGACTGTTCTGTTTAAAGCGTCAAACCATGGGACAAGTTTCGTCAGAGCATCTAAATACATGGAGAAGTTGGCCTTTCGCATCGAACGCACGTATACAAGAATGCACAACTCCAGATCCATCACTGTTCACAATACTGAAACTGAGGATAGTTCTGTCTTTGTTTATCACACCAGTCTTAAAATAGCCACAAATACATCTCATTAAACATAACATAACATCATTGTTTCTACCTGTGAGTCTGTAGTAGTCATAGACACGATGCTGAAGAATATATAAAGCGGCTGCAGTGATTTGGTGGGCTCGTCTTGTGCATGTAACGTTTGATGCATGCAAGAAGGAATCAGCAGTAACTGCTGATGCAATGTCTGCCTGTACCAATTGTCACTACCAACAATTAAAATGGCATGCTGTTCCAAATCAATAACAGTTTGCCACACTGTTTGTTTACTCTTTATGTGATATACATTATATAACTAATAACAGTAATTTATATACGAAAATAAAATGTCATTATATGTCAGCCATTTTGAATTTCAAAAGGCGGCCTATACGGGTATAATTTCAGATGGCCCAATATCTGAAAATGATTCATGCATATTAGTCTACGTATTCACCAAGTTGCATGTTGTTATCACATATTACACAATCGTTGTGGTATTTAAACTGCATTATATGTCAGCCATTTTGAATTTCAAAATGGCGGCCTACACGAGTATAATTTCAGATGGCCCAATATCTGAAAATGTTACACGCATATTAGTCTACATATTAACCAAGTTTCATGCTTTTATCACATATTGCACAATCGTTGTGGTATTCTAAATTATGCCGCCCCACCAATACAGCAATTCGGCTTATATATCTGGTCACTATGGCAGAAGCATTACTTTGATGGACCAAATGGGTGGCTCATTTCAAAAACTTGATGCTGGCTATTAACGTCAATAACACTACTCGAAACGTGCACTGCTATTGCATTACGCAGGAGAAGAGACTAATGACATATTCGATACACTCCCAAACACCGACGCTGACTGAAACGAAAATGCTTTCGACAAAGCAGAGGCAGTGCTGACCGCCTACTTTGTCCCCAAACGCAACATGGAATATGAAGTGTACAAGTTTAGACAAGCGAAACAAGACAACGTTGAAGACATCACAAGGTACGACACACGTCTGAAGCATTTGGCCGTCACATGCAAGTTATGCAGCAAGTGTCAACCCACAATCTCCAGAACACGTCTGTAGAACGTTTGGTATCAGAGTATGACGACCTGTTCCAAGGACTGGGGAAACTGAAGAACTTCAAGGTCAAGAAGCTACATGTCCATGAGATTGTACAGCCAGTAGTCCAAAAACATCGAAGGATTCCAATCCATATCAGGAAGCAACTCGAAAGAACAGCTCACGCGAGCTTGGAGTGATAGAGGAAGAGGAGGGAGCAACACCTCGTGTGTCACCACTGGTTGTAGTGCCAAACCCCTAAAGTCCGGGTCAAATCCGTGTATGCGTCGACATGCGGAAAGCAAACCAAGCCACCAGACGAGAGCGACATGTCAGGCCAACCATTATTGATCTAGTGAGCGATATGAATGGTGCAGCTGTTGATCTGAACGAAGGTTACAACCAGCTGGAGTTAGACCCGTAGTCCTGATACATCACTACGTTCTCAATACACTCTGGACTGTAGATGTATAAGCATCACAACTTTGGTGTTTCAAGCGCAGCCTAAGTATTCCAGAATGCCATTCGTGAAACAATCAGCGGCATACCGGGAGCAATCAACGTCAATGGTGATATGTTGGTCTTTGTAGCAACACAAGAAGAACGTGACGACAATGTGAAAGCCACGTTTCAACGTATGCGTGAATGTGGTCTTTCTCTGAACAGACACACGTGTGCATACATCACGACAACTATTGAGTTCTTTGGACACGTCTCTTCGAAAGGAAGACTTCTAGCAGATCCAAAGAATATACAAGCTGTTCAAATCAGAAGTCTTCTTGGAATGTCAAACTTCTGTGCGAGGTTCATACAAGGATATGCATCGATGACACAACCCCTCAGAGAGCTTACCAAGAAAGAAACATCATGGGAATTAACAAGTTCAGCACTTCATGCTTTACGCCAATATCTATCCAGTGCACCTGTACTACCCTACTTTGACGTCGGAAAGGCAACAGAGATCTGTGTTGATGCTAGCTGTTTTGGCCTAGGAGCCATTCTGGTACAACGAGAAAAAGAAGGCAACCGCCATGTCATCTGACGGCTGTTGAAGAGAGATATTCTTAGACAGAGCGCGAAGCCTTAGCCGTCGTGTGGGCTTGTGAACTATTTCACGTCTGTGTATATGGTCGACTCTGTCGCGATTTACACAGCCACAAACCGTCGATGGCCATATATGGAAACCCGAAATCGAAACCCCCAGCACGCATCGAACGTTGGACCCTCATACTGTAACCGTATGATGCTACGGTGATTTACCGTCCAGGCGCCGATAATCCTGCCGACTTCTTGACACAACATCCGTGTAGAAATCCGAAAGCTGCATCCCGGGAGGAGAAAATTGCAGAGGGGTTCGTCAATTACATGACATTACGTGCCAAAAGCAATGTCAATCGATCGTGTGAGACGAGGAACACTCCTAGATCGAACACTACAAAGCAATGGTGCAAGCCTTACGCACTGGAAAGTGGTACTAACAACTTTAAGATGACGTCGACACCGTGACATACAAGTCATTACAGTTGTTGAGAGATGAACTGACAGCTACAGTGGAAGGATACATTGTTCTTCGCGACCTTCGATTGATCATTCCAGCAACTCTCCAAAGGAAGCCATAGACCTAGCACATGAAGGCCATCAAATCATGGCAAAGATAAAAGCACTGATATGTGAGAAGACATGGTTCCCTGGAATTGACAAGATGGTTGAGCAGTGTGTAAGCCCATGTACTGTCAAGCGTGTGCCAGAAACAAAGCGAGAACCATTACAAATGACAACTCTACCCAAAGCTCCATGGAAAGAAATCAGCGCAGATTTCGCAAAGTTACCGACGGGAGAATATCAGTTAGTCTTGATCAGTGACTACTCTAGATTTCCTATCGTCGAAATGATATCATTGACTTCCGCAAGCATGCACAGTGATTCCACGCATCGATAAGGTGTTCTCCGAATATGATTATGCCGGACACACTACGCACTGACAACGGACACACTACGCACTGACAACGGACACACTGCGCACTGATAACGGACACACTACGCACTGACAACGGACACACTACGCTCTGACAACGGACCACCATTTAACTGCCGAGACTTTGCAAACTTTGCACATCTAAGATTCTATCATAGGAAGATCACACCTTACTGGCCAAGAGCCATTGGAGAGGTAGAGAGGTTCATAAGGGCCTAAAGAAGATCATCAAGGCATCTACGTGCGAGAGGAGAATCTGGAAGCAAGAAATATATCGTTTTCTTCGTAACTACCGCGCAACCCAACATGGGACAACAGGATATCTGCCAGCGACTCTCAGATAGAGATGACGTGCAGAGAAGCGGTGACAGACACAAACAGAAAATGAAAGAGTATGCTGACAGCAGAGCATATGCCAAACCATCAACACTCAGAGAAGGAGATCCTGTTCTTATAAAGCCAGCAACACTGAGGAGAAAAACCGATCCTATTTACGATGAGCGCCCTTACCGCATCACATCACATCACATCACGTAAAGGCTCGATGATAACAGTCAAACGTGGAAACCATTACGTAACGCGCAACTCGTCGTTTTTCAAGGGCATGACTCCTGCAACTTAAATTCAAAACTCCGATATTGAAGAGGATGCCAGGTGAACCCCCGGAAGTTGTTGCAACGCCGATGCAGGACACCCCAGACGACCAGTGAGAATACATACACGACCATCGTACCTAAAGGGCTATAAGTGCTAATTCCCTTAAAGTCAGACATTGTGGGCAGAATAATCCCCAGTCTGTGCTTTGTCTAGGACAGGGCAGTCTACCCCTATGCCTAATGTTTTGACACTAAGCAATAGTTATGTAAGGGTTACGAAATTGTAATGTGTAGTTCTTGAACAGGTGACACAGTAGAATGTTTTCACAAAATCACTGAATATTCTGTTTGGATGAACTCTTTCTTTACGAATTGGGGAGGGATGTAATGTTCATTGTAATTATTATCACAGCATCACCGCACCGTGAGGTGATGCCATCTGGTGGACAAAATCACGGATAACGCGTTTGATCTAGTCGGTGTAATCATGTTTTGGGGTAGTGAGTAATGATTGTTTCCATTCAAACCATGTGGCCGAGTCAGGTGGTTCGTACAAAACACGACTAAACATGACATCGATCATCCGGCGGTCGGCGGCAACGCGTCCGCATCAGTACCCGGAGAGGCAACGTAGTCCTCATTGGTGAAGATCTCTGCATGATATGGCCATGGTCCACCTGTCCGAAAGCCGTTCACGGCTTTGCCTGGTGTGGCGGTTCTTAGCCTTAGGCTTAGGAAGGTCTTTCCGAATATAGCTGCATTGTTGACTGTTGTATTGTAAGAATGATGTGGTTTTTCTCCAGGGATTGGCAATCGCCCAGATCACGGCCGCTGTGTTATATATACTCCTTAGAAATTTGAAGAATGCCCTAGTCATGATTATACGTAGACGAAATCACTTGGGGGCAAAACGCATATACTGTATTGCGCTGCATTATAAGGGGGCGTTTTCCCCCAGCCTGCGCGGTCTAGACAAAATTGTAGATTTCCGTTGCTGGTTGGTCAAGCTTCGGGTGCGTGTCCCAGTAATGTTAGCCGTCGGGTACTGTGATATTTCATTAGAATATCTCACTTTGAAAATAAATTCTTCTGAGTAAACCACTGGCGTGATATTGTTGATTGTAGGTGCAAACTGTTAGATTATATTAATTAACTCTTTCACACAATTGCATTTTGTTTCCCTTTAAATGATACTGCCAAGCGACACGTGTAAAAGTACAAAGAACATGAATTTGTGAATAACATATTAAAAGTTAAAAAAATACACATTAACTTATGATGGGGTAAACACATGAATAGTGGACACGATGGCGCTTACAGATCTGAATGTAGCATATGTAGGGTATTAGGGTATATACGCATATGATCACTGGGCATAATTGGGTATACCGTATACACATCTGAATCTAGGGTATGATGGGGTAAACACATCTGAATCTAGGGTATGATGGACATATACATCCGAATCTTGGGTATGATGGACATATACATCCGAATGTAGGGTATGATGGGGTAAACACATCTGAATCTATTATACGATGGGCGTATACATACCAATCTAGGGTATGATGGGCATACACATCTGAATCTAGAGTATGATGGAGTAAACACACGTGAATCTATTATATGATGGGCGTGTACATCCCAATCTAGGGTATGATGGGCATACACATCTGAATCTAGGGTATGATGGGGTAAACACATCTGAATCTATTATATGATGGGCGTGTACATCCCAATCTTGGGTATGATGGACATACACATCCGAATCTAGGGTATGATGGGGTAAACACATCTGAATCTATTATATGATGGGCGTGTACATCCCAATCTAGGGTATGATGGACATATACATCCGAATCTTGGGTATGATGGACATATACATCCGAATGTAGGGTATGATGGGGTAAACACACGTGAATCTATTATATGATGGGCGTGTACATCCCAATCTAGGGTATGATGGGCATACACATCTGAATCTAGGGTATGATGGGGTAAACACATCTGAATCTATTATATGATGGGCGTGTACATCCCAATCTAGGGTATGATGGGCATACACATCTGAATCTAGGGTATGATGGGGTAAACACATCTGAATCTATTATATGATGGGCGTGTACATCCCAATCTAGGGTATGATGGGCATACACATCTGAATCTAGGGTATGATGGGGTAAACACATCTGAATCTATTATATGATGGGCGTGTACATCCCAATCTAGGGTATGATGGGCATACACATCTGAATCTAGGGTATGATGGGGTAAACACATCTGAATCTATTATATGATGGGCGTGTACATCCCAATCTAGGGTATGATGGGGTAAACACATCTGAATCTATTATATGATGGGCGTGTACATCCCAATCTAGGGTATGATGGGGTAAACACATCTGAATCTATTATATGATGGGCGTGTACATCCCAATCTAGGGTATGATGGGGTAAACACATCTGAATCTATTATATGATGGGCGTGTACATCCCAATCTAGGGTATGATGGGCATACACTTCTGAATCTAGGGTATGATGGGGTAAACACATCTGAATCTATTATATGATGGGCGTGTACATCCCAATCTAGGGTATGATGGGCATACACATCTGAATCTAGGGTATGATGGGGTAAACACATCTGAATCTATTATATGATGGGCGTGTACATCCCAATCTAGGGTATGATGGGCATACACATCTGAATCTAGGGTATGATGGGGTAAACACATCTGAATCTATTATATGATGGGCGTGTACATCCCAATCTAGGGTATGATGGGCATACACATCTGAATCTAGGGTATGATGGGGTAAACACATCTGAATCTATTATATGATGGGCGTGTACATCCCAATCTAGGGTATGATGGGCATACACATCTGAATCTAGGGTATGATGGGGTAAACACATCTGAATCTATTATATGATGGGCGTGTACATCCCAATCTAGGGTATGATGGGCATACACATCTGAATCTAGGGTATGATGGGGTAAACACATCTGAATCTATTATATGATGGGCGTGTACATCCCAATCTAGGGTATGATGGGCATACACATCTGAATCTAGGGTATGATGGGGTAAACACATCTGAATCTATTATATGATGGGCGTGTACATCCCAATCTAGGGTATGATGGGCATACACATCTGAATCTAGGGTATGATGGGGTAAACACATCTGAATCTATTATATGATGGGCATACACTTCTGAATCTAGTGTATGATGGGGTAAACACATCTGAATCTAGGGTATGATGGGGTAAACACATCTGAATCTATTATATGATGGGCGTGTACATCCCAATCTAGGGTATGATGGACATATACATCCGAATCTTGGGTATGATGGACATATACATCCGAATGTAGGGTATGATGGGGTAAACACACGTGAATCTATTATATGATGGGCGTGTACATCCCAATCTAGGGTATGATGGGCATACACATCTGAATCTAGGGTATGATGGGGTAAACACATCTGAATCTATTATATGATGGGCGTGTACATCCCAATCTAGGGTATGATGGGCATACACATCTGAATCTAGGGTATGATGGGGTAAACACATCTGAATCTATTATATGATGGGCGTGTACATCCCAATCTAGGGTATGATGGGCATACACATCTGAATCTAGGGTATGATGGGGTAAACACATCTGAATCTATTATATGATGGGCGTGTACATCCCAATCTAGGGTATGATGGGCATACACATCTGAATCTAGGGTATGATGGGGTAAACACATCTGAATCTATTATATGATGGGCGTGTACATCCCAATCTAGGGTATGATGGGCATACACATCTGAATCTAGGGTATGATGGGGTAAACACATCTGAATCTATTATATGATGGGCGTGTACATCCCAATCTAGGGTATGATGGGGTAAACACATCTGAATCTATTATATGATGGGCGTGTACATCCCAATCTAGGGTATGATGGGGTAAACACATCTGAATCTATTATATGATGGGCGTG
Organism: Escarpia spicata; assembly: GCA_963995525.1. NCBI lineage: Eukaryota > Metazoa > Annelida > Polychaeta > Sabellida > Siboglinidae > Escarpia > Escarpia spicata. Next base: position 5,500,295 of record OZ023207.1, read on the forward strand.
TACATCCCAATCTAGGGTATGATGGGGTAAACACATCTGAATCTATTATATGATGGGCGTGTACATCCCAATCTAGGGTATGATGGGCATACACTTCTGAATCTAGGGTATGATGGGGTAAACACATCTGAATCTATTATATGATGGGCGTGTACATCCCAATCTAGGGTATGATGGGCATACACATCTGAATCTAGGGTATGATGGGGTAAACACATCTGAATCTATTATATGATGGGCGTGTACATCCCAATCTAGGGTATGATGGGCATACATATCTGAATCTAGGGTATGATGGGGTAAACACATCTGAATCTATTATATGATGGGCGTGTACATCCCAATCTAGGGTATGATGGGCATACACATCTGAATCTAGGGTATGATGGGGTAAACACATCTGAATCTATTATATGATGGGCGTGTACATCCCAATCTAGGGTATGATGGGCATACACATCTGAATCTAGGGTATGATGGGGTAAACACATCTGAATCTATTATATGATGGGCGTGTACATCCCAATCTAGGGTATGATGGGGTAAACACATCTGAATCTATTATATGATGGGCGTGTACATCCCAATCTAGGGTATGATGGGGTAAACACATCTGAATCTATTATATGATGGGCGTGTACATCCCAATCTAGGGTATGATGGGGTAAACACATCTGAATCTATTATATGATGGGCGTGTACATCCCAATCTAGGGTATGATGGGCATACACATCTGAATCTAGGGTATGATGGGGTAAACACATCTGAATCTATTATATGATGGGCGTGTACATCCCAATCTAGGGTATGATGGGCATACACATCTGAATCTAGGGTATGATGGGGTAAACACATCTGAATCTATTATATGATGGGCGTGTACATCCCAATCTAGGGTATGATGGGGTAAACACATCTGAATCTATTATATGATGGGCGTGTACATCCCAATCTAGGGTATGATGGGGTAAACACATCTGAATCTATTATATGATGGGCGTGTACATCCCAATCTAGGGTATGATGGGGTAAACACATCTGAATCTATTATATGATGGGCGTGTACATCCCAATCTAGGGTATGATGGGCATACACATCTGAATCTAGGGTATGATGGGGTAAACACATCTGAATCTATTATATGATGGGCGTGTACATCCCAATCTAGGGTATGATGGGGTAAACACATCTGAATCTATTATATGATGGGCGTGTACATCCCAATCTAGGGTATGATGGGCATACACTTCTGAATCTAGGGTATGATGGGGTAAACACATCTGAATCTATTATATGATGGGCGTGTACATCCCAATCTAGGGTATGATGGGCATACACATCTGAATCTATTATATGATGGGCGTGTACATCCCAATCTTGGGTATGATGCGCACAAACATCTCTTCTGTCTTTCATTTCACCATAAACACTTTGCATATATACAGTCTATAAAATAAATTATAGGTAAAATATACGTTTTATTTAAAATCTATACATACAAATGCTAGTTTCTTTACAACTCAGTTACTTGGCCACCACTGCGTGAGCCCGTCACTTCGACTCTCTTCTACGTCATTATGTCCAGAACGACCACCAGGGGAACACGATAAAAGGTCACTGTGGGTCAGTCAGAAGAAATAATGACACGTCTCTAGAACTCTAAACACAACAAGCAAGTTTGTAAGTCACAACATGACTATAACTAGACACATTACAGATGTCGGGTTACATTAATATCCGCTATAACAAATTCACAATTATAACTCCCCTTCAGACATTCAGGACTCCTTTTCATCTTGATGAATGCCACTCTGCCAATGTGTATGTAACAGGCAGGTAATAACAGCCCTGGTAATAGCACTTAGACCTTTCCACTTCTTACAAATGTTGGTAACTGAACAAATTAAAAAACCACATCTTACCAACTTGGCTTTTTATTCACAAGTGGCTGCCGCCATAGACGACTGATGAAAGGAATATGTATTTAAAGTGCGTTTATCTGTTCGTTTTTATTGTAAAAATCATGTTATACTGTAAAAACTATATGCATTTTAACATACTTTGCGACGAAATATGTTTTATGAAGCATAAACAACTGTCAAAATTAGTTCAATTTAACAGTTCAAGTTGTCTCAAAACTCAAATTCCTGATTAGCGAAATCTGATAATTCTGGGGCATGACGTGATGTACCTATCCATGACATTTGTAATCAGACCAAAGGCCAAGCCTTTGAAAGCAGCACTCTGCTATGTAAACAAACTGTTTCCTCCCGAAATACTTCAATTTCAACAAAAACAAATATTTTTGGACGGTCAGGTCAGTATGTTATGACAGATATAGTTTATTTTGTCTTAAGTGATTTTATGTTAGAAACAAACGGCCAACCTCTTTAAACTAAAAGGACAAACTCTGGAATCCCTGTGTAGGAACAAGGAACACGGGGCACACAGAATAGTTTGACCAAGTCACAACCTGTTACTTATGGAGAGTCCAGTGTGTGGATTCGTAGGTAGGTTTCTACACAAACAAATCGAATAAAGCACAAATGAGTCGAGCATAAATACAACAGATATAAAACAACATCTACAGGCTATATACAACAAGACAAGACGGTCGCACTGACACAATCTTTAACAAGTTCGTGTCAGAGTTAACACTTCCCTGTCATTTCCTCGACAGGACACAGCCATACTTCTAGAACAATCCAAGACTTTATGTCACTTGCAAATCTGAAAGTTCCGTACACCTTTCTTCACTGGTATATTTAACACAATGTACATATGAACACATACAATCACATCATGCACTTGTACAAATATCTGATATACATACAACTCATACACATATACAAAGATTTTGTACACATGCATATACGTACAATCTTGGCACAATCGTGTACAATCACCATCCAGGAGAAACTGTTAGTAGTGTGTTGTTTTGATGACCAATCTGCTGTTCTTTCCTTCAACTTCTCTAGTAGATGTCCCAGTAGTCTGACCAACTGAACATGCTGTACGCTGTACTTCGGCTGTTTGTGTATTTTTGTCACTCATAACACGGAAAAGTAGCAATAACATTAGTTTACGGGAGTCATTGGTTACGTCTGACAGGTGGTCGTTCAGTATGGGTGTATTACTGTTAAAAACAATCCGTGCCTAGGATTGTGGTCGTCCAAGGCAGGTGGTCATCCAACACTGGCTGCCCACAACAGTTGTATGTACAGTAGCCGTTATGTGGTTATTCCAACGAGCTTACAATCTAGACACACACTAGCAGGATGAATATCGAATGATGTCGTCCACAATTCAATACATGTGGCCATAAATACAATAACACGGCACCAATGTGCTTAAGCTGCCAACAGATTTTACAAGACTGTCATCCAAAACATAAAAAAAGATGACATATGGACAAGGAAGCAATTACCCTATCGAGAATACAAAGATTATTCATCTATATACAGATGAATAATATATATAACCTGTCCTGCTGACATATTTGCAAATGTTGTTTTTAAACATATCGACAATGCCAGCCAGTAGACAATTTATTCCATTTAATTATCGTCCATCTGATTTTAAAGAGGTTCCAGACGGGGATGTATAATTGAATAAGCAGTTAAATCCTAGTCGTGTTATAGAATGTCTACACTATTTATGTATACTGTACAGTGGGACTTCACTGTTAAGATCACCCTAGGAACTGGGCTAACGTGACCTCAATTTGATATGGGGCGAGGGTGTCTGCAGGTTGCCACCGTTATAGTTGCAGGGTTAATTACTAGGACAAAGTTCAAATGATCCAGCATACACATCGCGTAGGACATCCACCAGACTTAGTGTAGTGAAATATCAACACTGGCTTGTGATGGAGTGTAGAATAGTTACTGACATCACAAGACAGACAGAGATGATGACAAAACTCCCTAATATGTCCACTATTAACTGCATGTAATGACACGTGTCACATGAGTCACGTCCATCACTCCTGCGTGACAAACTTGATGAGATCGTCAACCCCGGAGAGTTCACTGTCATTATTGTCATCGTGGTTGTTAATGGAAACATCTCCACGAGACATGGCTGCTGTATTCCCATCATCCACGCCTGTCTCCTTTAGCAAGTTCTCTGTCATGAAGCTGCCATTCTGGGATAAGACCACATTAGAGTTTACGTAGGCGGCCATTATAACGTTTCCTTCATTTCCTGTAAAATTTGTCTAACAATTTTCTTGCAAGTTTCACAGCATATTTAACCTCCAAAGACACAAGTGCTTCGGAAAATTTGCCGAAGCACAAATTTGCGTTTTTCAGAAAAATCCACCCAAACCTGATACACCTCAATTTTGTCACAATCTGGTGACAGATTTTGAAATATTTGTGCGTTCTGCAAAATAGACACTGTGCGAATACGCGAGCGACTAGCATATATTAACTGCTACATTATGAAAGATCTAATGCAGTAGTACATTCAATATTCACTGGACTAACATGTCCCATGTCAAAGTGCTCGAGAAAAGTTCACACATCAAACCAAAATGGTATTTTCAAGGGCACTCTTTCAGAGGGTAATGGCGCACGAATCCTTAATGTGGTCTTACCCCTTCTGAGCCTTCCATCAGTTCAGCTCACCTTTCACCTACAACTGACCTTTGATCTCCGGCTGACCCAATCACGGAATAACGCGTTTGATCTAGTCGGTGTAACCAGGATGTTTTGCAGTAGTGAATAAAGGTCGTTTCCAATCAAGCCAGGTGCTCGAGTCAGGTGGTTCGTACAAAACACGGCTAAACATGACATCGATCGTCCGGCGATTGGCGGCAAGGCGTCCGCATCAGTACCCGAGTCACGTCCATCACTCCTGCGTGACAAACTTGACGAGATCGTCAACCCCGGAGAGATCACTGTCACTATTGTCATCATGGTTGTCAATGGAGACATTCTCCACCAGTGATATGGCCGCCGTATTCCCATCATCCACACCTGTCTCCTTCAGTAAGTTTTCTATCATGAAGCTGCCCTTCTGAGCCTTCCATCCGTCCGGCCGACCTTTGACCTCCGACTGACCTTTGACCTCCGGCTGACCCCCGACGACATTGCCGCCGTTGACCTGCCCTGGAATGTGTCCTATCGTGTCTGTGCTGCTGCTCTGCTGCGCCGCTGCGATTGTAATTTCACTTTTGCTATCATATTCACTTTTATGGCCACTTTCACTATCGTTGAGTTCACTCTCATCTTCACTCGACTCGATCCTGTTTCGCTTCTTCTGTTTTTTTGATGACGTGTTACCACTACTGCTCGGATCGCTGTTGGAACTTTCACCTTTGCGGTGCGATGACGTCCTGCGTCGAGCCACCTGGAGGCAATAACTGCCACTTTTGCCAGAGTCGCTACTCAAGTGGTAGTCACTGTCGTTGGCGTCACCCTTTGAGCGTCTATGTCGTGTCTTTTTCGCTGCGTCGACATCCGTGTCATCGTCAGATGACACAATTGCTGATTTGCGTCGTTTCGTGCGGTGTGAACTTGACGCGTCAGACCCGTATTCGCTGCACGTGTCACTGTCTGAGATCTCGCGGTAGTTGATGCGGCTCTTGACAACGGCACGACGCACCGGCAGAAACTCATCACTGTCGAGGTCACTGTCTCCTTCATCATCATCCACTGCATGCGACAAACACAACACTTTCATTTTTCATGGAAAATTACATCAGTTCAAATAACTTCAAATTTTGTCTTTTCTTATTGTGTTATAACATAACACAGCATTTTCTGATCTCATTGTTACATAAGATAAAACGGAACATTCAGCAAAACAAATCTGAGACTAATGACCTGTTAATTGGTGTTTACAAAATAAGCACATAAAACTATATGTGTCAAAATGTAATGAAATGAGAAATGATTTCAAGAAAACACTGTTTTTATATAGCATGGTGATTTTTTTTACGATTTTGACATTTGACTCCAAATAATACTTTGTCTTTTCTATCGATTAGCAATGGTTTTTCTCACTTATATTAATATTTAGTACCCTTTAGAACCTTTTTAGGAAGAGTAGGTAACATTCCATGCATGAATTCCATAAAAAAGTGATAAATCGCACATGTTCCCGTCACATTTTTGGGATATCCCTCAATGGAAGGTGGACAAATATGGTACTAAGAGAAAGCCGATCATGTCTACTTTCCATATATCGCAAGGGAATTCCCCGTTTACGTCAAATTTAGCCAATTGTAGCGCTTGACACAGAGGCCTATCTGTAAATAAGTCAACTGCCGCTGGCCTCTTGACTGATACAGGCCCTCCCACTGGCTTACTCAGTGAACGCATGCGCAGTGCGCCCTTTCTTGGTCTCGCTAACTGTAAACAACATACGCTGGTGATAGGTTTGTCAATAGGGCATGATTAGGCAAAACACAAATTACTCAGATCCTGTTCTCAGTAAACAGTTTGCGAAGTACATCTTCGACAATGAGCATGACTTGGGAGTGTATTTCAAATGCATCGAACAGAAGAATAGAAACAAAATGGCCGAATTTGGAATGGCAACGCAGGCGTAGCGATGTTTGATCATTTGCTATAGTCTTCGATGTTGGGGCCTACGCCAGTCATGTTCACTGTAGCATAACTTTGGCTATGAGTGAGCTAGGTACACGTTTTATGCACCATTGGAAAGCTTAACATCTCCTCTTTCCAATTCATTTTTTGACATGTGACTCATTTTGTCAAGACTCGACACATAACGTTTTATATAAGAGAAGAGAAATTATGGATTGGACAGTAAAAGATAACAGAGCAAATTCATACGTAACCTATACATGTAATAACAACTAAGTACAGTCAAATTACAGGTGCATGAAATGCTAAAGCAAGATTAGCAAATGTGCTGAAAAGGTAAACCTACTGGACAAAAGAAACCACGAGTACTTGGCACAAGGCTAAAATACAGCACCTACTAAAACCACATGCTAAGGGAAACCAAAATTGGCTTCAATAATTCTCTAAACTGCCTAATGTTCTCATTTGCACGCAGTTCTAATGACAGCAAGTTTCACAATTATTTCTTTTTTCCTATTTCTTGCAAGACATTCCTTAGAGTTTTTACTCTTTTCTGATTGTTTCATTATAAAAACTCATTAAGTACATTTAAAGTCATCTTCTGTCAACTCCTCTTACCAAAGTCGTCGTCATACTTTGAAGTTGGCCTTTGACGACGAGAACTCCTACGGGTACCTAGTGACCTTTGCCCTTTCCGCCGCCGCCGTCGCTTGCTGCCAATCATCAGCCAATCATCAGAGTCCTCCTCTGTCACTGCCTCCAGCTCGTTGGCATCAGAGTCGGCCGAGTCACTGCGACAAAACACATTTAACCATGGCAACAGCCTTGTTTACACCATTTACAAATAGTCATCTTCAATGCAACTAGGACTGGGAGACTAAGAGAAGACCAAATAAACGTTGTTTTTATAGAAATATTTTCTTCAAACTTAATGAAAGCACTCATTCTAGCAGTGTGAATATGTTCCAAAATAAAAATTGACAGCTATCTGATGAGAGCATGATGTATATAGGAGTAACATTGTTGGACTCTCGACAAGCCAAAGGCTTCCTTGTCCCCATGCCGTCTGGAGCTTGTAGCTTTGGACGGTGTTGCGATTACATTTATCCGGGCGTTAAATTTTATCCGGGTGATGTTTATGTACAAATGTAAGGCATAATACTTGGCACCAGGGCACCATTTTGCTAACATATTAAGCTCTTAAGGAAAATCCATCCTAGAACAAAATCTTACGGAAAAATGAAGGAGTATTTTCAAAATGCGTTTCACTAACGTGACCGTTAAATTACTCTTAAGGCAAAGAGCGATACTTCCATCATGATAGTCGATAATCTACACAGTTGGCACAATTTGGCAAAAGAGATTGAACAGTTGTCAAAAAGTGTTTGAAAATTCGGCCCAACAGCCACTTGTCAACAACATATGATTTTTTGTTCACTGTGCGAAGAATTTAAACAAACTCTTATATCACAGGGGACACTATTTCCGCATCACACACGGTGCAATGTTTTGACGGGAGCGTCGTTGTTGATAATATTCAGTTTACAAGAGCATTGAGAGCGCCAACAACTTAAACCGAAATTGTGCCGTCGTGTATAGTAATATGAAGGGCAGTAGTGTGCAGGTTAAGTTAGATACAGCTTAAACTTTGCTCAAAATTGATTAACAAATGTCACAACAACCTTGACCTTCGCAAAACCGTAAATAGCTAGGCACACATCATCCGGTCACGACGTTATTGTCGTGTAAACAAATCATGCTTTAGCAAACTTTTAATCGTTGACATTTGGAAAACTTATCTGGCTGTGAACAACTGGTTCTCTACATGAAAGTGGACCCAAATTAAAACGCAGTTAGTAAAATCTAGCTGTTTATGATAGTTAAAGAGTGGTGTAACGTCGACTTAGAAATTGGCATTTTTAGGACCGTTTTTATTGACCGTATTCAGGATGAATTGTTAATGAAACACAATTTTTCATTTTCGCTCCTAGGTAAGGAGAACACTCGATTTTATGGAGCAAAATCAGGCTTAAGAGCTCTTAAGAATGTTAGTGAAATGTCCCCAGTAGATCACGTAGTGATCAATAATATCCAGTAGTTAAATATGTTTCGTTTGTTGTCGTAATACAAGCGTTATAGTTAGAGTACATAATTATAATTTGCTGTTTCAGATTTGTGACCAAGTATAAGAGTAAGTCACGTGACGTGTGCGTGGAGAGGAAACTGTTTTACGACAGAAATTGTTTATGTCTGTGGGAAGCAAACATTTGAAAATTTATGTATATATATATAGACATATATGTAATTATATGTATATACATATAAACATACATAATGCCTGGATAAATGAAAACGCGACAGTCGTAGCTGGTGCTAAATGCATTCCCCTAGATACGTGCACGAGCAGAAACGTCACCTGGATATTATTTAACGCCCAGATAAATGTAAGCGCGACAGCGGCAATCTTGTTAAATCTTGTGAAATTAGTTATCTCAACAATGATGTGTGTTTGCAAAATAACTGCAAAAACACAGTTATTGTATGTTGATACCATCTCCCTTATTATGATACAAACAGACAGTAAACTTCTTGAATATTAAAGGATTCAGTTAAATAAATGTTAGCAATTATTTGTCTTGATTGCTTTTTGCATGGCATATGCCAAGAATACTCAGTGGCCGGAACTACCGTCTCATTTTGTGGTTGGGGCTACTCACTGGATGGAACTACTTACAGAGTTATTGGGATTACTTATTTAGTGCCTGGGATAATTTTATTTTATCGTCGGGACTACTTATTGAAAGGTTGGGACTACTTACTCAGTGGATGGGACTACTTACTCAGTGGCCAGGACTACTTACTAGGTGGCCAGAACTACTTTAAGTCAGGACTACTTACCGAGTGAACGGGACTATTTTCCGAGTAACCGGGACTACTTACTGAGTGGCAGGGACTACTTACTGAGTGACTGGGACTAATTACACACTGACCGTGACTACTTACTGGGTGGCTGGAACTACTTTAAATCAGGACTACTTACCAAGTAATTGGGACTACTTACTGAGAGGCTGGGACTACTTTGTGCCGGGACTACATACTGAGAGTCCTGGACTACTTTAGACTGGAACTACTTACTCAGTGGCGTGGTATTCCTCCCCACTGTCCTCCTCCTCTTCGTCATCATCAGACAGCCCCGTCAGTCTCCGCGTCTTCTTCTTCTTCTTCGCAAGCACTGGCGGGGGGCGACAGTCGTCACCCTCGGCCGTATCAGAGGCATTGTCAAAGTCCTTCCCCATGCCTTTACGGGGGCGCTGGGGCGAGGGCACTGGTGCCGACTCGGCGTCATTCTCGATGTCTTTACCACGGCCACAAGAGGGCGCCGTTATCTCGTCGGTCTCGTTGTTGACCATGGCGTTGTAGATGTCCTTGCCAAAGCCTGGAGCATCTGTCAACATGACAACGTCAAAGTGGCAGCTCTAATGATTCATGTCTTTTTAATAAATGTTTAAATCACAGCAGCAAAAGTTTAGCCTAATTAATTTTATTAATACTATCATCTACATAATTATTTTCCACGATATCATTTTAACAATATATATTTAAATATCTGTATAATCTTACTAGATTACTGGTGCAATCTAGTTGGTGATTAATTCTTTCAGATAAGAGAGAGGCCCTCAAGAGAAGCAAAGCTTTTTGATATATTTTGCTGACTGGCAGATGAGAGGCCAACAATGACAGGATGAATGTACAGTGCTCTCAAATTAGTACTTTAAAATGTTGATTATTTTTGGGATTTAAATATATGTGCATGTATCGATGTCTGATGTGCACGATATGCATTGATAATCATAACTTGTCCAGGTATATTAAAAAATCATGATAGATGTATAGCATCATCTGTAAAGGATAGTATTTAATACTTTCATCACAGTGTAAACAAATCGAACATATTTGATCAGCTGTAACTTTACATTAAAATAATGTCATCATCTTTACATGTTGACCCTTAGTTCCTCTTTGGTTAACCTTTCTGCAGTTTATGTCCCTTCTCATTCTGGTGTTGAACTAGTTGGTGTCTTGTTGAATAATGCTCACTGCAGATCTGGTGTTGCAGGTAATGATGTATGTTCAATCAGTTTTACTGATTTGTGATTGTGTGTAGCATCGTCCTCAGGGCGTTTGTGTACCACGGCTGTGTCGAATCCGCACCCACCTCCATTTCGCCGTTATAACGTAAGTTTTGCTTAATTCTGATACCTCAGTGCGTTAGTTCCATAATTCAACATTATTCCAGGCATATTTACGTTTAAGAATATTGTGTCTTAACTCACTTTTGAAGTTTTGAGGTGTAGATAGCGCCCCGGTTTGCATCAACATATGCTGCTATATCGCTCATTTCACGCCCGCGATGCCGTGTTACGGCATCGTGCGTTAAACACACCATCGCAGACTAGTGCAAACCGGGTCGCTATTTGGGTTTCAAATTGTACGCTAACACATAATATTTTCGTAATATAAATATGCCTGGGATGATGTTGAATGATGGAACTATTGCACTAAGTCTATGGTATCAAAGTTAGGCAAAACTCAAGTTATAATAGCAAAATTGAGGTGGCTTCAGATTCGACACAAGTGCCTAGTTCGTTACCGCTTTGAGTTTCTCTAAAATCTCCACAGTCCAGGTCATTAAACTATAAAAGAGCAATTCAACAAATTCGTTTGTCTTTTCGAACACGCCGCGCCAAACTGTTAATTTCAAGATAGCAGCTAGTAAATAACAGTAGATACGTAATCGTTCGTTGCGCGGCGCTGCACGACAGCACAGTGGTCAGGAACACTAGGTGGCAGCACACAGTTTTATAATACGTGCCACTGAGAGATCAACATTTTATCGAACAATTTTAATTAGTACGCTGGCCTTAACCCCCTCGTACGCTTTTTACGAATAGGTAAATGTCGACTATTGTGAATGACCCCTTAGCGTATAAACATATAGATGTTGACTTAGAGGACTCAGTGGTCAGAACGTCCTACATGATGTACTGATACATAAATGTTGACTTATGTGACTAGGTTGTCACAAATGCTGACTTACTTGACTTTGTGGCCACAAATGCTGACATACGTAACTCGGTGGCCACAAATGCTGACTTATGTGGCTCGTTGGCCAGGAATGTTGACTTATATGACTCGGTGGCCACATATTTTGACTTACATGACTCGGTGGCCACAGATGGTGACTTACGTGACTCGGCAGCCACAAATGCTGACTTACGTGACTCGGTGGCCACAGGTGGTGACTTACGCGACTCGGCAGCCACAAATGCTGACTTACATGACTCAGTGGCCACAGATGGCATCTTATGTCACTCGGCGGCCACAAATGCTGACTTACATGCTTCGGTGGCCACAGATGGCATCTTATGTCACTCGGCAGCCACAAATGCTGACTTACATGCCTCGGTGGCCACAGATGGCATCTTATGTCACTCGGCGGCCACAAATGCTGACTTACATGCCTCGGTGGCCACAGATGGCATCTCATGTCACTCGGCAGCCACAAATGCTGACTTACATGACTCAGTGGCCACAGATGGCATCTTATGTCACTCGGCGGCCACAAATGCTGACTTACATGACTCAGTGGCCTGAAACGCTGACTTACGTGACTCGGTGGCAGGCGCGTCCTCCACGACGTCGTCTCTGATGGCCGAGCGGATCAACTCGTCATACTCCTCAAACTTGTAACTGATCTGTTCCCGACACCGTCTCAGTCTCCTCTCCGCCTGCCACCCCCTGTCCTCCTCATCCTCTTCCTCTGTTTCCTCAGCCTCCGTCTCCTCATCTTCCCATTCGTCCTCCCGCAGTCTCAGTTTGCGTCTGCGCCGCTCCCTCTCGCGATGCTCCCTGCGTCGTTCCCGTCGCTGTTCCTCGCGTCTCGCCCGCCGCTCGGCAATCCGGTCTTCATCGTCGTCGTCGTCGCACTCATATGTCTTGTCCTGGACAACAACAGGGGGTGGTTAACCACTACGCCATGCGGTGGCAGGTCAAAAGCTACATCACAAAGGGGGTCAATATCTCTGGCACTCAGGGGTTCAACTGCCACGTTACCCAGAGATCAATTGCTGTCACTCGGGGTTACCCGCAAAATGAGATGTTATTCTTTTTTTTCAAGTGTTTGTAAAATAGCGTAACACAAACACAGTGAAAGTACTGGTAATTTCTGCTTCCTTCTTGAAAGCTTGTTATGACTATTCTCTCAAGAGGAACACTATCTTCCTTTTGTACTGTAAAATGTAACATCAGAACAAAGAGTCACAGAGAAAACTGGCAATATTATATACGTGCAGCTTGGAAGTAAGGTTTAGTCAAAGAAACAAACACTCATCTAAATCTGTAAAAGGAACTAAAAACAAGGCAGCTAAATTCCATTTTCCATGTGTACACAAAGTGTAGCATTGAATGTAACATTTGGCAACATAAAAAATACAGCAAAATGCATTGATAGTTTAAATCAAATTTTCACCTGTACCGCGATTCCCGCGGAAAGTTGATAGTTAATGAGCAAGGTGATCACATGGTATTGTGACGTCAGAGGCGCAAACGTCGCGCAAGGTGCCAGCACTTTCAATACATTCACAGCATGTTTACAACGATAGATGTTGAGTCGAAGCGAGCGTCAGAATGAGTTATTATAGTATCCCGATGTAATAGGCCCTACAAACACTAGTCATAATAGAGGAACAATAATTTATTTTACAGTTCCACACAAATCCAACTTAGTTTAAAAAATGAAGCGAGAGAACCTCCATTCAAACTGACAACGTCAACAAGACAGCTTGACTGCAAAAACCTCCGCGGCTTCAGCTTATTTTGAGAAAAATGGTTACCCGGTATGGTTGCGACCCAGAAAAATTAATCTACATCAGAAACATACACACACACGCAAATATTGCAGAAAGTAATGTTATATGATATAACATTACATGAAGGAAGAGTTGTACAATTTAGCATAAATAAGTTAATTCTTTTTCTGTCAGTCTCTGTGGCTGAGTGGTTAAGTGCACTTGCTCAGCACACATCCAGTTTTACAACCGATACGGGTTCAAGCCTAGCAAACACCATGCAAACTTTTTTAAAGTGAATTTTTTTTTGGGCAAAGTAATATAAACCAAGCTATTTTTATACTGTTTATCATTAATTTTTTTTATGTTTTGTGGTGATTATTTATTCGCAACAAAAATGAAAATAATATGACATTACTGGGAATGTACAATTTCCGCTGATCGTGTATGTTTTTTATTTACATTTATCCAAACAAACGAGTCTGTCTTCACATATATGATTATGATATAATACTGTACAGTATATAGCAAAAGGATTAATCTTCAAATTAATCATTGCAATTAACCTACGTTACTAATGAAAATTAATATCAAAGAAAGAATTGAACCAGTTGGTAATGTGTGTTTATTGCACTGATTAACATTTAAGATTAATCCTTTTAGTATATACTATACTGTAGTTTATCATAATTATACATATGAAACTGTAGTTTGTTTGGATAAACGTAAATAAAAAAACATACAAAATCAGTGGAAATTGCACATTCCCAGTAATATCATATTATTTTCATTTTTGTCGCAAATAAATAATCACTACAAAACATTTGATACATTTAATGATAAACAGTGTAAAAATGGCATGGTTTATATTACTTAGCAAAAAGATAAATAAAATTAAAAAAAGTTTGCATGGTGTTAGGCTTGAACGTGTGTCGGTAGTAAAACCAGATTTGCACCGAGTCAACGCACTTAACCACATGCCCACAGAGACCGACGGAGAAAGAATTAACCGAATTTAGGGTTATGCTAAATAGTACAGCTCTTTCTTTGTGTAATGTTATATCATATAATGTTATTTTCTGCAGTTGGATACAATACTTTCGTATGTGTGTATGTTTACTGATGTAGATTAGTTTTCTTGCGTCACAATCGAAACCATTTTTTTCAAAATAAGCTAAAACCGCGAAGTTTTTTGTGTTCAGCTTGTCTTGTTGACCTTGTCAGGTTGACTGGAGTGTACGTTCTAACGCTTCATTTTAATTCAACAAATTTGGTATTCATGTGGAACTGTAAAATAAATCTTTGTTCCTCTGTAATGACTAGTGTTTATATTACAACGGAATACCATACAATAACTCATTCTGATGCTTGCTTCGACCCAACATCTATCATGGTAAACATGCTGTGAATGTATTGAAAGTGCTGGCAGCTTGCACAAAATTTGCACCTCTGACGTCACACCTAGACATACCGAAAAGCATGCCAAAAATTTGCATATTCGAAGAAGACCAGCGTAAATTATGAAATTATTAATATATTAAATTCTGGTAAAATTATTGCTTGGTGGAAATATACAGGAAGATGTAGTATAATATGAATTCAAGCAATAGGAGGTTTTTATTCCATTTAAGTAAATGAATAAGCCAAGTTGTCAAGGCAATACGAACACTTACGGTTAAGATGTTATCGAGACTAATTCCCACAAATGCCAGCCTCTCTTTCCTGTAAACAAATAACACGTCTCAAATATATCCATAAACACCCACTACGTCTCTACACCCCAGTACACATCAGTCTAAGTAAAACAAAATATCCATAAACACCCACTACGCCCCTACACCCCAGTACACATCAGTCTAAGTAACACAAAATATCCATAAACACCCACTACGCCCCTACACCCCAGCACACATCAGTCTAAGTAACACAAAATATCCATAAACACCCACTATGCCCCTACACCCCAGCACACATCAGTCTAAGTAACACAAAATATCCATAACCACCCACTACGTCCCTACACCCCAGCACACATCAGTCTAAGTAACACAAAATATCCATAACCACCCACTACGTCCCTACACCCCAGTACACATCAGTCTAAGTAACACAAAATATCCATAAACACCCACTACGCCCCTACACCCCAGCACACATCAGTCTAAGTAACACAAAATATCCATAAACACCCACTACGCCCCTACACCCCAGTACACATCAGTCTAAGTAACACAAAATATCCATAAACACCCACTACGCCCCTACACCCCAGTACACATCAGTCTAAGTAACACAAAATATCCATAAACACCCACTATGCCCCTACACCCCAGCACACATCAGTCTAAGTAACACAAAATATCCATAACCACCCACTACGTCCCTACACCCCAGTACACATCAGTCTAAGTAACACAAAATATCCATAAACACCCACTATGCCCCTACACCCCAGCACACATCAGTCTAAGTAACACAAAATATCCATAACCACCCACTACGTCCCTACACCCCAGTACACATCAGTCTAAGTAACACAAAATATCCATAAACACCCACTATGCCCCTACACCCCAGCACACATCAGTCTAAGTAACACAAAATATCCATAAACACCCACTATGCCCCTACACCCCAGCACACATCAGTCTAAGTAACACAAAATATCCATAACCACCCACTACGTCCCTACACCCCAGTACACATCAGTCTAAGTAACACAAAATATCCATAACCACCCACTACGCCCCTACACCCCAGCACACATCAGTCTAAGTAACACAAAATATCCAAAACCACCCACTACGCCCCTACACCCCAGCACACATCAGTCTAAGTAACACAAAATATCCATAAACACCCACTACGCCCCTACACCCCAGTACACATCAGTCTAAGTAACACAAAATATCCATAACCACCCACTACGTCCCTACACCCCAGCACACATCAGTCTAAGTAACACAAAATATCCATAACCACCCACTACGTCCCTACACCCCAGTACACATCAGTCTAAGTAACACAAAATATCCATAACCACCCACTACGTCCCTACACCCCAGTACACATCAGTCTAAGTAACACAAAATATCCATAACCACCCACTACGTCCCTACACCCCAGTACACATCAGTCTAAGTAACACAAAATATCCATAAACACCCACTACGCCCCTACACCCCAGCACACATCAGTCTAAGTAACACAAAATATCCATAAACACCCACTACGCCCCTACACCCCAGCACACATCAGTCTAAGTAACACAAAATATCCATAAACACCCACTACGCCCCTACACCCCAGCACACATCAGTCTAAGTAACTCAAAATATCCATAAACACCCACTACGTCCCTACACCCCAGTACACATCAGTCTAAGTAACTCAAAATATCCATAAACACCCACTACGCCCCTACACCCCAGTACACATCAGTCTAAGTAACTCAAAATATCCATAAACACCCACTACGCCCCTACACCCCAGGACACATCAGTCTAAGTAACTCAAAATATCCATAAACACCCACTATGTCCCTACACCCCAGTACACATCAGTCTAAGTAACACAAAATATCCATAAACACCCACTATGTCCCTACATCCCAGTACACATCAGTCTAAGTAACATAAAATAAAAATATCAAACAATAACAATGCACCTCAGGTTTTGGGCTGTTCCAATTTTAAAATATTTCTAAGGATGTTTGTTGGTTAAAGCAAAACAAAAAATAGTTCACAGTTTTGAATTTACTATAAAGTCGCTAGGTGTGTGAATTTCTTAACATATGACCCAAATGCCCATGTAATCACACTTGGCAGCTATCAGAGAAGCGTAAATAACTGGACACAGCCGAGTCTTGTCTGATTATTTTAGCTACACTGCTACCGACTCATACGACTCTGTTGGGACGCAATTCTCAAAGAAACCGTTTGATATCATTCTGCACATCCCCTGACTACAGAGGCATGAGACTGACCTTTTAACAAGTCGGTCGTTCTTCTTGAGTAGAACATCAAGAGCAACTAACTGTGTCTGGAGATGCTCCAGTAGAATCGTCTGCAGCACAGAAGTTCTTATACAGCAGTGTGTCCCGTCTTTCAGACTGTCAAAGGTAAGTTCTTATACAGCAGTGTGTCCCGTCTTTCAGACTGTCAAAGGTAAGTTCTTATACAGCAGTGTGTCCCGTCTTTCAGACTGTCAAAGGTAAGTTCTTATACAGCAGTGTGTCCCGTCTTTCAGACTGTCAAAGGTAAGTTCTTATACAGCAGTGTGTCCCGTCTTTCAGACTGTCAAAGGTAAGTTCTTATATAGTGCAGTATCCAGTCCATAGGACAGTTCAAACTATTTTACACTTACATTCAAACACCATCTTGATCTTGTGTTCTCGGGAAGCATTCAGCCATGCCGCATGTACTGCCAGAAGACTATCCGTGTGTGAGAGGAGAGGGAGAGATAGAGAGAGAAAGCGAGAGAACGAGTACATCTAAGATGTCATTATCTTTCAAGACTTGTCAATATCACCGACACCTGTCCACTAGTGGTGGCTTGACCCAGTGAATCACGCCAGTTACACGAAGCATTAGGGGGAGTGCTGGGCTGTAGTAGACTCACCTGTTCACAGGTTGGACAGAACCAGTCTCCGTCAGGGATGAGCATGAGAGGAGGCCGGAGGCAGGCCGTGTGGTAGCCTACATCACACTGGTCACACAGCAGTATCTGTCAACACAAGCCTATGTTACACAGGTCACACAGCAGTATCTGTCAACACAAGCCTACATCACACTGGTCACACAGCAGTATCTGTCAACACAAGTCTACGTTACACAGATCACGTAGTAGTATCTGTCAACACAAGCCAATGGTACATAGGTCATGTAGCAGTATCTGTCAACACAAGCCTATGTTACACAGATCACACAGCAGTATCTGTCAACACAAGCCTACGTTACACAGATCACACAGCGGTATCTGTCAACACAAGCCAATGGTACATAGGTCATGTAGCAGTATCTGTCAACACAAGCCTATGTTACACAGGTCACACAGCAGTATCTGTCAACACAAGCCTACGTTACACAGATCACACAGCAGTATCTGTCAACACAAGCCAATGGTACATAGGTCATGTAGCAGTATCTGTCAACACAAGCCTATGGTACATAGGTCATGTAGCAGTATCTGTCAACACAAGTCTACGTTACACAGATCACACAGCAGTATCTGTCAACACAAGTCTACGTTACACAGATCACACAGCAGTATCTGTCAACACAAGCTTATGTTATACAGGTCATTTAGCAGTATCTGTCAAATCAAGTCTACATTACACAGGTCACACAGCAGTATCTGTCAACACAAGCCTACGTTACACAGGTCACACAGCAGTATTTGTCAACACAAGCCTACGTTACACAGATCACGTAGTAGTATCTGTCAACACAAACATACATTACTCTGGTCATGTAGCAGAATCTGTCAACACAAGTCTATGTTACACAGGTCACACAGCAGTATCTGTCAACACAAGCCTACGTTACACAGATCACGTAGCTGTATCTGTCAACACAAGCTTACGTTACACAGATCATGTAGCTGTATCTGTCAACACAAGCTTACGTTACACAGATCATGTTGCTGTATCTGTCAACACAAGCTTACGTTACACAGATCATGTTGCTGTATCTGTCAACACAAGCGTACGTTACACAGATCATGTAGCTGTATCTGTCAACACAAGCTTACGTTACACAGATCATGTAGCTGTATCTGTCAACACAAGCTTACGTTACACAGATCATGTTGCTGTATCTGTCAACACAAGCTTACGTTACACAGATCATGTAGCTGTATCTGTCAACACAAGCTTACGTTACACAGATCATGTTGCTGTATCTGTCAACACAAGCTTACGTTACACAGATCATGTAGCTGTATCTGTCAACACAAGCTTACGTTACACAGATCATGTAGCTGTATTTGTCAACACAAGCGTACGTTACACAGATCATGTAGCTGTATCTGTCAACACAAGCTTACGTTACACAGATCATGTAGCTGTATCTGTCAACACAAGCTTACGTTACACAGATCATGTAGCTGTATCTGTCAACACAAGCTTACGTTACACAGATCATGTTGCTGTATCTGTCAACACAAGAATCCCTGTCATAATTTACCAAACAAAATAAGCAGCTGTAACATTATTTATCATAGTTATCATATTTGTTTTCATGCTTTGTCACAAAAAATCTCTGGAAAACCAACTGTTAGAATGAGATATACTTTTTACTGGGGCATAACTAACATAGCCAGTATATAGCTACACTAGATATAACTAACATAGCCAGTATATAGCTACACTTGCTACACTAGATATCGTTACAGCAACAATAATTTTTATAGTGAAAATGACAAGATTCATTTTCTTTTCTTTCTCTAGTTTATCTTTGTAAACTGTCATAAAATGTAAACAAAAACATAACTATTTTTGTGTATATGTGCACGTGGAGAAAATATTACCCTTCAAAACACAACTTGTAATTGGCAATACCGTATAGTTTGTCTACCCCATTTTTTAATACGTTTAAGTCATAAATATACTTAAGAATTTGCCAATAATCCCAAGAACGTTTTCAGGAAATCCTCTGGCCTATTAGGTAAGGTTGATTTGACAGCCACCAGTCTGCCATTAGACACTGACCAGCTCTGGGTGTGAAGCCTTGCCACAGCGGGAACAGTTGGTCTCATCCGTGTCCTCCAGTCGTTTCTCTAGAAACACATCAATAGAGTCACATCACAGACTGATACACAAGTGATACACCCACAGAGACACATCACAGACTGATACACAAGTGATACACCCACAGAGACACATCACAGACTGATACACAAGTGATACACTCACAGAGACACATCACAGACTGATACACAAGTGATACATCCATAGACACACATCACAAACTGATACACAAGTGATACACCCACAGAGACACATCACAGACTGATATACAAGTGATACACCCACAGAGACACATCACAGACTGATACACAAGTGATACACCCACAGAGACACATCAGTAGGGTTGGCACGTTTTTCCCACCCTGGTAAATACCGGGTGGTAAATACCGGTAAAACCCGCCCTGAAAAAAACCCAAATATTGGTAAAAACCGGGATAACTGGGAAAAACTCTTAAAAAAGGATTATATTTGAAGCTCCATTGCAATAAAAGCTACTGTACTATCACCAGAATGAATTAATATATATTGTATATATTCCACCAAACAGCCCCACACATGGATGTCACACATGATGCTAACTGACCAGTGCTTCAAGAACAAAATGCCTGACAGAATGTGTACATCTAGTCTGGTCTACTGATACTGGGGTACATGGCTTCCCAGTGGAGGATCCCTGCATACTACAATTTCAAACATTAAGTTGCAGCTGATTTTGTGCTCATAGAGACAATGGCTACAGCTGTTTGTAGGGCCTTAGCCAGTTAGCATGGTGTGGCTGGCAATGATACAACTAACATTTGCTGAGAGGGTGCAGTAGAACCTGTCCACAGCTTAACATTTCCTTTGTTCCTTAAACAGATTGCAAATTGGCACCTGACAATACTGGTCAGGCTATTGGTCTGTCTTCAGTCACCATACTTGGTACTTGGCACTGTCCGTTGTGAAAGTGACAATGATATTTATTTGCTAACTGATGAATTACTCTTTCATCTCATTGACTTCATGCTTTACACAAATACAAGGATACACCTGAACTAGTAACTAGTCAACCTGTTTGCGTTAGATGGATATTAACTATCTTTCTAAATGGACTAGGTTTAATTACACGAACTAGTCAATGGTAATCTCAGTTATGGACTTATTCCCGGACAGTACCGGTAAATACCAGATTTACCGGTAAATACCAGATTTTCCCACTGCCCTGTCTAAAACCGGTTTTTCCCGGAAATGTGCCAACCTTGCACATCACAGACTGATACACAAGTGATACACCCACAGAGACACATCACAGACTGATACACTCACAGAGACACATCACTGACTGATACAAAATTGATACACTCACAGAGACACATCACAGATTGATACACAAGTGATAAACCCACAGAGACACATCACAAACTGATACACAAGTGATACACCCACAGAGACACATCACAGACTGATACACAAGTGATACACCCACAGAGACACATCACAGACTGATACACAAGTGATACACCCACATAGACACATCACAGACTGATACACAAGTGATACACCAACAGAGACACATCACCGACTGATACACAAGTGATACACCCACAGAGACACATCACAGACTGATACACAAGTGATACACCAACAGTAATCTTACAAGTCAGGTGACCTTTCACTAACAATGTTATGTGCTCATTGGCCCAGTATTGCACTTTAAAATAATTGTGCTCCTTAACTGTGATCTTGTTTACTGAAAACTGTGAACACAATAATGCACAACCGCGACACTTTCACTGGTGTGTCATAGAAATAATGTTCTCTGCGAAACAGCGGCAGCTCTGCAATTTGAAATTAACTCCTTAAATTCAATAACGGATTATGTTAAATATGGATTTTAATTTAACAACGGATTATGTTAAAGATGATTTTAATTTAACAATGGATTATGTTAAAGATGGATTTTAATTTAACAACGGATTATGTTAAAGATGGATTTTCTTACACACTAATTATCTTAGTGAAACAGTCCTCTGATGTCCGTCCCTTCTCTAGAAACACCCCAACAGAGCCACATCACAAACGGTCATATTATTTATCCTGCCCAGTCATGGGGTCAATTCCATTTTGTCAACTCCATTTCCAATTCTAACTAAACAAAAAATAAATTTCAAATCCAAACTACCAATTTCAACTGAACAAAAATCCTCAGAAAAAATACAATTCCAATTTGACAGTTTTATTTGTACTTGAAAACATGTGTGCACAATCAGATTAAATCAAATATGATTTTTAAAAGTGTTATTGTTCATTCAACATCTCTCGAGTAAGTTGAATTCACTGGTCCTTGTCTGTTGCTGCCAAAAAATTCAATTCCGATTAAACAAATTCAATTCAAATTCAACTTAACTTTCGAAAATCAGTTACAATTCCAGAATTAGGATCGAGCATCAATTTCAATTGCGGAGTGAACCTGACCCCTGTGACTGACCTTTGAGGGCGGCAGTGCGCTGGGCGTTCCTCCCCATGGGCAGATACTCCTGCCTGTCCTCATCTTTCTCCTCCTCCTTGGACGAGGAGTCTGGTGTGGACCAGTGCAGCGACTCATCATCTGCCTCATCCAGCTCCCGCAGGAACTCTTCATCGTCATCATCGTCATCATCACTTGACATGTCGCGCGTCGCTGCCTGGCGCTTCCTTTTCTTCCGCTTCCCGCTTGGGACAAACTCCTCGTCTATTTCTTGCTTCCCTCGCCGCTTCTGGGAAGACAGGGAAGAGAAGAAGGGATAGAAGGAAGGGACAGAATGACAGGCTCTATTGAAATACTGTTAATGATGGAATTTCCTTAATTAAGTGGTCCCCAGTACTATGTATTGGGTTTGTTTATGCAATGGTTCCCAAGGACATAGTTTGTTCCAATTTTTCATGTGTTAATTAATATAATATTCTTACGCGTATACTAACTATGTTGGATGTATATTGCTTGCCAAATTGTGTTTAGTAAGGCCGTACAAACGGTCACAATTTGAAGGCACGACCACGGGTGCACATTCAAATAGTAAAAACATCCAGTTTCAAAACAAGCTTTATTGACAATACGGCCAAGTTAACTGCTACACCACTTGGCGTTCAACTTGAGCAGGTTACAAATTAAAAGAACATATTATGTCCCTTTATGGGGAGGCAGTCCGTTCCTCTAACCAGAATTAGTAGTAACTTGTAACAGGAAGCCTGCTCCACTGAACATGGGAAAATGGGAAACTGTTGAACACCAAAGGGTATTGTGATTAAGTCAGCCCGCCTTGGCAGTATTGTGATTAAGTCGGCCCGCCTTGGCAGTATTGTGATTAAGTCGGCCCGCCTTGGCAGTATTGTGATTAAGTCGGCCCGCCTTGGCAGTATTGTGATTAAGTCGGCCCGCCTTGGCAGTATTGTGATTAAGTCGGCCCGCCTTGGCAGTATTGTGATTAAGTCGGCCCGCCTTGGCAGTATTGTGATTAAGTCGGCCCGCCTTGGCAGTATTGTGATTAAGTCGGCCCGCCTTGGCAGTATTGTCATTAAGTCGGCCCGCCTTGGCAGTATTGTGATTAAGTCAGCCCGCCTTGGCAGTATTGTGATTAAGTCAGCCCGCCTTGGCAGTATTGTGATTAAGTCAGCCCGCCTTGGCAGTATTGTCATTAAGTCAGCCCGCCTTGGCAGTATTGTGATTAAGTCGGCCCGCCTTGGCAGTATTGTGATTAAGTCGGCCCGCCTTGGCAGTATTGTGATTAAGTCGGCCCGCCTTGGCAGTATTGTGATTAAGTCGGCCCGCCTTGGCAGTATTGTGATTAAGTCGGCCCGCCTTGGCAGTATTGTGATTAAGTCGGCCCGCCTTGGCAGTATTGTGATTAAGTCGGCCCGCCTTGGCAGTATTGTGATTAAGTCGGCCCGCCTTGGCAGTATTGTGATTAAGTCGGCCCGCCTTGGCAGTATTGTGATTAAGTCGGCCCGCCTTGGCAGTATTGTGATTAAGTCGGCCCGCCTTGGCAGTATTGTGATTAAGTCGGCCCGCCTTGGCAGTATTGTGATTAAGTCGGCCCGCCTTGGCAGTATTGTGATTAAGTCAGCCCGCCTTGGCAGTATTGCCACTAAAGCTGTTTTGAAACTTGATGTTTTATTTACCATTTGAACATGCTGCGGGGTCGAAAATTTCAAATTGCGAATATTGTTACGGGCTTACTAAACACAATTTATGAGCAGTATACTTTTAACGTATCTATTAGTCTATAATAGAACATTATATTAATTAATATCTAAAACCTAGGAACAGATTACCTCTCTTTAAACCTTAATTAACTCTTATATCTTAAACACTATTGATCCTATCGCCAATGTATTATTTCTATCTATATAAAGAGAAGGGATACGTGACACAATAATATGACACAATGGTAACTATGGTAACAAGACAATCTTAGAAACAGCAGACAGGGTGGTGTTGTGGAACATCCCACGAAAATTGAATTCACATATTTCCTGTTTTTATTCCAACAAACAAGTAGTTTGGCTGTATAATAATTACTTTTGAAGAAAATAAATTTATAAATATTTTTTTACATAATTTGTTTATATAAAAACAAACCACCCCCACCTCCCACATTGTGAATGTCAAACCAGAGAGCTCAGCATTAATAAAATCCTTGCCTTCTTTGTTTTCTTCGTGGCAGGGACTGGGGAGGGAACAACCTCTGGCACCTCCTCCTGTGTCTCCCTCTTCTCCTCTCCTTCCCATCCTTCTCCTTCCTTCTTGTTCCCGCGGCGTTTCTTCGACAAGTCAAGCCCAAACTCCAGGTCAATCTTCCGCTGGCCGCGATTTGCCCTAGATGATCTCCGCAGCGGGGCTGGCGAATCACAGCTGTTCTCCGTTGAGTCAACAGGTGGCGCCACCACGGCCAGACGCTTCGTCTTGCGCCCTCGCTTTTGCGACGCCACTTCAGGTTGGTCGCCATGGTAACTGCTCGCCACCTTGTCAGGTTTTGTCGGTTTTTCACATTCCTCCTCTGTTGAATCTCCCGTCTTTCCTGCCGTCTTCCCATCTGTGGAATCTCGGGCCTTCTTCCCCCGTCCACTGGCCCGGGTCTTTTTCCGGGTTCTCGCCCGTTGTCGCTTCGACGGAGGCTCCTCCGATGAGTGGTTGCTAGGCAATGGGTCGGAGTCAGAGGAGATCGGTGACGAATCAGGCACGTCCCCAGTGTGCCCAACTGAAACATTAATCGCATTTTCATAAGATTCTAGTTAGAAATTGACCTGTCCACAGTGATCTGTTGCCTAGCAACAGGTCCGTGAAGCCATCTAAAATGGAATGCTGAACACGGACGAGTTCGGACATCCGTTGTATATCTTGTTAAAATTCTGGCTCCAATGCCAAATATACTATTAGTAAAATGTGAATTAAAAACTTCTGCTCAAATATGATTTAACTGTGGGTCATCGAAAAAATTACAAAGGTCCATGTTCGAAATATACAGATAGGTTAGGATTTAGATGACGTACACATTTAATTATGGCACTGCATTGATAAACAAAAGACACGTTACAGGTAATGTATAATAAATAACATTAGATAAAGATACGATATGAACTACAATAATTACGTATAAAATATAATAATTAAATATCAATATAACAATACCATTAATGGTAAAAATATAAGAATTAAATATAACTACTGAATAAAAAAAACATAAATAATAAACCGACAATTAAATATAACAATAAGACATTACCTTTAAAACATAACTATAATAATCAATTATGTAACTATAAAGATAATTAAACATTAACAGAATAGAAGTTAAAATTAAAGTAACTACATATATAATAACAAATACATAAAGTTTAGAAATTAAATATCAAGTTATGAACTCATAATTTCAATAGACAATAAAGCATTATCAAAATACAGTGAGCTAGTAACTTATAAAGTTCCTCATGTAGAGTAACAAACCTGACTGGAGTTTGTCTGACCGCCTAGGACGCTTCCTCCGCTGGGAGACAGCTCCCTTCTCTCCCTTCCCTTCCTCTCCCTCGCAAGGCTTACTACCGTCCATTTTCTTCACGGTTGATTTGTCTGCGTCTTGTTCTGTCGCCACCTCTTTGTCAGTGTCGGCAGTGTCATGCGATGCGTCTTGTTTCTGTCCGTCCCCACTTTTGTCACTTATGTCCTTATCATGAAACTTTGTATTGTCTTCCTTCTCAGATGCTTCTTTGTCTTCTTGTTTCTCCTGCATATTGTCCTGTTTTTCTTCCAAGTTATCCTGTTTTTCTTTTACACTGTCCTGTTTTACCTCTACAATGTCCTGTTTTTCCTTTATACTCTCCTGTTTTTCATGTACAATGTCTTGTTTTTCATGTACACTGTCCTGTTTTCCATGCACTCTGTCCTGTTTTTCCTTTAAACTGTCCTGTTTCTCCTGAACATTGTCCTGTTTCTCCTGAACATTGTCTTGTTTTTTCTGAACACTGTCCTGTTTTTTCTGCACACTGTCCTGTTTTTCCTGAACACTGTCCTGTTTTTCCTGAACACTGTCCTGTTTTCCCCGAACACTGTCCTGTTTTTCCTTAACACTGTCCTGTTTTCCCTGAACACTGTCCTGTTTTTCCTCTACTCTGTCCTGTTTTTCCTGCACACTGTCCTTGCTGTAACATGTTTCTTTCTCGTTATCTTGTTTTTTGGTAAAATCCTTTGTCCGACACTGTCCTTCCACACACAATTTGTCCTGAGACCTGTCCTTGTCCCGACTCTTCTCTGTTACCTTTTGGTGTTTCTCACTTGAAGAACTGTCCTTGTCCTTAGAGATGTCACTCTTTGTCACCTCACTGGTATCCTTGTCATGCGACAGACCATCTCTCTCACATTTTGGTCTCCCAGTTTCACAAGGACCATGGTCCCCATCAGTAACAGTGTCTTTTGAGGCCGATTTCTCATGTTCAGTCACTGGTCTCACAACCTTTGACCCCTCCTTCACATTCCTGCTACATCTGTCCTTTTTCTCTACTGAACCTGCCTCTTCTCCTTTGTCCCCTTCTGCGCTCTGTCCATCATTGGCTTGACCCTTCGATTCATTGCTGATGACTTCACTCTCGCCTTTTTCCCGCTTCTTATCACCAACAGGTCGAGCCACAGTTTCTTCATCATCAGGTGACGACAAAGCAGCCACCCCATTGGCCATGGTGGTGTCTGTTGATTTGCTCTCGTTTTCCGATTTAACGGTAACTTTGGCATCATTTT
Source organism: Escarpia spicata (assembly GCA_963995525.1). NCBI lineage: Eukaryota > Metazoa > Annelida > Polychaeta > Sabellida > Siboglinidae > Escarpia > Escarpia spicata. Next base: position 5,527,696 of record OZ023207.1, read on the forward strand.
CTGTTTTGACATCAACTTTGATGTCGCTATTTTTATCCCAGCCTTTTCCCTCTTTCAGTTTCCCCGATGCCGCTTCCTTATTTTCTGTTTTTACATCCGGTCCAAGTTTCTGCTCAGTCACATCACTGTTGTCCTTGTCTTTATTCGGCTCCTGTTTCACTACTTTGTCGGGTGGTTCCTTCTTCAGTGACTTTGTCATCGTGTTGTCGTTCTGTGGCACTGTCTTCGTGTCATGTTGCTCCGACATAAGATTCTCTGACTTTACCTCGTCTTTGATTGACACTTTGACTGTTGACAGACACAACACGGATCATTTGACAAAGACAACATCAGTCATTTCACAAAGATAATGATCTGATCATTTCATATATATACACACATGGATCATTTGACACAGAGACATTTCACAGACATATGATATTGATCATTTGACATCGATATAACATGGACAATTTATATATATATATATGATATGGATCATTTGACATAGATATGACGTAGATCATTTTACATACCTGACATGGACCATTTGACATATATGTAATATGGATCATATGACAAGAAATACACCATTTCATTTGAGAGGTGTCACTACACACCTTCCACGTCACTACATAGTACATACCTTCCACGTCACTACATAGTACATACCTTCCACGTCACTACATAGTACATACCTTCCACGTCACTACATAGTACATACCTTCCACGTCACTACATAGTACATACCTTCCACATCACTACATAGTACATACCTTCCACGTCACTACACACCTTCCACATCACTACATAGTACATACCTTCCACATCACTACATAGTACATACCTTCCACGTCACTACATACCTTCCACGTCACTACATAGTACATACCTTCCACGTCACTACATAGTACATACCTTCCACGTCACTACATACCTTCCACATCACTACATAGTACATACCTTCCACGTCACTACATAGTACATACCTTCCACGTCACTACATAGTACATACCTTCCACATCACTACATAGTACATACCTTCCACGTCACTACATAGTACATACCTTCCACGTCACTACATAGTACATACCTTCCACGTCACTACATAGTACATACCTTCCACATCACTACATAGTACATACCTTCCACGTCACTACATAGTACATACCTTCCACGTCACTCCATACCTTCCACGTCACTCCATACCTTCCATGTCACTCCATACCTTCCATGTCACTACATACCTTCCACGTCACTACATACCTTCCATGTCACTACATACCTTCCACGTCACTACATACCTTCCATGTCACTACATACCTTCTGTGTCACTACTGGCGCCACTGCCACTGATGGCAGGAGTGACTGAGCCACTCAACTCCTCCTTCCCGCTCTTGCCTGCTCCTAGTTGCTCTATCAGCTGCTCGAGCTCATCCCTAGAGCTGCAAACACACAGAAATAAACACTGTTTATACACAATAAACCTTATAAAATATATTACTAAAGGATGTCATAGGTTTGCAGCAATGTCCAAACAGTGTGCGTTTTTGTATGGGAGAGAAAGTGAGTGTGTGCGTGTGTGTGCATGCATGCACACGTCTGTGTGCATTTGCGTGTGTGTGTGTCCCAACTACACACCAGTTGTCAATGTCCTACCTGACAACCATCTGTCTTGTGTCCTACCTGACAATCCCGTCATGTGTCCTATTTGACAACCCCTTGTCCTGTGTCTTATCCGAAAACCCTCTGTCCTATGTCCTACCTGACAACACCATGTCATGTGTCCTACCTGACAACCATCTGTCCTGTGTCCTACCTAACAACCCTTTGTCCTGTGTCTTACCCGAAAACTTTCCGTCCTGTGACCTACTAGACAACCACGTCCTGTGTCCTACCTGACAACCCTCCATCATGTGTCCTACCTGACAACCCTCTGTCCTGTGTCCTACCTGACAACCATGTCCCGAGTCCTACCTGACAACCACATTAAATGTCCTACCTGACAACCCTCTGCCATGTCTCAGATTCCACATCATCGTGTTCTTCGCGGTACACAACAATATTCAACTCTCTGTCCTACAAAACACAACATCTTGACTTGGCAAAGTATGCAACTCTCGCACAAGTATTTTGCGAAAGTATACAACATGTTAGTACTTTATAAAAATACAGAAGTGCAGCTGAATCTCGGTATTAAGGTCATCCACGGGACAGGGCAAGAATTACCTTAAAATTTAGCGTAGAGAACATGTGGACTGAAACGACATGGTAATTAGGAACATCTCTACAGGCCTACACAGCCAAGTCTGTGGTTTTGGGAGTACATTATACAATGTTCTTCCCTTGTTGTTCTCTTTACTTCATTATATAGGATTTGCCTTAATTTGGTTAGCATTTGTATGTATTATAGTTACAATAAATTTGAGCATTGTCAGTATGCTTTTTAAACCGGCCATGTTGGCCTATATATTGGGCTATAACTTACTGTAACTGCGCTGGGATCTCGGGGCAGTCTTGTCATTTTGCACTGTGTTACTAACCATATTCCTGAATCACACGGTTACCATAATAGTGGGACTATCATCTCGGGGCAGTCTGGTCATCTTGCACTGTGTTACTAACCATATTCCTGAATCACACGGTTACCATAATAGTGGGACTATCATTTTATATTTCACTATCGATATAATTTGGGACTGTCACAGGTTGGCAGTAATCACGAGGTGTCCAGATTACTGGGATGACAGTAAACCAATGTCCAATTGTACATGTACTGCTGTGCGAGTACATCAAATGAATTTTTTTATTATAAATTAACATTTATTTAACCATCCTACATTCAGAACGCAGCATGCCTCTACAGGATAAAACAAGAAAGAGATCATGTTGGATCCCACATAAATTTAGTACACCCTGATAAGAGTGAGGAAACACCCAAAACGTTGATGTGCACAACATCACGTCATAATTATATTTAGTTCCCATCGTGCTCACCAGGAGGAGCCAGTAGGTGAGTCCGTTCTTGTCTCGTCCGACAGGGAGGAAGCGAAGTTCCTCTGCGGTCTTCTCGTTGATCTTCTCCTTGAACTTACTGTTGCAGTCAAACTGAAGCTCCAACAGGTTCTGTCGAAACCAACGGCACATCATTCAACAGGTTCTATGGGGCGCCTCTTCAACTCTTATACTGCCACGGAATGACAAAACTGAACTTAAAGGAGCGCAATCTGTTCCTGTACTCAGCGTAGTAATTGTGACCATCAAAGGGTACTGTGGTTAACTCAGCCAGCCTCAGCAATATTGCCAATAAAGCTTGTTTTGAAACTGAATGTTTTGTTTACCATTTCAACATGCTCCAGGAACGCATTTTCCAAATTGCAAGTGTTTTTATTACTTACAGGCTTACTAAACACAATTTGACAGCCAGTATACCGTCAACATAGTTATGATAGTATACTAATGCTGAGCGTACGCTGCTAAACTTTTGTTGCGATTTTGTGTGTTTGATTGACTAAAAGCTGATCAACTGTGCAATGTATGATGGTCAGTAACTCAACAAAACTTGAGTCGTGTGTTGATCTGATCGGTTCAACAGTTATTGAACCGATTCATCATTTGAAAAATTTAATCATTGCAACAAAAGTTGCATAATGTACAAAAGTGTCAGACAAAACGTTGTTGTTGCTTGTTGGTCAAACTGATGACAAAAAATGTTTAGCAATGCAAATTCCGTTTCAAACGATGTATTTTCCATTTCAGAAAAAGGCAAATTCTGTTTCAAACTATGTATTTTCCATTTCAGAAAAAGGCAAATTCTGTTTCAAACTATGTATTTTCCATTTCAGAAAAAGGCAAATTCTGTTTCAAACGATGTATTTTCAGAAAAAGCCAATTCTGTTTCAAATGATGCATTTTTTGTGTCAAATGACACATTTTCTGTTTTAAAATGGAATACTGGGTAAAGAAGCCCATTTCTGAAAATATTTTATTTCAGAGTTAACTTTTGAAAAATAATATGACGCCATCCAATAGAATTTGTTAGAACTATGAAACGCGGACTCTCAATTTGAGCCAGTGTAACCTAGGCTGTTGTTACTCTTTTGCGTTTTGTGTTCAAAACTGGAATATGCACATTATGCGTGTTCTAATTATGTGACAACTACATTTAATTAGCAACATGTCTTCCATGCGCTTAGCGGATAGCCAGACAACGATCGCGAAACGGCTTATGTTAGGGCCTTCTGAGTGTGTCCCTGTTTACGTCGGTTGAAACGAAATAGCACAGGTGGCAGTGCCATGACACTTCGCAACGATTTGCCTTTCCCTTAAAAATCCTCCGTCGTAAATCCACAAAAATAAACTAACATTGTTGCATATTAAACGCTTGTTTCAAAATATCTCCAGTGAAGGCATTATCGATGAGAGGTGGTGCTTTTGCTTTTTCGTGAACACGGAAGACCCTTTTGAAAACACAAATACTGCTATTTTGTCCGTTTTTTTGTGATCGTGGAATTTCCGTTTGAAAAAGGCTAGTTCCGTTTCAAAATGCAGATTCCGCAAATTCTTCCCGTTTTCCGCAAACTGCGGAAAATCAGTGTCCCTATATATTAATCAAAAACTAGGAACAATCTGCCTCATAACATACAAAAAATAATATATAATCGGACACTGCATATTTTTTGGACACCCTACAAACCTACTAAATTAATTATGTTTGTGAACCTTATAAGACCAGTTTTCGGGCACCTCTGTAAAAATATTTTCTTTGTTCGTATGTAATCAGACACCTATTATTAGTGATCTTTTGACAGATGAGAATTCAATTATTTTATGTCTCTGAATACACCCGGTAGTCTGGAAAAACAACTGAAGTAGTACCTTGAGAATACGTAGTTTGGTTGACACCTTGCAGCGGGGGAATCCAAACTTCTCAAGTTCCCAGGCATCTACTTGGGAGTATGTGTAGCAGAACTATAACACAAGACACCAGGTGGCAGGACAGGTCACATTAAATCATCAATGTAGAAAGATGTCTTAGCGCACGCGACCACTGTTCCTGTGACATAAATAGTCTGGGGGACATGTTGCAATCAGCCCCCCCAAACGTTTCCTCCATCCAGCGTGTCTTCCACCAGCTCTCTTAGAGTATTGATGCCATTGTGCGACCTCAGCTTGACACCCGTCACTTTGAGGTCTGAGCGCAGTAAGTCTAGCAGGTTGGTGGTGTGCCTGCTGACTCGGCCTCTGTACTGGCATGACCCAACAACGGCAAACTGCAGGGCTGTCTTCGCTGTGACAGCGGTTCTGTGTCAAGTGGGTCAGGCCTAGTTGTGTTTTGTCGGACAGCGGCCAATGCTGCAGCAAGATAGCACCTAAACAGTACAGAAGCTGTTGCATTGTGGGGAGCCGAGTGTTATCTCGAACCAAGCTGACTGCACAGATCCCACACGAACCATCAGGTGTATCCCAGCAAGGAGGAGGCGTACAAGTCGGAAGTCGTCAATATTATAAACTACTTAAGAGCAATTGCTATTATAAATGCATGTCCCATATTTAAATATGACCTGTTTTTAATTTGCAAATGTTTACAATTAAAATAATACTGTTTTTGTTCAATCATGTACATGCATAGTGGTAAAAAATTGATCCTACTTAAAGGCCTGTAAGTACTGCAACCTGATTACCGCTACTCCAGCACGTACATAGGGAGGAGAGACTTACCGCAATAAGAGTACGTTCCCATTTCTCTGTCTTCACTGTACGCTTCCACTTACGCAGCAGCAGCAGGAGAACATCCCTCAGTCGGTCCGGCACTGCACACAAACAGTTCATGACATGACTATATATATATATATGTATATATATATACAGGCAAAACCAGCAAGGCATTGGGGGCCTGGTTCAACAAACAACACGAACCAGACCCAGGCTCAACTCACTTTGTTATTTTAAGTTCTCATCGACAGATTCTGCAGTGTAAGGCCAAAAAAATTACATTGTAACATTATCTACCTGCATATCTATACACGATGAACATACCACTACACTTTAGGATTAAGCATATATCAATAAATAGACAATTCTGAAAAATTTTATTGGTAATTTGGGACGGATTCTTTGTTGACATTTTCTTAAATGAAATTCGCGCCAAGAATATGCAAAACAGAAAACGATTTCAAACTTACCAAAGCGAGCTTCCTCGAGATGTCGTTGCAAGGTATCGAATGATACATCAGGTAAGTTTAATAAACTACCATGTCTGTCAATAAACGAGCAAACAATGGCAAAATTAGGATCGGACTGCAAGGCAGAAACTTCCGCCATTTTGAGAAAGCCTAATCCGACTGAGTTACTCCACAGCTTAGTTTCGTATTCGTGTAAAACGCGTTACTGATATCTATATGTAATTTAGTTGTTTTATAAATAATTTCAAAAGACAAGTAGAATAGTGACTGCTAGATTACAGATTAATTTATAACATCGGTTGCCATATTTGCACAAATGCATTTCGTATGATGTCATATCCATTCAAAGAATCCGCCAGATGTCACCATTGAAACATACATGCTATGAGGGCGGTCGACTGCGTTTGGTCTAATTGTTGGACGTTTAATGCAGGCCCGTACTTTTATAGGCGGGGTGCAGTTGGTGCGGTTGCGTACCTCGAAACTATCCAACACTATCCCCTCGATCTGGACAATATATATAATTTTATATGAGAGAGAGAGAGAGAGGGGGGGGGGGGGGGGGAGGGAAGGAGCCTGACGATGGGTGGTGCAGTTGAAGGTTCTTGGTGAAGCTGATGACGGGTGGTGCAGTTGAAGGTTTTTGGTGACCTGGCGACGGGTGGTGCAGTTGAGGGTTTTGGTGAGCCTGACGATGGGTGGTGCAGTTGAAGGTTTTTGGTGAGCTTGACGATGGGTGGTGCAGCTGAAAGTTCTTGGTGAGCCTGACGATGGGTGGTGCTGTTGAGGGTTTTTGGTGAGCCCGACGATGGGTGGTGCATTTGAGGGTTTTTGGTGAGCCTGACGATGGGTGGTGCAGTTGAAGGTTTTTGGTGAGCCTGACGATGGGTGGTGCAGATGAAGGTTTTTGGTGAGCCTGACGATGGGTGGTGCAGTTGAGGGTTTTGGTGAGCCTGACGATGGGTGGTGCAGTTGAAGGTTCTTGGTGAGGCTGTCGATGGGTAGTGCAGTTGAAGGTTTTTGGTGACCTGGCGACGGGTGGTGCAGTTGAGGGTTTTGGTGAGCCTGACGATGGGTGGTGCAGTTGAAGGTTTTTGGTGAGCTTGACGATGGGTGGTGCAGTTGAAAGTTCTTGGTGAGCCTGACGATGGGTGGTGCAGTTGAAAGTTCTTGGTGAGCCTGACGATGGGTGGTGCAGTTGAGGGTTTTTGGTGAGCCTGACGATGGGTGGTGCAGTTGAAGGTTTTTGGTGAGCCTGACGATGGGTGGTGCAGTTGACGGTTTTGGTGAGCCTGACGATGGGTGGTGCACTTGAGGGTTTTTGTGAGCCTGACCATGGGTGGTGTAGTTGAATATTTTTGGTGAGCCTGACGATGGGTGGTGCAGTTGAAGGTTATTGGTGAGCCTGGCGATGGGTGGTGCATTTGAAGGTTTTGGTGAGCCTGACGATGGGTGGTGCAGTTGAAGGTTCTTGGTGAGCCTGGCGATGGGTGGTGCAGTTGAAGGTTTTGGTGAGCCTGGCGATGGGTGGTGCAGTTGAAGGTTTTTGGTGAGCCTGACGATGGGTGGTGCAGTTGAAGGTTCTTGGTGAGCCTGACGATGGGTGGTGCACTTGAGGGTTTTTGTGAGCCTGACCATGGGTGGTGTAGTTGAATGTTTTTGGTGAGCCTGACGATGGGTGGTGCAGTTGAAGGTTATTGGTGAGCCTGGCGATGGGTGGTGCATTTGAAGGTTTTGGTGAGCCTGGCGATGGGTGGTGCAGTTGAAGGTTCTTGGTGAGCCTGGCGATGGGTGGTGCAGTTGAAGGTTTTGGTGAGCCTGGCGATGGGTGGTGCAGTTGAAGGTTCTTGGTGAGCCTGGCGATGGGTGGTGCAGTTGAAGGTTTTGGTGAGCCTGGCGATGGGTGGTGCAGTTGAAGGTTCTTGGTGAGCCTGGCGATGGGTGGTGCAGTTGAAGGTTTTGGTGAGCCTGGCAATGGGTGGTGCAGTTGAAGGTTGTTGGTGAGACTGGTGATGGGTGGTGCCATTGAAGGTTTTGGTGAGCCTGGCGATGGGTGGTGCAGTTGAAGGTTTTGGTGAGCCTGGCGATGGGTGGTGCAGTTGAAGGTTTTGGTGAGCCTGGCAATGGGTGGTGCAGTTGAAGGTTTTGGTGAGCCTGGCGATGGGTGGTGCAGTTGAAGGTTCTTGGTGAGCCTGGCGATGGGTGGTGCAGTTGAAGGTTCTTGGTGAGCCTGGCAATAGGTGGTGCAGTTGAAGTTGAAGGTTTTGGTGAGCCTGGCGATGGGTGGTGCAGTTGAAGGTTCTTGGTGAGCCTGGCGATGGGTGGTGCAGTTGAAGGTTTTGGTGAGCCTGGCGATGGGTGGTGCAGTTGAAGGTTTTTGGTGAGCCTGACGATGGGTGGTGCAGTTGAAGGTTTTTGGTGAGCCTGACGATGGGTGGTGCATTTGAGGGTTTTGGTGAGCCTGACGATGGGTGGTGCAGTTGAAGGTTCTTGGTGAGCCTGACGATGGGTGGTGCACTTGAGGGTTTTTGTGAGCCTGACCATGGGTGGTGTAGTTGAATGTTTTTGGTGAGCCTGACGATGGGTGGTGCAGTTGAAGGTTATTGGTGAGCCTGGCGATGGGTGGTGCATTTGAAGGTTTTGGTGAGCCTGGCGATGGGTGGTGCAGTTGAAGGTTCTTGGTGAGCCTGGCGATGGGTGGTGCAGTTGAAGGTTTTGGTGAGCCTGGCGATGGGTGGTGCAGTTGAAGGTTCTTGGTGAGCCTGGCGATGGGTGGTGCAGTTGAAGGTTTTGGTGAGCCTGGCGATGGGTGGTGCAGTTGAAGGTTCTTGGTGAGCCTGGCGATGGGTGGTGCAGTTGAAGGTTTTGGTGAGCCTGGCAATGGGTGGTGCAGTTGAAGGTTGTTGGTGAGACTGGTGATGGGTGGTGCCATTGAAGGTTTTGGTGAGCCTGGCGATGGGTGGTGCAGTTGAAGGTTTTGGTGAGCCTGGCGATGGGTGGTGCAGTTGAAGGTTTTGGTGAGCCTGGCAATGGGTGGTGCAGTTGAAGGTTTTGGTGAGCCTGGCGATGGGTGGTGCAGTTGAAGGTTCTTGGTGAGCCTGGCGATGGGTGGTGCAGTTGAAGGTTCTTGGTGAGCCTGGCAATAGGTGGTGCAGTTGAAGTTGAAGGTTTTGGTGAGCCTGGCGATGGGTGGTGCATTTGAAGGTTCTTGGTGAGCCTGGCGATGGGTGGTGCAGTTGAAGGTTCTTGGCGAGCCTGGCGATGGGTGGTGCCATTGAAGGTTCTAGGTGAGCATGGCGATGGGTGGTGCAGTTGAAGGTTTTGGTGAGCCTGGCGATGGGTGGTGCAGTTGAAGGTTCTTGGTGAGCCTGGCGATGGGTGGTGCAGTTGAAGGTTTTGGTGAGCCTGGCGATGGGTGGTGCAGTTGAAGGTTTAGGTGAGCCTGGTGATGGGTGGTGCAGTTGAAGGTTTTAGTGAACCTGTTGATGGGTGGTGCAGTTGAAGGTTTTGGTGAGCCTGGCGATGGGTGGTGCAGTTGAAGGTTCTTGGTGAGCCTGGCGATGGGTGGTGCAGTTGAAGGTTCTTGGTGAGCCTGGCGATGGGTGGTGCAGTTGAAGGTTCTTGGTGAGCCTGGTGATGGGTGGTGCTGTTGAAAGTTCTTGGTGAGCCTGGCGATGGGTGGTGCAGTTGAAGGTTTTGGTGAGCCTGGCGATGGGTGGTGCAGCTGAAGGTTGTTAGTGAGCCTGGCGATGGGTGGTGCAGTTGAAGGTTTTGGTGAGCCTGGCGATGGATGGTGCAGTTGAAGGTTCTTGGTGAGCCTGGCGATAGGTGGTGCAGTTGAAGGTTTTGGTGAGCCTGGCGATGGGTGGTGCATTTGAAGGTTCTTGGTGAGCCTGGCGATGGGTGGTGCAGTTGAAGGTTCTTGGTGAGCCTGGCGATGGGTGGTGCCGTTGAAGGTTCTTGGTGAGCCTGGCGATGGGTGGTGCTGTTGAAGGTTCTTGGTGAGCCTGGCGATGGGTGGTGCAGTTGAAGGTTTTGGTGAGCCTGGCGATGGGTAACATTTATTTGTGAAGACTGATTCGACACTTTGCGATATACTCAAGGTGAAATGTTCACAGTACTTACTCTCTGATTGTTCACAAACCCAGACAGGTCTGATTGTTTCAAAGAACATTGTCATTGAAATGGGCTATTCTGTTGCAACGTTCCCCTTAGTGCGCTTGCATATGTTCTCTATAGGCTTCAGGTCAGGCTCGCTACCTGGCCAAGATAGAACCCTAACAGAGGTACTTGCAAGGCAGGATGTCACCGAGCTTATTTTATGACTTCATGTTTTGTTGTGCATGCCTGCAGCTTCGTTGCCAAACAATTTGCGTTAGCCGTTTGCTATTCAAAATTACTGTGTACCCAGTTTGTTGCGTGGTTGTCGTTTTGGAATTGGAAAGGATTTCAACAAAATGTTCGACGGAATGGACAAACATTCCACGTGTTCAGCATCCATTTTGACGTCTTGACGGACCTTTTGCTAACCAACATGCGTGAAGAATATTGTGCAATGCAGTTTGTGCTTGACATCGATCGTGTATCTTCTTTGTGATAGTTGTCGGCAACACTGTACCATGTTGTTGGGATGGAGCAATCCTCCAGCTAGACGTGGACCGCGAATAAGTGTTTCTTGGCCTTGCAACTTGAATGCGCCTTACCTGAACCCTTCAATTCAAACATCCGTTTGTTTGCAGATGGTTGCTTATTAAAAAGAGAGATCAAAACATTCAGTGATCGCACTGCACTCCAAAACGATATAAAGCAACTCGCGAAACTCTCTTGGTAAAGAACTTGGGAATTAACTCAAGATAAAAAACAACTGTTTATTTCTATAGTCTGGATGATGCGATCCTGGAACAACGACCTTAAATTGTATTTTCATATACCAACCATCACAAAAAGCATATTTGGGTTTCAAATGCCTAACACATGTGCATGCGCCGGTGCGCCTACACACATGCACGCACGTGCACATGCATACACATGATGTCACTGCCCGAATACACAGCAAAGGGACGGCGTGTATTGCCCACGTGTGTGCCGACTTAGAATATCTTAGAATATGAAGTGATTGTGTGAGACCCATAGCCTACCATCTGGGCGACATAGGTATTACATGACTCTGACGACAGTGTCTGGATCTGGATGCCCCACACTAGCAGGCATCACTTCTGTTGAAATATCATTATTTCGCATCTAGAATCAGATTCAAACTGTACCCTCTGTCACATAAATAAAACATAACAACTGGGAAGCAAAACTGGTGTACCTGTTTAATATATCTCTCATGTTACCATTTGTTTAGTACGTTTACAAAGTTGCTAATATCAACAAAGTGTACAACAGGACAACACGAACACTACAGAACAACCCCCGGTGTCCTCCCGTCCCTGCCCCCAACTCCCTGCCCCAACCCCCACTCCCACCCCTGCCCAGTTTGGCACACTAACACAACCCAGGGGACCACTGTTTTTACTACCTGGTTCCGGGGACTCGAATAAAAATCCAGTGGTTTTCAGACATTCCCCTAAGACTTTTGTCCACTTAAAAAAATTTCCCTTTTTAAGGACAAAAACACTTATGTTCTACTAGCCTCAGATTATCCGGGTTCTGCAAGATGGGAACACTGTAACTACCTGTCTCTTCCCGTCAAAGTCATGCAGCCAGGTTAAGAGAACTGTTTAGGCGAGACTAATTTTCTACAAAAAGCTAATTTTCTTGTGGCTGTGTTAAGGACGGTAGGATCTGTTCTGTACATGGACAGAATCAGGCTGTTTCGGACTACGTCTTGATTGGAAGCATCACCTATGTCGAATATCTTTAAAAAATGACAGTTATCAATATTTTTTAGCAGCTTAATCACAAAATAATAACTACTGACTTACCAAATTTCTAGATAAATCAAAATGTAAGGGATCATCTCAAAACATTGATGTCCGATATTAGACTAAGCTAATCTCGTTTAGATGGGGGTCTGAGGCAGTTCCATCTGGCATCCGACACTGATATTTTACGCTTCCGACTGATACTGTTAATATATGGATATCATCATATCAAAGTTTAAACACTTTCGTCCGAGGTGAGGGGGTGGGATCTGAGGCCTGTTGAAAGTAGTTTTATCTGATATCGGACATTGACATTCTGAGATGATCCCTAACCTTGCATGTATCACTGACACATTGTCTTCCTCATCATCAACTAATTCGTCATAAACAGAAGTTGTCTTCATACACTGCTACATTGTCAGTTGCGCCTCAGCGTCAGTGAGTAGTGGTCATACTCATGACGGAAAGTCTAGGTGTCGCCACAAGTTCATCGAGAGATAACTCCTGCGTCCACTCGTAGAGTTTATGTGCCTCTGACTCCCATTCTTCCTCCTCCTCTCCCAGACTGTCCCCTGCAGTATCACTCCTCTTCTCCCCTGCATGTCCTTCCCCTGGTGTTTCCTGGGTCTCCTCCAAGCTCCTTATTCTGTTCCCTGGTGATTCCACAGACCCACTCTGAAAACAGGTGCAACCAAACATGTGATTCTAAGTACAGTCAAATCTAGCATTACAGTGACCTTGGTAATACAGCCACCTCACTATTAAGGCCATGCAATCTAGTAATTAATGAGTTGATACGTCTTCACCACAATGTATTATTTTGAAGCTACTTTAAAAAGCCACCTCACAATTATTTTATGAAAATGTTTTTTTATTCATTTATCTACTTAGTTATTATTGTTATTTGTAGTAGTGGTATTTTTTATTAATAAGGCCAGACTTTTTTACATGTTTTATGGGCAGAATTTTCCAGAAAGCAGTGTCGGGAACGGGAATAAAAATAAAATTAAAATGTTGGGAAATCATAGTGCTGGAAATTGTAGTGCATGTTCAAATACTGTATATTATAACATTTAAATAATAAGACATGTGTCTACATGAAATATAAATCTCCAGTGTCCAATGATAGAGGTCTAAATGACAGGGATGAGAGTGACATTCAGAGAAAAAAACGGAAATTTTGCAGTGGCCCACATTTCAGCCCGAGAGGACTGTCTCATCTAATGGAGAGGAGGGGGGACTCCTCAGAGATATTTTTTTTATTGTAGACGACATATGGTGTATTTTGAGCAATATTAAATAGAAAATCTTAACATTTCCAATAGCAAAAAAAGCACACGGACTCACGCACACATTGTCATAGTACTAACTTCCTTGTTAATGATATTTTCTGGGCTGAACCCGAGTTGGTTGACAGGCAGCTTTCTCCTTTGTCAAAACAGCCCGTTGATGGGCCATTCTAGCTTTCTTCGTTGCCAGCTCAACTGCTTCCTTAGTTTTGTACTTGGTGGCTGCCTTCGTCTTTGACATGTTCAGCTCAGTTTTCTTCTCCTCCTTCATCTTTCCTTCCTCGGCAAGATGGATGGAATACATTTTGTATGCACCTCTCGTGTTGTGAACGAGGCGACCAGTTCTGTTTGTGGAAGTCCTGTATAGCAGTCCTGTTGCTGGCCACAAGTGAGTACTTCACTGTCTGGATAGTGTTGAATGTACTAACATTCTTTCTGGCAGTGGCAGTGTTTGTGATGCTAGACATGTGACTAAAACACCCTTCCACTTGAGGACCATGAAAGCAGCTCATCATTGCAGCCACAAGTTTTGACAAGGCTGGGAACTTGCCAGTAGAGAATATGGTAGCCCACCATGAGTCCAATCTGGAACTTGTGGGGGCTTGTGGAAGTGTGTTGTCTACATGGAATCAGCGAACTTCTATGTGATACGCCCTCTGTTCAGTTTCTAATAGAATATTGGTGACCAGTGTGGGCAGTGCCAGCGTGTGTACTTCAATGCCTTCGGTTCCCCTCCGACTGTAGCCTGTAGGATCCAATCCGCATAGTTGACATTGGCCTCGCACCACAAACAGTAGGCTTTCCCTGGTGCTGATAATTTACTGATGAATACATCCAACAGTGTCTCCAGCCACACTCAATTCCACTTATTCTTGACACTTTTGTCAATGTCCTTCACGCAACATTTGTCTTGCCGAACAACAAATCGTTGATTAGCCTTTGTGTTCGAAAATGATCGACATCTCCACAAAATACATAGTCGTTTCCTATTGGTCCACTGCTTTTGTGCGCGCACTTCGAAAGCGCTGAAGCGAACAGCCGCAGAACTAAGGGTTTTACTTCGCAGATTCACGGGTTCAGTTGGGTCGGTTCTGTCTCTAATCGCCAGGCAGCGTCATTAACACGTGGCGACACCCAGTGAATGGATGGTTAATTCAATCCGCAGATAGATCGTCAGTGAATTGTCCAGGATTTTATATGCCCTACCCCCCAACATTCATTTTTTTCTCCCCGGATTTACACGATTCACAAAAGTGATCTTTGGAGCAGTATAAAAACCAGAATTCTGGCAAAAACCGGAAATTTCTCATCCCTGAAATGATTTAATTATAATGTGACATGACTTGAAAGTTATTACAATGCATACTCATCTAGTGAAAATAATGCCCCGAGAAAAAAAGCACCCTTCATAAACAGCTACTTGGATGTCTTGTCATCCTGCAACGAACTATCTTCAAACACATGACATCGAAAAGTACGTAATAGTGTATTGTATTTAATACAAAATCAATACAATGCCATATTGTTCGAAAAGAAGTGGCATTGTTCGAAGTGTTCATTTTGTCCCGAGTTTCTTTCCAACTTTGACCGAGCAGTGTACGAGAGGTTGCCTCCCCATAGGCAAGCATTCTTTGCATATGGGGCACACTGTGCCATATTGCTTGGCGGGGGCTTCTGTCTCTGGGCCCTTGTACACGTCGGTGCTGCCACACAAACAGCACACTGGATCGAAGGCTTCCGTTGCAGCTGCAATGTTATAACATTATTATGAAACATAAATTTTAATATCAAGTTTAAGGTATATAAAACATAAAATACGGTAAAAAAACAGAATTACTTCAGGTCAGTACAACAATGATTACCCTAGTATATATATTAAGTGGCTGGTTCATATAATAAAAGATTAATACAGCATGAATGGAGAATAATTCTGTCCAAGCAGTATATTAGAACGGCTGATTCCATTGTCTGCAATTAATGTGTTAACCTGATTGTCTAATTTTCAACTGGAACAAATAACTTTGTTAAGTCTGTAGACGTGTTTTGTTCCCAGTGACTGACTAGAGACGTATCTAATGTCACATTCAGCAAAATATCAACAGATACCAGAAACTGCGAGTAGGCAGAAACCGCAATGGTGACTATATCAGTATATCACTATATATGAGTATATCGTTTGCGGCGGTATTGGCGATTCTATTTTTTCCGTGATCACAGAATGTGAGATCGAAAACACAAATTCCGATTAAAAATGCTGATTCCGCAGAAAAATTACACAAAACCAAGCCAAAACAAATGTCACTCACTTGCTCACTCACTCATTCACTGTCACGATGTATGAACTTATCTTACTCTAGTCTTAGCCTAGGTCTCTGACTTGCAACTATACATACCTTGTTGGTGGGGGTTTGTCGTATGCACGCGACATGGTCATCATTACGTCAAGCATTGATGGTGACGTTGATGCAACCTCGGGAAGAGCTGCATTATGTACGTGTGCAACGATAAATCTTCCCCAAACGTTTCACGAACAACAAAGATAGGGACATCCAACGTGAGAGTGATTGGTGGCTGCGTCTGTGCTGTTGTCGACAATGATACGTCTTCTTCGATCATCTCCCACTGTCTTCGTGGCACTTGTTATTTTCACAATTTTCTCTGAAGGATTTGTTATTCTTCCTTGATCACGACAACGACCCATATAATCTCCGCCATGTTTTGGCGGCGGCGTTCGTCGACGTTGGACTATTGGACACATGTGCACCGAATTACAGCTGGTTGCAGCATACGGCTGATCGGTTATTATTTCACGTGGGGTGACAGTATTTGACAGACGTTGACATCATATTCAAAGAAAAGCATGCGCACGCAGTAGCTACCGTTGTTAAAAGGTCACATGGTCAACAATTTTCATTCAAACCCCATACAGTAGCACAACATTTTCTCTCATGAATAGTAAGGTATTTTATTTATGATTTAACATGTGCACTTAATAAAAAACGACATTGATGGCAATAAAAAACAAACATTTTTGAATTTTATTTTTATTCTAGATCCAGGAAATTAATGTTGGTGGGCCCATAAAACATGGAATAAAAAGTCTGGCCAAATATAGCTTTTATTAGTATTTTTGTGTTTTATGTTATGCTTTTATTAATTTGTGTTTACCTAATATTAAATAAACATTATGTTATATATTTTTAGATACTTGTTAACATACGTTTTTAGATACTTTAGATTCCACGTGTGTCGTAAAGTATGTGCGTGTTCCTATGAATGTGCTTGTTATGGATGTGGCGCTGTAAAAATTCCCGTAATAATAATAACCACAAACCACAAACCACCAACTCACCACATTCTCTGTCTCATAAAGTCGTTTCATCTTCATAGCACGCATTCTCGTCGCCTTTCTCGACCACCGATTTGATTTATTGCCAGTAGGTGGCGACAGTGGGCGTGTGTACTGCCTGTATGATGCGCTTGTAACTGGTCTGGGGAAAAGAAATTTTTACTTTTTCAACAAGAGACACGACCCCAAAACCCGCCATTTAAAATATTTCATATCCAAGATCTTACTGCTTTTTATTTCAAACATTATTCAAGATTTTGTGACACCACCAGCCTGTCATTTTAATTTGACACAATCACTGAATCTCTCACAGTTGACAAAACTGGCAAAAACATACAGAACAGAAAATGATTAGTTTTGTCGACTTTTATGGTCGCAAAAAACATACAATGTCCGAATACAAAGTCATTATTGTAATCGGAACAACACTAACATGAGGTATCTGCATGTATACCCACCGCAGCTGTGATATGATGCGGATCTGGTTTAGTTGTATATCTTCGTTAAGAGGGAGGGCCAACAGGGCTGGTAGTTCCTTCAGCAGCTGTGGCGACATCTTGTGGGTGTACAGATACTGAACGATATCGTAGAATATTGTCTGTCGTGGAAGAACTGTAATGAAGAACATAGCTTAACCAAATCTTCATCTTTTCACAATTATAATTTCTGCATCTGAGCTTTCATTGGTAGCGTTTTCTTCAGGAAATAAATGGTGGGATTTCACTTTTTCTTCTGCTCGCTAGATGGCATGGCAAGCAGACTGTTCCACATGTGACAGATCTAGTACACGACAGATATCTTTACCACACCATCTGACAAGCAGAAGAAAAACTGAAATCACACATTGCAGTTCCTTATGCAGGCTACCAATGGGAGATAAAATGTACAAGTAACTTTAAACTACATAATTGTGAAAACAAGAAAATTTGATTTAATTCATTCTCCCAACTTGAATATTATACCAATTTGTGTGTGAACACGCTTGTCAAAACAGTGACTGGAATGCGAATTATAAAAAAATTCAATCAGGAAAACTCCACAAAACTATAACCCATAAATTTTTGTTAATTCTTTATATTAACAAAACTTCAGAGTGACTGAAATATTTAATTTTACTGCTGTATCATGAAACTAAATTTGGTTGTGTCAACATTATAACACTTACAGTTTAAAACAACAACAGCAATCAAAATGCGTATTCCCAAAATTTTGTTATGTCAACATTGTAACATTACAGTTTAAAACAACTGTAGCAATCAAAATGCGTATTCTCAAAATGGCGCCTGATGTACAGCAGACATAAATGACATTTGTTATGCAGTAAATTCAAAGTTTTTTCTATTAATATAAGTTTCATAAAATGTCTCGATCAATGGCCCTCAGAACAATCTAAGAAAATATGTGTAATATTACGAACAATTGATTGATGTCCGGCACGGACTCTAAAACCTGTGAGAGCTCTTAAACCAAATGGGGAAAATAAAAAAAATAAAGGAGTTGCTTTTCTTCCATGGGGTCGTATAAATCCCTGAAAGTCTGGCTCCTGAAATGCAAACTGATGGAAAACATTACACATGCAAACCCAAAGACACACACAGAGAGACACACGCAGAGACACACACACACTGACACTCACCGACACACACTGACACTTGATTACAGCTAGATGACTATGAATGAGGAAGTGTCACTAAGAAGGAGTTGACGGAGGGAAGGGGTGATGATAGAGGAGGAACCCGTTACCTTCCAGTGTGAGTTTCCTCCATCCATTGTCCCTGCCTCCCATGTAGGCTGGCATCTCATCCAGCAAACTCAGATACTGCACAGAACAAGGCTATGTGTCATCCCTCGAGGCCAGCAACAAGCCAAACTAGACACATCACAGCACACAGGCCTATCCTGCATGTGAGCTAAAAATAGCTGTCTAGATCACGTCCCACCAATTGTGATTTTTGCAGAAATGTATGCCTGATAGTCTCTTTTTTCAGTGTCCAGTTAATTTTTCTCAACAGATAATAAAAAAATAATAAATACATGCATTTCTAAACCAAAATGTTAAGCGAGAACGGACAATACGAATCAAAATTACCTTGTTTTTTTAAATGTCGCCCTTTTAAAGGTTGTTTCAATTTTAGCAATACATAAAAAACTACCGAAGAGAGTTCAACAAATGAGGCACCATTTTAACGCTCGTGATTGGTGGAATCCAAAAAGTTACACACCTCCATTTCACAATTTTGTGACTCAATACCCACTTTGCTGTGAATGGTCATTTATTTATAGTACAACCAAACCTCGCTTCACGGTCACCCCAGTAATACAGCCACCTCGCAATTAAGGTCACCCCATGAGAGTCCTAAGTTGTTTCCATAACAGTAACAGAAATTGGTCCCGCTAATGTGGTCACCTTGATGTTCAGGTCAGTCTCAGTTGTCCAAAAACAATAATTAGTCTCAGTTGTCCAAAAACAATAATTAACGTCTCAGCTGTCCAAAAACAATAATTAACGTCTCAGCTGTCCAAAAACAATAATTAACGTCTCAGCTGTCCAAAAACAATAATTAACGTCTCAGCTGTCCAAAAACAATAATTAATGTCTCAGCTGTCCAAAAACAATAATTAATGTCTCAGCTGTCCAAAAACAATAATTAACATCTCCGCTGTATGAATATTTACAAAGACAAATGTGTCCTGGCATTGTGTCTTATTTGGTTACCATGCTTTACTAGGGCTTTGTAAAGTAATCGGTTAGAAGTTAAACTTCATAAAACATACTGATAATTGGTTGTCGATTACGTAGAATTTTTCATTTTATAAAAGTGTCCAAAACATCAGGTACACAAAATTATTTAGTAAATTTTTAGCGTTTTCAAAAACATACGGCACCCAAATACACACAACCATTACATAGCTTGGGGTAGTTGCATAAATTGGCAAAGTCCCTAAATACATTAAGCATTAGTGGGGGGGTTTTGTTTTCACCTAGTATTGTGGGGAAAATCAGTTGCTACCTTGTTGCTGCCTTGTGAGTGAAACATATTAATAAAATTGACTTTAATAACCATTTTTGATCGTTGTTTCATTCGACAGGTGTTGACATTTATTTTCCCCACAAGAACTGGCGATTACAACTGACTACCATCTGTAAGGTTACATATTTTTTTGACTTTTAAATATATGTGAACTTTGAACAAAAACAGAAAAATGCTGAGAATTTAGATAGACTAGCATTTTAAAAGATGGGAACCCTCATGAAAAGTAGACAAGTAATAATGATGTTGACATTCAGTCAATATATATATGTATGACTATATATATATTATAACAAGTTATACTCCTGATGTTATTTGATGTATGCAAATCTATTTCTTGGCAAGACTTGTTCCTTACTTTCGTTACTCTCTTTCCTATTATTTTTCTTACCAGAAACTGTTGTTTTTTCCATTACTTTCTCCTGTTTCTTTTTTTCCGATTACCACCCTACCTGCATGTAGTCCTTTAGCGTGATGACGTCTATTTCGTCAGTGACTGCATGTGTGTCCCGACTCAACTGGTCAGTGATAAGTTGGTCATAGAACCTCCGATGACCCATTAGTTGACATGCGTCTCTCGCTGCCTGAAAGTAGGACATCAAGGTCAAGGTAAAGGTCAGTTCTTATATAGTGCAGTATCACCTCCTCGAAGTTGAAAGAGCAGCAAATTGGTTCGAATCTGGAATTTTTCAATAGAGAGTCTGATGCTCTAGCCACTGTGCGCTGGAGATGTCACAGGATATAACGTGCATTTGCTCTACGTTCCGGAATTTGTATATAAGCATACTTCTGGCATGAACATCATTTTTTGAATTCACCCGTTGTCGTTTGTCGACACATGATATATCATGGGAACGCCACAAAGTTTGGCTCACTTTCTGTCATGGCTGTTTGTGTGAAATATTTTGTTTATCTTGCTACTTTAACGACATTTCACACCCACACGCACATCTGCACGTGCACACACGTACACATACACGCACTAGCTCGATAATAGCTACATTGCAGATAAGAAATGTGGTCACCTCAGATGCTGGCTCTATCATCTTCTTGCCACTCACATAATGCACTGTGACGCCTTGCTCCGAGGCCAGGAAGATCTTGAAGTAGATGTGTGGAGGAAACTCACAGCCACCAAATCTTAAACACAACAAACCAATCAATACTACACTCAATCATAGAACAACAAACCAGTCGTAGCAGTTATGACCATTACAGAAAGTGTAAAGCGCTCGATCTGAGCAGTCCTGAGGACTGGATTCTGCGCTATATATGAACTTACCTTTTTTCTTTCTTTTTTTAACATATTTTTGTTCATAAAATCCCCACTGACTATGTAATTTCTGCTGCCGCCAATAACAATGTAATACCACAGTGGCGACCTCTGACGAACAGAAAAGCATTTCCTGTGAGCATTAAACATGTGTTTAAAAAACTTTATGAAATTTGTCTTATTTCTAAAAATACATTGCCAATTGGTAGATCATACGACATCGTTCTAAAGGAGTAAATGTACATAGATAGAAGTGGATGAATTTCAGCATCTCGGAGGAAATACTGCCAAAGTTAGCGTATTAACATAAAAATCGTCATTTCAGGATAAAGGTCTGGAAATGGATAATATTAACTTAAAACCTGCTCATCTTATCCACATCAAATTTGACCAGAGCAAAATTGTTATGTCAAAAGAAGATCTGTCACGACATAGTAAGCAATTTACACATCAGTAACCATGGTAACTATTTAAACATAGAAATCTTGATAGTGATAGTTTTGTGGGAACTACTACTGCTCGAGAATTTAATACATATATATGTCAAATGTTCTTATTTAAACTACTCTGTAATAAACAATAACATTTAATTAATTTGAGCATTGACGCAGTTTACATGAAAAAGAGTAACATCTTTGATAAAAAATGTGATTTACCATTTAATTTATACACAAAAATTGCATGACAGAAATAATATTTGTATAAAAAAATATTATTGTACTATGGCAAGAACAAATTATTAAAAAAATCACATCTCTCTATTTTGTAACGCTTTTATCCATCTGTAACATAAATAATTTTATTGACCTTCACACTGACCTAGCTTATACAGACACTGACCTTAATCTGACCTTGCTTGTCATTGTTTTGTCCTTCAAAAGTTCAGCCTCTTTTGGGCAGACTTTTCGCAGTATCTCCAACGACAGAGACGCTTCCTTGACACGGGGGAACAGACATACGTGTAGAAATGTAGAATCTGTATTTCATATTCACACCACATTATACCGTGCTATGTGTACTGGCAAAACTTCTTAGTCCTCCAGATGTCACTGCTTACACACAGACACGCAGTAGACAGTCTCCAGAAGTATTCATACCAAACATTCATCAAAGATTACATAATTTGAACATTATGTAAGTTCTCTGCAATTGTCCCAATCTAAGCAAGTACACTCAGGTCAGCTGTGGATGGTTTACAATGGGTTGGACAATCATAGACAACATCCATACTGTTGCAACCATCATCTAAATTCTGATATGAACTCTTAACTGGTAAGGACACTTAATCCACAATGAACTCTGAACATAATAAAAGCATTTCTGAATGTACTAAACAAGTCTAAATAACAACAAGATATGTAGAGTACAGGTCCTTATGTAACCATTTGTTCCAATGTTTTTGGCATAAAATGGTGTATTCAAATTAAAAGTCGAACCATGCATGACCAGTGCACGTGAAGCACCTGCCGAGTAGGTAACTTACCGCTGCACACACTGCATGTTTGAGTAGTTTGAAGAGTTGCCTGTCCCTCATTCCCAGCCAAGCCGTCTCTATCTTCCTGGCTGCCAAAACTGCCTGTCTGCAACCATAGTTATCTAATTAAAGGTCAATGCAACTGTTATTCAAAAGTTCTAAGTAATAATAATAAAATAGTGCATTGATTTATTGGCAGCCATAAAGGCTGAAAAGTATAACACATATTTAAACAAGTTAAATAAAGTAGATTAATGAAGCACTTAATATGATATAAAAACTATATTAATAATCTTTAATTTATAAGTTGATTAGCATATTTATGTATTGTGCAAATTTAATTATCTTTAAAATAGCCACAAAAGCGTGATGGACCATGCGCCAACACTGCACCAAGGCATCACGAAGAAATGCATTGGCGACTCGGCATTTGGCGCAGCAGCACCGCGACTATGGAATGAACTACCTGTGGACATTCGTGCATCAGAGACACTGAATAGGTTTAGAAAGTCTTTAAAGACTCATCTTTTTATCAGACATTTTAATTAATTTAAATTGTTTCGTCGTGACGGACATTATTTTAGAATTTTTAGTATTATTTGTCTTAACATTATGTTTCTATTTTAATGTTCAGTATTATATGTCTTAAAACCAGTGTTTAGTTTTAATATATTAATATACATTTATTTTATCGCTTGTACAGCGCATCGATCCGCTATGCGGGAATTAGAGCTAAAGAAATACTGTATTATTATTATTATAAAATAAGTACAACTTGCAATGTCAGGAAGCAAAGTTCAAAAAAGTTACATGCTAGGTGCACTAATATCTTGGTGATTTTGTGCATGCGCTGCGGGGATTCGGTGCGCATTTCACAAGATTCTCACAAAGAGCTTCCAATTGATACTCACTCAATTTTGGGCAGGCGAAGAGTGTTGATATCAGGAGCTGATGCATGTATCTTTGGCAGCTCACGCTTGCTCTCGGGCTGTTCATGTGGCGACACCTGGTGGGAATCGTCTGGTGTGTTTGTCGAAGGAATTCTCACATTGAGGCTGCGTGCGCTCTTGGTGCTTCTTGTCTCCATGTCCTGCGACATGGTAACTCATCAGTTGATGTATCAGGTGACTCTGGAAAAGGTCAAAGGTCAGACAGTACAGACACTAGATATGACATATTACTCAGCATTCAATGCAATGGAACTAAGATTAAAAATCAAAGAAATGCGACCCGATTTGTGATGCATCGTGTGCATAAAATGAGCAGTATGGCAGCGTATGTTGATGCAAACCAGGGTGCTATTTATGCCTCAAAAATACACTAAAACACAATATTCTTAAACATATATATATATATTATACATATATATATATATGCCTAGGATAATATTGAATGATGGAACTAACGCAGTACTTAAGGTATCAAAGTTAGGCAAAACTCAAATTATAATTTGACACAAGTGCCCTGACATCCAGTGATTAACCGTTAGCTACATATAGTTTTTAAAATGACACAATGCTGCACTGCCACGGAATTGAACGAGCTTGGGACACGCTATACTTATGGTAGGCCTATAATATATTTGGGACAAACATTCATGACTTCTTCTTCTTCTGGATAATGTGGTAGCCCCGACTTCCGGGTAACCGTAATGTCCCACAGGTTTGTTATTTTTTGGTGTGCCCACGTGATGCGATACTGGCTTTTCAAAATATAATTAAAAACCATGTAATATAGTGAATAAAAAATATGATTAAAAACACTTCGCCGTCCTTAAATATTATGTGGCATGGACTTAGGGATTAGTTTAATTGCTGCCCAAACTTCCAGCTGCTGCTTGAAAGCTAAGACTAAGTACTATATAGGTTATAGTGAGGTGGTATCTGGTGCGGCTGGTGGGATGGTGTTCCAGAGACGTGCAGCTGAGGCAGAGTGGGGTAAAGAATGAGTGGAGGTGTGTGTCAGTCTTGGAGTATGGAATCGTGACGTGAGTTTGTAATTATCATGGCATTATCATTATGATTATTATCATCATCAATGACAATGTCAATGACATCATGATCATGTCTTCTGGCCTGGCTTTTGGTTGTTTGCTTCAGTTACTGTGTAAATTAAACAAACAAACTACCCACACCGTATGCGCACAAACAAGCACCATAAAACTCCTGCGTTAGTTCAAGTTTGGGCTGTTTGGAGGAATCACCGTGTGGAGTATATCACCAGGCTACGGCTAAGACCTAAGTGTATTATTTGATAGTACCTACCGTTTCTGTGTGTGCAGTGCGTTTCTGTAACTTTATTACATTCTCTCTTTATTATAAACGTTATTTGGAACTGTTCCCTGTCTTCGTACGGCCTGTCGTGTCGAGGCCGAGCCAAGGCCGTAACTGCGTAACTTCCCGTAAGACCCTGTCGACTTGTCGAGCAGCAGGCAGTCAACTTCAAGTGCCACTGCCGGTGCCACCGTCGTCAGCGCGGGTTGATACGTTCTATCACTTCATTTGTCGATCTTTACAATATAAAGTTTGAATGAACATATATGTACGGTGTCTTCGTACCGGATATTTCGTCTGGACTTCGTCGTAAGCATCAGAGTGTCGCGCTGACTAGATAGCGCAAACTGCGTTCACGTATCCAGTGAAAACAAACCTCAATTTCCGGCATAACGACGGTTACCGCAAAACGATACTTACGATTTAGTATACGGAAACGGTGTGAAATATAATCTCGAATAGAAAAGCATTTCCCGTGAGCACCAGTGTTTAAAAACTTTATGAAACTTGTCTTATTAAAAAAAAATACATTACCAATTGGTAGATAATAGGCCAATGGTCTAAAGGAGCAAATGTATATGGAGAGAGGTAAGTGGATTTTGGCATCTCGGAGCCAAAGTTAGCGTATTAACATAAAAATCTTCATTTCAGGATAACGGTCTGGAAATGGGTAATATTAACTTGTCATATCTTAAAACCTGCTCATCTTATCCACATCAAATTTGACCAGTGCAAAATGTTTATGTCAAAAGAAGGTCTGTCATGACATAGAAAGCAATTTGCACATCAATAACCATAGTAACTATTTAATCATAGAAATCTTGATAGTGATAGTTTTGTGGGAACTACCACCGCTAGAGAATTTAATACATATATATATATATATATCAAATGTTCTTATTTAAACTACTCTGTAATAAACAATAACGATTTATCAATTTGTACAATGATGAATCTTACATAAAAAACAGTAACATCGTTGATAAAAAAATGTGATTAACCATTAGTTTATACCAACAAAATTGCGTGAGTCTGTTGTATAATAATAAACTTCAATAGCGACTATATCCCCAGGAATCTGAGCTCAGAGGCGCAATATACAAGAATCGTTGGGAAACATCGTTTACATGAACAGCAAGAGTCGTCATTAGAGCAAGCCAAGGACCGCCGAAGGTTAGGTTGGGAATGCAATTTTAAATAAATAAGTCTTCGTTTTTTTACGAAAGATAACTATAGTCTTGGGTGATTTTAACAAGATTTAACAATATTGTCATCCAGAGAATTAACTCTAAATGGCAGGTGGACAAGGAAGCCCCTTGGCTTATCGAGAGTCCAACCCTTTTATCTACATATATCCAGCCCTTCTGAGGTATGTGTCGATTTTATTTTTAAACATATTCACACTACTAGCACCCACACAATCATCAGATAATCTGTTCCATTCATTCAGTCCTTTGTGAAAATGAGAACTTTCTTACGTCTAATCTACACTGCTCCTTTACTAATGTAACTTCATGTCCTCTAGTCTTTCTATCTTTCTTAACTGAAAAAAACATTTTTCTATCAATATTTTCATAACCATTCAATATTTTAAACACTTCTATCTGATCTCCTTTCAATCTCCTGGTCTCTAGTGTTGTTAAACCACATTCTTTTAGGTGTTTTTCATAACTAAGATCCCTCAGTTTTGGTATCATTTTAGTCGCTCTCCTCTGTACTCTTTCTAGCATATCAATGTCCTTCTTGCGGTATGGCCTCCATGCTTGTATACAATATTCTAAATGAGGCCTAACTATTGTTTTGTACAGCGGTATTATTAGTTCTTTTTCTTTATATGCTCTATTTCGCCTAACCAATCCAAGGATTTGATTTCCTTTTGAAGTTGCAATTCCACACTGCTCTGAAACCTTCATGTCAGCACTAATTGTCAGCCCTAAGTCTTTTTCTTTTACAGCAGTATTTAGTACAGTTCCCCCCATTGTATATTCTACATATTCGTTCCCATGTCCTGTATGAAGGCATTTACATTTCCCAAAATTGAACAACATTTGCCACTTTTCAGACCATTTGATCAACCTGTCAAGATCACCTTGTAAATGCTGTCTATCTCCATCACTTTTAATCCTTCTAAACACTTTTGTATCATCTGCAAATTTCAACACCTTGCTAGCTATATCATCGTCCAAATCGTTTATATATATTAAGAATAATATAGGTCCCAGTACTGATCCATGTGGTACCCCACTCAAAACTGATTTCCAGTTTGAAGCCTTCCCATCAACTACTATACCCGTTGTCTTCTGTCAATCAGCCATTTTTATATCCAGTTAATTATTCCATTTTCTATGCCATGGGCCTTTAGCTTAAACAGTAATCTTTGATGTAGCACTTTGTCGAAAGCATTTTGAAAATCTAAATAGATGATATCTACTGGTGATCCCTCGTCTACCCACTTAGTGATATTTTCCAAAAAACATAACATATTTGTTAAGCATGATCTCGCTTTTAGAAACACATGTTGAGATGGGTTTACAAGTTATGTTTAACAAGAAAATCCACTATGTGATCTTTAATTACTCTTTCTAATAATTTGCAAATCACCGATGTTAAACTCACTGGTCTATAGGTCTCTGATTTGTTTTTGGAATCTTTTTTAAATAACGATATAATGTTTGCTTCTTTCCATTCTAAAGGAACCACTCCCTCTTCTAATGACAAATTGAAAACTGTTGCAAGCGGTACGCTAATTTGTTCTACAATTTTCAATAGTAATTTTGGTTGGAATCCCATCCACTCCAGGTGATTTATTATCCTTCATAGCCCTAATTTTCTTAGCTACCATTTCCGGGGTTACAATTAACTGTCCTAAATAGTCTGATTCTTCCCCCTTGAACTTAGCCCCAGGAACTGCCAGTGAACTAATATCTTCCCTGCTAAACACCAAACTAAAATACTCATTCAGGTCTTCTGCCATTAAGAATCCCTCTGATATTATAGTTCCAGCACTATCTTCTAGAGGGCCAACCTTATCCTGAACTTTCTGTTTGCTTCGAATATGTGCCTAAAAACTCCTGTTGTCATGTTTTATATTACAAGCTAATTTTTGTTCATAGCTTCTCTTTGAATTTATAATTTCAGCTGTAGCTTGGTTAAAGTGCTTCTTTATAAATGTTGTAGTCTTCATTATTTCCAGTACGTCTATGTATGACTTCCACATCATTTGTTTGTACTTAATTTTTCTAATGTGGTGGGGGCTTTCGATAAATATTTCTTTTTGGACCGTTTCCCTTGTTTTTCCAAGGGAACAAATTTATCGACAATGCACACAATTTCACTCTTTAAGATATTCCAGCATTCTGTTGCTGTCTTATTCTTCTCTGTGTTATTCCAGGCTAACTTTGCTAAATATTTCCTCATGTCCTTATATCTTCCTTTGTGAACATTTCTCCTGTACTGTACTACTTTTTACTATTCCTTTCTGATTTTAATTTGATGGTAAAATCAAAATAACTCCCTATTTTAAAGTGATAGGGGGTTTATTCCAGATTTTTGGTGCAGCTACAGAAAAAGCACATTTCACAATATTAAGTTTGTTTTCGGAACAAAAAGTTGTGAAACAGATGATCTAAGATTCCTGGTAACATCGCCAAAACGAAGGAGACTAAACAAATAGGATGGGTGTTGTGTAGAAAGGGCACGATATGTGATAGTGGCTAACTTGAATTGTATTCGATATTCCCGGAAAGAAGCAAATCTCCCGGATTTTATGTGCAGTTGTTCTTTAGTGGGCCTCAATGGGATACGTGTACAGTTGCAAGTCCCTAGTGGGATCCTGTTGGAGGTTGAAAGAGAGTGCAATGGTCATAGGCGTGCATGTGTGGGGGGTGGGGAAGGTGCCCCTTAGACCATTTGAAATCTGCTCCCGTTACAATAAGCTGAAATTATGACCGTGCAGCGACGAAAACTGTTCAACAGTATCCCCCTCGTCTTCAGCTAGATGCCACCAGTGGAGCCAAGCCCAAGGCAGCGGAGGCTGAAGTTATCTGGCGGCGCGATAGGGAACATTGTGGACACCATTTCGTTTGGCTCGACCGCCAGTGGAGGTTTTTGGCTCGACTCATGACACAGAAGACGGAGGGGGGGGGGGGGGGGGGGGGGGGGGGAAGTTTATGGCGAAATTATTCGCCACCGCCTCAGAGTAACTTCACCTTATTCTAAATGTAACCTGAACAGGGACACACACAACGCCAACGGGTCTAGGAGACTAGGAAGGCATGGTCACGTTGGTCCATCCAAAAAGGTCTACGCCTACGCCGCTACGGCACGCCAAATTCCAATGGTCAAGGGGCACGTGCCCCCAGCTCCCCTGGATCCGCCTATAACAAAGGCTGCCTATATGTGTTGTTACCACACAACGGTCACATCGCGGCGGGCTGATCCAGGTAAAATTTCTCCCAGTATTATTGAAATTGGACATGGTCTGGATATATTTCCCTGGCGCGTTAACTATACAACATCAGAAACCGAAACATGTTTCGACCAATCGTCAAACGCATGCTGTTGACGCGACATGTCAGGGGATCGTTCCTTATAGCATGTCTGCGTTTTCTTCTTCTTCCAATACACGCCTAGCCTCAACATGCTGAGGATTCTTTCACTTTCTACGTGTGCGATGTTGCACCGAATATTCGCCGCTCAGGGCGCATGCTAATCGCGGTGTAATCCGAATGTGCACAGAGAAACTGATTGTAACGTCAGCGTGGATGATCAATGAGTATGTCTGATTTGAATAAAATGCATGTAACTTAGTAAGTCGCCTGTCAGATTAGCGATTACGTTGATTGAGACTTAGACCTTGGCTTACGCTATAGGGTAGGGCAGTTGTGGCGTCATCTCGGTCTCTCCGTCCCTTTATTTGTCCGGAGTGCCTAGAGAAGATTTGAACAACAAAAGAACCCAAGAAGTAAGTCTAAATGTCACTCTCAACATGCAAACAAGGCAAATCACTGCGCCTGTCCAGTCTTTACAATATACAAGATACACGATATTTATTCACAAACAACATTCAGTTAAAACTGTTTTGGTAGTGGTGACATGCATACATTATGATACAAACATAATACATACTTAATATATGTAAACAATATAATAAATTATGTATATAAAAGTAAGTGAGCATGTATACTGGATGGAAATATAATACTGAAGAGGGGGGAAGCATTTTTTTGATGTTAAATAGGCCCCAAAGTGATGATGCCACAATACGTAATCAAGTTATGAGAATGTGATATGATATACAATTTAAAACGAACGTATTTACAATATGAAAGACATGCATTAATACCTGATACTTACTGTTTGCCAATGATATACATAACACATTGATTTTTGAAACTGGCAACAGTTTTTATTTATTTTTTACTTTATATTGCAGGTTGTTCCGCAATGATGTGCCAGTATAGTGTAGAGACTTTTGGTGACTATGGGTTTGGAAGATATTATTGGATGATTTAGATCTTGTACAATAACTGTGAAATATGCCAGGAGTTACCTTTTAAAGATAATTTGGAATGTTACCATTTACAATGTTTTATATATAATAGTACATTTCAGAAGAATAAATCTTTGACGAACATTTAACCATTTTAGACATGTTAACATATCAGAGACGTGGGTCTTCGGTGCGTCTATCCGGGGGATATTCTTTTCTACCGCAGCTCGCCTCGCGCGTTATGCTGCGGTGTACAGGTCTGGAAGGAGGTTCCGGTCTGGATGTAAGTTCCGGTTGAAGAGTAAGTTCCGGTTCCGTTTTGCATACACACTGTACATGTCAAAGGTTAGCGCCTATTTTTGGCCAGCTTAAACACGGTGTTTGCCGAAACTATGCCTGACCCAATTATATTATACTTTACGTTAATGATACGGTTACTTTTGTAATTATTAGTATTTAGCAAAACTTGTAATTATTTGCAAAAAAAGTGTTTTATTTTGATGTCATTGTCTCAGAGCGTTGTGTATCTTTTATTACGACTTCGTCACACGAGCTGCAGTTTTCAGCGCTGTTTATACGCACAGCAGGTTTTGTGGTAAACACAAATCTCCGCATTTTAAATGACACATATCTCTGTCAGTTTGGCATGAATGAAGCTGAAATTGTGTGTGTATGTGTAATCTAGCAGGCCCATTCGTCGGGGGTGGGGATCATGGGGGGCAGCAATTTATAAATGACACATATCTCTGTCAATTTGGCATGTATAAAGCACCATATGAGGACAATTAAGTAGATCATTAGAGTAACCGTCGCTACAGAAACGAACAATGATTAATTATGTAACTCAGTCGCCGCGAGCATCGAGCAAGGGTCAAAGTTGATCGGTCACCTGAGGTCGCGTTGCTCACCGCGATGTAACTCAGTCGCCGCATACTTCTGACACGGGGTCAAAGTTGATCGGTAAGCTGAGGTCACGTTGCTCACCGCGGGTCGCATTTGATGTACTGCGCTTGCGCGAGCATGCGCAATATGCAAAACGGAACCGGAACTTACTCTCAGACCGTAACCTCCTTCCAGACCGGTTCACCGGGCGTGGGCAACATGTCTAGGCCCGCTCAGGGCACTAGTGTGTGCTTCAAGAAACCTGTTTTTTTAGTTTTCTTGATAGGTAACTATGGCTATTTACATATTTAATAAAATAACACACATTTAATGTCTAGTTAACTAATATTTCCAGGGCTCCCAAAGGAACAGTATGTCGGATACAAGGCGGGTAGTATATTGTATTAGTTTGTTTAATTTGGATATCGCAGTTATAGTTTTGTGGGAAATTATTGATTGTATTGGTAAAGTGTTGGGGTGACTTTCTTTGTCTTGCTGGTCTAAAGGTATTTTCATTAGTAGAGAACATGAAATATTCTGGGACGGTTTTATTTTTATATCTGTAGAACAATTTCATGCATGATAGTTTATAAAGGTCATCTGTTTTTAATAGTTTTAGTTCTTTAAGCAATGGTGTATTGTGTGAATTATAGTTACTGTTTGATGTATATCTAATTGCTTGTTTTTGAAGTTTGTTTATTCGTTTGTTTATTTTGCCACCCCATGCTAATATACAAAACCTTAGGTGTGACATTAACAGTGAAGAATATATTATCTTTAGGATGTATATTGGTCTGTAGTGTTTTAATCTAGTGAGAATTCCACATATCCTTGATAATTTATTGGCTATATATTTTTGATGAGGAGACCATATTAAGTTTGAATCTATTATAATTCCAAGAAATGTAAATTGTGTCACCCTTTCGACCGGTATGTTATTGATTTTAGTATTAGGTATTTCGTGGTTCTTTAGTTTTCTGTGTTTAGAGTGAAAAATCTTCATTTTTGTTTTTGCAGCATTCAGTGACAACTTATTTACTGCTAGCCAGTCTGTTATTTTAGTCAATTCTTAGTTTATATTGTTAGATGTAGCCAAGTAAGTCATTTTTTTTCATCTGTAAAAGTATATACTGAGCCCAGCAAGATGGTATCATCTGCATACATGATTGGACAAAACATTTTGCTCGATGTTGCTAGATCATTAATGTATATTAGGAATAACAATGGCCCTAGAATTGAACCTTGTGGGACTTTATGTGGTTGAATTCTACATATTGCCGTCTGTGCAGTAAATAGTGTTTAAACCATTCTAGTTCAGTATTTTTAATGTCATAATGTTCGAGTTTGTTGAGGATTCTATGATATGTTGTGTCGAAAGCCCTTGACAGATCCATAAATATTGCCATTGGCAAGCGTTTTTTGTAAAGATTTAAGTATATTCTCTCAACTAATTCAGTTATTGCTAGTCCAGTAGTGTTCAGCTCTGAAACCATACTGCAAGTTCACTGGCTCCCTGCCAAGAGTCCTTGGCCCCTAAAGCTGTGTAAAAGGGTCCGTCTTTAGGCTACATTTTAATCGTATAAATAAGTGGGGGGGGGGTGGTCGGGGCGTTTTACTGGGGACACTATCGACAGAAGATTGTTCCTGTCTAACCACGACCTCAAAACGCTATGCAGGCAGTCTCGTAGTATCTACACCGTTCCGGCGAGTAATTCGGTTGCTTTACAAGCCGCCGCCGTTGGACTTATCGTTCCGACACTTACCATATAAATCTGTTATATTTGGAGTAATTCGGTTGCTTTACAAGCCGCCGCCGTTGGACTTATCGTTCCGACACTTACCATATAAATCTGTTATATTTGGAGTAATTCGGTTGCTTTACAAGCCGCCGCCGTTGGATTTATCGTTCCGATACTTACTATATAATTATAAATCTATGTTATATTGGGAGTAATTCGGTTGCTTTACAAGCCGCCACCATTGGACTTATCGTTCCGACACTTACTATATAATTATAAATCTATGTTATATTGGGAGTAATTCGGTTGCTTTGCAAGCCGCCGCCGGTCGGACTCATTGTCCGGCACACGCCCTGTAGGGTAGCGTTCTGGGGTTCACAGTAGTTATACTATAATTATGTAGATTGGTGGTACTTGTGGCCTATTTCTTTCTACAATAAACTGTTGAAACGTATATCTGTATTATCATTAGTATGACCAACGAGTTTCTCTCTTTGGTATGACTGAGTGAGTGAGCGTGTGCCCATATGCTCCCTTGCCGACCGCTCGCCGCAAACGCTACAACTATATACAATATCAACCATCGCGAAATCGGATTTTCTGTCCTTTCAGTGAATACTATTATTGACATTATTTAGTGGTTCTTGTTATGATGCGGTAATCTAGTTTTCGTGACGTTTTCTGTGTCGATGTCTCGGCCAGTGTGGAGGGCGGCCCACCAGCCTGGTATATGTCCATAACAGCATCAGTCCATGTTTCAGGTGTGAAATTATGGTCGATATCGTTTGGAAACATCTTTGATACACCGATATAATCTAACTGCCCACTTTTCACGTTCCGTCTTGCAGCCCCCAAAAATACATACGTTAGTTTAAATAACTGTTATCCAGTAAATACTCCAATAATACACAGCTATTAAGTCTCACGCATTTGGCGTGACTCTCATCCAATTAGCGTCCATCTCACGCCATCACACATACCAACCTGTAAATCGCACGTATATATACATTTGTCATATAAAAAACGAACATGTCCAAGTATATAGGCCTATGCTGATATATTTAGTTATGTACACGGGCAGATAGCGCAGGGCGTCTATAGAAGCCGCGTGGTTATTCTTACCACCAGCAGTAACTGTGACGTTGTCACGCTTACATTTATCCTGGCGTTAAATAATATCCGGGTGACGTTTCTGCGCGTGCGCATATCTAGGGAATGCATTTAGCACCAGCTGCGACTGTCGCGTTTTCATTTATGTGGGCGTTATATATGTTTATATGTACATGTATATTTACATATATGTCTATATATATATATACATAAATTATATAATGTTTGCTTCCCACAGATATCAACAATTTCTGTCATAAAAATTTTCTTCTCCACGCACACGTCACGTGACATACTCTTATACTTGGTCACAAATATGAAACAGCAAATTATATTTATGTAGTCTAACTATAACGGTCGTATTACGACAACAAACGAAACATATTTAACTACTGGATATTATTTATCACTACGTGATCTACTGGTGCCAAATAGTATGCCTTACATATGCACATCTTCGTCAAGTGAATTGTATAAATCCTAGATGTTCAGAATGTAATGAAACTGATTAAATGAAACTCTACCTTTGTTTGTAAGTCTATTACCGTTCTTACACTACGTTGTTAACCAAATACAAATGTTTGGATCGCCTTTCTATTCACTTACATATACTACAATTGATCATACTTCTCAGTTCGTTGTTATATATCACCAACAACAGCACATACTATATGTTAAAATAATACTCCGGTTTAATATTATCTAGTACGGAGATGGGTTGGTGATGAATTGGAGTGAGTTGTTTAAACATGATTTTGATGATTGTCATGATTGTAATCATTGAGTAATGATAATTAAATGGTGTCACTGGAAGACGGCTTTTAGCCAAGTGACATCCATGCAATGTAACAAATTTCCATTTGTATGACATGTATATGTTAATTGTATGTTATGTTGTTACGTTGTAAAATAGTTACTTACTTACTTACTTACATAAACATCACCCGGATACAATTTAACGCCCGGATAAATGTAAGCGCGACACCGTATGTAAAATGTTGTTTTCCGGATTTCCTAAAAGCAGCCTAATAGTGTTGCCAACTAGTGTCCTGTTGAGAAAGATCGGTGCTGCCTCATAGTGTCCTTTCGGGGAACTGAAGCTCATGCATACTTTTCAACTCAACTTGTCAGCTCTCATAATAATTATGAGCATTCGACGATTTGTAGGCGTAGCCGTAGTAGTTTCGCAACGTTCCGCAGATACTGGCTATCAGTGACGAATAGGACGGTGCTATGATTTCCGAACTCGATACGAATGTTTTGCAAGTCCAAGTGACAAGTCTAGTCTTTGCCCTAGCGAGTCTAAGTCTACACAATTTAATATTTCAACATGAAGCTAATGTACTGTTTTAACGTTTAGTCTAGATTAAACAACCCTGTATATCAACTTACACTCGAACTTGCGTATGTATGTATGCTTCCGGGTAGGTTAACGTTTTCCATTTAGGCAGCTTGAACCTCGAGCGCCAAACTGTCAGGGATTAATCTACGACCCCGCGAATAGGACATAAGACCTATATTTAGGCTATATCTTTTTTTTTAATATGCCAAACATGTCAAGATTCTCACCTTTTATGGGGTAAATTAGTTGTTCGGAACGTAAAACGTAATGTGCGCGTAATACGTAACCTAACAAACGCAGGAAACACGCAGGCGGCAAATACTTCGGGGAAACGGCCCCTGCGTCAGACTTGGGCCTGGCAACATGAAGTAGACCACCACGATTAGGGCCTATCGATGAATGTGAACTTCACATTCTCTCCAACATTTGTCATTTTCTGAACAAACAACAAGTATCTGCGAGAGCATTATGGCGTTTATGTAACGCAACCGTGTGTTTTCTAACATTTGGTAAATATTACTCACGACTGTAATCTACCAAGGCATTCCATCAAATGACGGACATTTTTGCTAGTATCAATAAAGACCGTGTATTCGTGCGCACGTGCAGTGTTCGAAATGAAGTATGTCGTGGAGCCGGTCATCTGCCATTTTGGCGGTCTGTCAAGCCAACGAATACGCAGGTACCAGAACACACTCGCGCAGAAGATGCAGGTCTGTGACTTTGAACTGTGACAGCTCAAAAGGATAAACTCGTTGTTTTACTGTATTGGCTAAATAATTAGGGCGATTTTGGTCATATTTCGCAAGTTTCATTATTTTGAATTGTCATAGCTGAAAAGTGTCAACGCGGCTTTCACTGTTTTCCATTTTCCATATATACTTGAGACTATAATACACCATGGTTAACTTATTATTCTGATGAAATGTGGTGACGTTCTGTTGACCAACAAAATGATTAGGACGATTTGAACATTTCTGATAAAATTTGCATCTGAAACCACAAAAACATATTATATACTCTTTCTTTGATCTAGGCGCGTTTAAATGGACGTCACATCGAGTCAGCGATCCCGTAAAATAGTTTATTTTACCGTTTTCAGAACTTATACAGTCAGAAATTCCATAAATCAAAATACCTATACATACGTACATACATACATAATATATACAGATCTTGTAAAAAAAATTAAAAAACTCATAAACAGTGACAAGAGAACTAATCTGCAGACGTGACGACACTACTCGTCTGCTATGTTACTGTAGACGTGGCTCACGCTCAATCAAATACTCGTCAATGCATCAATCAAACTGTGTTTAACATTTCTTAATAATGCTCTGGTCACTTACAAACGTGCCTCGTTTCCGCTATGTTTCGCACTTCGTTCAAAGTGCTTTTGATATACATGTACACGATATTTTCTTTTTTCGTATCTTTTATCATGCTGATTTCACAAACAAAAAATGTAAACAAAATTAATACAGATATTTTCACGAGTGCCTACACATAACTATTGTTGTATTTATTGATAAATTCATACAATTTGTCAACACATCGATAGATAACCATCACAATGTCATTGGGAAACACGCATTATGTTGCTACGTCGGAAGTTCTGGTGATACATTTGGATACTTCTGGAATCAAACATCTGGTCTGGTTATATTTCCCTGGCGCGTTAACTACATCAGCAGAAAACGAAGCATGTTTCAACCAATCGTCTCACGCATGTTGTTGACGCGACAGGTCGGGGATCGTTCCTTATTGTATGTCTGCCTTTCTTCCACTTTCTCCGTGTGCGATGTTGCACCGAATATTCGCCGCTCAGGGCGCATGCTAATCGCATCGTAAACCGAAAGTGCACAAAAAAACTGATTGTAACATCGGCGTAACTAATCAATGGGTATATCTGATTTCAATAAAATTTGCATGTAAGTCGCCTGTCAGATTAGAGATGACGTTGATTTAGACCGCGGCTTACGCTATAGGGTAGGTCAGTTGTGGCGCCATCTCGGTCACCCCGCCTCTTTATCTGCCAGCAAAGACGTGCGGGGAGAAAACATCAACAACAAAATAACACAAGTCAGTCTAAATGTCACTGTCAACAAACAAGGCAAATCACGTGGCAATGGTTCGACTGGCTTGCGTCCAGTCGTGCATACTAAAACAATGAGATCCTTTGTATACGGTCGTGGGTGTTCTTAACCGACTGAACTGCGCCTGTCCAGACAGAATAGCAACGTCAAACGACCGCACGAGTCGTTTCTCATTTCCACGCCGTTCTGTCTTCGGTGTGTCTATACCCCGGGGTATATTCTTTTCTACCACATCCCGCCTCGTCTTACTGCGACAAACTGCACAACAAATTATGTTGAAAGGCAACGACATTCAGCTATGGACGTTTCATTTGATTTTACGATCAAGATTGGGATAGTTAAGGAACTCCACATAAGTCTAGCGCTGAACTGCACCAATGCGTAAGCACTGACGTAGTATATTACGCTGCGCCTGTATAATACTCACTGAAATAACATTTTTTGGCTGGTCACCAACATTGTGCTGTACATAATTGTCTACACAATACACTAGGTAAAGAAACGTGTCCGCATTATGTTTGTATAATTCGAAATGAGGACACTGTCTATTGAAATGTTCAGATCAATAGTTACGGATCGCAGAGACTGGAACACGCGAGTAGTATAGACGGGTTTCACAATACCAAATGTGGTGCACGTTTGACGCGCGACACACCGAAGACGAGCGACGCGCGTGGAAAAATTATATCATCCCTTCCCCGTCCCCGTTACGCCCGCCCGTCCCAGTGTATGTGCACAACGACTTCCGTTCACGATGTCAAGTCGCTAAGAGCACTTTTCAGAGAAAAAACTATCACAGTCGTTCGTGAACAATTTTCCGGTCACAAGTAAAAGGCAAAATCGGAACCGGCATTCGTACAGGTGCGCAGCGCCCGGCATCAGCAAAGCAACACGTGACGTTTTAGAGCCAATCAGATTCGTCGACAATAAGCGGAAGTCTTGTGTGTGTCCACTGCTAAAGACCGGGCTATGCGAAGCGGTAACGTGCTTTCTTTTGTTGACTGCGGGTCAGTGTTTTTCGAAAGAAAAGGCTTTGCGTTAAAGCAGTAATATTGGAAAGCGAACAGGAAGCCGAGAATCGACGAAAATGAGGCTCATTGGGGGCGGGGCAGGGCGGGTGAAGCGTGTGGCCCGTGAGCACTGCAGCTAAGAAGCGCTCGTCTATCCAACACACACCTACCAGCCCAGCACCGTTGCGTCTAATTGGCACACGTAACTGTCGTCATAACGACGACCGGCAACACAGTTTCACTTTTTGCTACACCCAGCCGACCATGCGTCGACACATTAAGACTTTAACTGGCGGTACTGCGAGCAGCTACAGCTCAATTTGGACAAGGAGCTTTGTGTAAAGCTGCAAAAGTAGACATACATCGTGTGCCAACGAGCAAGCAACGAGCACCAGGCTGCATGCGAATAAAGGCACAAGACAACGCTGAGCACTCAGTTTCCGACATTTATTTCTAGCGGCGGCGGTTGCAGACAGGGATTGCCCTCAAATATGGCTGGAGAGAGCGAGAGAAAGAGAGAGCGAGAAAGAGAAAACGGCTAAGCACAGACGACGAACGAGTGTTTGCATGAACACCGCACTGTTATTAATACACACGACACTGCTCTAGCCAAGCGGCGGTAACGTCACCGTGCCTTGGATGCGGCACGGACATCAACCGTGACGCCATCTTTTGGGGGAGGAGAGCGGCAGAAGCGAAGCACAGTCGAACTTTACCTGACCTCTCAGTCGACCGCGTTGTGCGGCC
This sequence comes from Escarpia spicata, assembly GCA_963995525.1. Taxonomy (NCBI): domain Eukaryota; kingdom Metazoa; phylum Annelida; class Polychaeta; order Sabellida; family Siboglinidae; genus Escarpia; species Escarpia spicata. The sequence continues at coordinate 5,566,837 of OZ023207.1, forward strand.
GCCATTACGACAACTGTTCGTGCACATTACCACTGCTGACCGACCGTCCGACCGACCGGACGACAGGCATGCAGTGAGACTCACGACCAAGTCATCGAGGCCCGACCCCTACAGCCGATTGAGTGTCATCGCGACAAGTTGTTCAACTAGAGCAATTTCTTTCCACGACAAAGCAGGTGTGCAATCTGTGACAAGAACGCGGCAACACGTCAGTCACTACGACACACTAGCGTATTTGCAAGAGAAACGCGACGTTCGAGATGTGAACATTTGTAAGTAAGGCGAGGCTGGTTAATAACGTGTTTGCTTTTAGCGGATTTGTCGAAGCGGCAAGCGACCCATGTCTCGCGAGGTCACGTTCACCGGCACATGCCCCGCGCTGGCGGGTGCACGCTGTCGGTGAGAGCGAGCGGCCCCGTTAGCAATCGGTCCCCGGCCATCGTGTGCCGCGTGTTGCGGCGCGCTCAAGCGGCGGTGCACTTGTTACGGTCCCTCGTCTTCGCTAACACCACTCCAGCTAATACTGATAGACGTGTCGTCACTTCCGACCGCCGTCGTGATTGTACACATGTATACAGACACGAACAATGCTCCGTCTACAACGCAGTCCGTCTCGCTGCTTATCCGGCAACGTTGCATGTCGACTGTGCAAGGGTCGGTACATTTGCCACCGATCACATACGACCGACGCAATCTGATAGAACATCACCACACCTGCAAGACGCTTCATGTTTCAGCCGTTTTACGTAATGTAATTGCAGCCGTTTTACGTAGCTAGATAATTTTTCGCAAAACTTTACCTCAAACGACAGGGGAGCAGCCGATGTGCTGTTATTTAAACAATAGGCATGATAGAAAATGCGAATTCCGGTGAAGGTTTTATATAAAGCAGCAGGTCGAACAGAGATTAGAAGGTAGAAACTTGTGTTCGCGGTCTGGGGACCTACGTTAAGAAATATGGCATATCGGCAGCTTCTCGAATTGTTCGCACTGCAACTCTACTGTATACTTGTGGCGTTGGGCGAAGTCGCCTTGCAGACGTCGATGACCGACAGACGGAAACATGCTACATACCATACAAAACATATACGTGACACTGAAATAAGTACATACCGTTCTCACACGCCGTCCGCCGACGCGTGAAACGACGACGGCGACGTCACCGTCGTCGAAACACGCAAAGGCATCGACGGCGTCCTCATTAAAATTGAACAAATCTAATTATTGTAAAAGTCCACCTCGTGCAGCCAACTTGAATAACAACGTCAAGAGTCGTCGCGACGATTAATATACATATATAATATATAGATAGATATATGCGTGTGTGTATAACAAACGGACGGTCACTGGAGCGTGTTTGACACGGCGATACCGTCCGCACCACCCTACCTATAGAACAACATGCTACGATAATCATCCTTTGGACAATACTACATCTACGTAAGTACCACTGGTATGTCTGCAAGAACGAAACAGACGCGACGACGACGCGTCTCCATGGCAACGCCTCGATATGGCACCGTCAAGCGTGTGGATGTGGTGCATCGGAATTCGAATGCGTTTTAACGTCTCGTCGTTTCGTTTACCTCCACACGCAATATTTCATGTGAAAAATGCTACAAGCGATGTGCAGCGTGAGTCCGTTGCCATGGCAACGCCGGTTGCCGCGTCTGTTACTTAACTTAATCAACAATAATAATAATCATATACAGAAATCCGACATTCAAGAACATGTTCCTATCAGCAATTTTGCCCCACGTCGGCCTCGAGTGGTCCACAATGTCGCTACTGTAGACGACAGTTGACCGAATCTAAAAAAACCTTATTACAACAATCAGTCCGTGCAGTCGTGACTAAGTCACGTGACCGACTCGGCAGACGACGAGTCGGTTAAATGGCATCGCGGTATCCGTGCCGAACAAATGGCGGATTTGCAAACGTAATAAACGAAATAGGTCTAGTCTCCCCGAGTAGGCGTGTGAACATACACCGCCGACGCCGCGCCCCAACGTCTGTGCCGAATAGCTTCCACTGAGGACGCTAGGCGGACTGCGAGTGCAGACGCGACGCAGGGAGACATGAAACATGGCACCTAGATTGCGCTGTAGTTAGGCAACGACGCTCTTGGAGCAAGCACGTGGATCTACATAAGCACCACAGATGACATCAGCACTAACAAATGTCGCATCCCCGGACAGAATCGACTCAAAGTCAGAAGGCAATCACTATATCTAACAAACTTCAACAACGTTTTGTTTTCAATTACCATCGCTGTTTTTATCGAGATTCCTCAAACACGGCCATTTTCGTTTGACCACGTGGCGGGCCACGTGTGTTACTTTGTTTTGACGTCATTGTCAGAGTCGATTCAGCCCGGTGGCGACGCTAGTGGCCGAGACCACGTGGCAGAAGCTGCTACACTAGGGGGCATGCGCCAGCAGTACACGGAACACACGGCGTAAATGAATACACGATTACACACGGACCAATGACAGTCAAAACATATCGAGTATGTACAAAACATCATTACAGATTCTCCTTTGAGGAAAGCTATAATCATCATCATCATCGGTTCCTACGCTACTATGTATTATACATATTATGGCACGTTCTTCAGCAACACGCTTCTCGCGGGCAGTAGTTTGCACCACCTTGTGAACGGTGGGCATCGAGACCCCGAGGGCAACAAACAACGTATCCGTGGGTGTCCCCTTCCATCACATAAAATCACATAAAATCATTGTAAATTTATATAATTGAACAGAAATCACATTCTAGTAATAAAACACCCCACCACCAACGACGGCTGCGGCGATCAGTCGACAGTAAAACACGAAGCGACAACGACGCCATCTGGCGTCGATATATGCAACACATTAAGCACGGCCGGCAAGCGGAACAAGCCCAGACTATTTCTGCTTTGACATTATGCTAAATTCTCCACCAAAGCGCCGAGCACACGTACGACGCCCGCCAGATAGCGCCACCTGGCGGGCGATGCGACCACAGCGGGAAGGGCAACTGCAAGCATTTAGCGGGGCACGCACGACGTGCTATTCCAACCACATTCTACTTCTAACAGAATTTTGCACTTTTGCATTTCACGGCATCACGGCAAGGATCCATCGCAACAGCGAGGCGCGCCAACAAGTTTGCGAAGATTACAAATATCATGCCTTGAAGAAGCATCCGGCTGTACTTTCGCAAGACGTTTTGTCCAAGAGAAAAATTATTAGTATGCTTTACGTTTTGTTATTGCGAATAGTGGCAACAGGATCCGATCCGTAGGGCACAATCGAGCCTGCAAGCGATTATAGCAAATGTCAGAAAATCCACTACTAGCAGCGCCCTCTAGCCGTGTGTAAAATGCAAAACAAATAGATGTGCGAACCAGACGAAACGGTTGCGGAATTTCTTATAGAAATCGATGCATGTGTACACGTGTGTGCGCAAGCATGCGTAAGCCGTGGCGACAACGAATTAAATTCGACTGCGATTCCAACCCTGCTTCTTCGAATCCCCGCTACTTCCCTACACACTTAACATAATGTTAAAACAGAAAGACAAATGGGTTGCATATATATACAACACGAGTATATATATATATGTGTGTATACATATATAGTATCATGTGAACGCCCTCTATCATTCACTGTGCTCGTATTTCGTTGCAAACCTCCACCATAACTACGCCCTAGCAACGTGTGGTTGCTATGGCGACCGACAGTAACAAACAAATCACAATGTTTCCATGGCGACACGCGAGCATACGCTGCGTCTCTCAACTGAGCCATCCAAAAAGATGACCACCTGGTAAAGTATACCGTCCGTTAAAACCAACATTGTCCATAAAATCGGAACATCCTGCTTGGAGAGTAAGCACGCGGGTACGTAATTTGGTGTATCGATACACGAACGTGTAACGTACAAGCGCAGTATAAAAACACCAGGTGGCGCCACTGGCAACGGGACGGATGTTACGTAACGTCGTTGCGCTGACCTCTCCGTCAAACGTGCGCACGTCCCACCCACCAGATACGTGCATGCGCGTCAACGCGCACGCACACGTAGAAACGTACATATATACATACAAGAGACACATTTCATGCATATTTAGAACATTCTATAACGATTACGCCATCGTAGCCGTGGACCATCTGGATTACATTTATAGAGCCTGCTACGGCTGGATATAGTCCAAGTCTTGAACTCTCTCAAGTGTAATAGTCCCACACTACGACTACACGGGACGACTGAACCAAAGTAATGACTGACTAAGTGAGATCAAGTGACCTTGATCCCGTGACCTTGACCGAGTAGCCTTGACCCATTCACTGACGGGAGCGTGACGGTGTCAGTAGGAGACGACGCCTCACGTTTGCAGCTGGGTCGGTGGTGACGGGGGATGGTAGTATCGACACACAGGGCGCGTGCATTTACCCTTCATGGCGTCGCGACACATCGTCACCTTCCCCTCATTGACATCAACAGTTTCTAAACAAAGATACGTCACATGATGTTCACCGTCATCACAAGTAACTCATTGACTTTCATACAACTCCAAGAATATTTTCTGAGATGGTTTTCTGCTAAATACAAATATTACATATTAAGGATTTTTAAAAGTCATGTGTGCTATATCAATTTTAGCCAATATTTTAACTGTACAGTGTACACTGTTTATGTAAACGAGGTAAACATGACATCAACTTGTTTATTCATAAAGTAAACTTTACAGGCAGACAATTATACACTTTTTATTAAATACACTTTCCCCTAGGATGATTACAAACTTCATTTACCATCAATAACATGAATGCACTTGCAGCTGTTTACAACATGAACATTTACAAACTGCACTTACAATAAATAACATGAACATTTACAATGTGCATGTTAACAAATTGCACTTACAATAAATAACATGACTGTTTACAACATCAACGTTTACAAACTGCACTTACAATAAATAACATGACCATTTACAACATCAACGTTTACAAACTGCACTTACAATAAATAACATGGACATTTACAACACAAACATTTTGAAACTCCGTTTACAATAAATAACATGAACATTTACGACACAAACATTTACAAACTCCACTTACAATAAATAACATGAACATTTACAAACACCACTTACATCAACAATGTGAACTTTTATAACATGAACATTCACAAACTGCACTTACCATCAATAACATGAACGTACTTGCAGCGTGGGCGCTTACAGAGGCCCAACTTAAAATCTCGGCATACCGGGGGGGTGACCAGAGACTGCAAGCAGAGAGCGACCGTTTGACCACGGGTCAAGACAACGACTCAACCAGAAACACTCACCGTTCTCTCATATCACGATTATTAACACCGAGAGTCACACTTATGACATGGGTAATACTGTTACGACTGAAAGTATTCGGGTACCTAAAAATAATTAATTTCTCAGCTAATTTCGGACACCAAAATATTTGTTGGTGTCCGAAAACATAGTCATTATGGACAGCGTGTATTCGGACACGTGAAATAGCAGGTCTCTGGAAACACCAGAAACATGCAGTACAGAAAAATGATAATTTTTGTGGTGGCCGAAAACCTACAGTGTCTGAGAACTTGCAGTCATTGCAGTATTTCTACTTATTTCACAGACGAATTTCCTTTTTCTGCTGTGACATTTCAATTGCTATCAGTGATCTTCATCAAGTAGCTGCCACTAGATGGGAATGTGGTAGTCATTCTGCGCAATGATGTCACTCACTGGGGTGAGCCCCTTATCCTCCAGTCATAGCTAGAGACCCTTCTGCCAGTCTTCAAGACTGGCAGATGACTGGCCGAGACGGGTAATTATAACTCATAAGACTGGTGGAATTTAGAAGGGCACTAAATTAACTAATAGTTCAAAGTCTAAGGGCCCACATTAATGACTATCATTGGCACAACTGTTTATGAAACAAATCAATTGGATTGGTATTTACTTAAATAAATGGTTGAAATGACTGGTTTGTCATTGAAAAGACAAAACTGAGCAATGATGGCTGTGGCTGAGATGAACAGCGTCTATGCAAGCAGTTCATGCAATAAAAAGGCATGCTTTTGATTAACTCAAGATTGGCAAAAATATTTCTCGTTAAGGGCCTGCTTCGGTGGCTGTGATTGTTGTATATATATATGCATATCCCGTCGAACTTTCTGTCTATAAATCCGGCACACTCCCAGTTTACTATTTGAGTTACATGTCTGCACAGAATGACTACTGTGTTGCCGTCTTGCAGTAGCTGTCTGGTGAAGATCGCTGACAACAATCGAAACATCACAGAAAGAAGATAAAACGACAGTGAAAGAAACAAGAAGAAATATTACCCATCTGAACCATCCAGTCTAATGAACCTCATCACGCATGTAAAAATAAGTTTTTCTCAGGCTAAACATACACACTTTTCTCCAAACCCACACTACCCATTCAAACATCTCTCAATGCCAATGCAGTTGAGTTTGATGTATTACTGTATAATAACAATACACAGTGTGTGCAACAGACTCATGCCTAGTGGGTGGGAATGTCTAGATGTATGTTAAGATGAACCATTCAAGTTAAGGGCCCTGGCAATTCCTCTCCTGTTGTTACCCCAGACACTGCTACTTCCAGTAATACTTAGTAACTTGACATTTCGGCAGAGCACGGAGGAAAGGCGTTCACCCACCGACTGTTTCTGTACCAACCAACAGGTTGCACCACCGTCTTATTACGAATTTGGAAGTGGAAGTATCGGGCAACCTCGACAAACACATCTGTACGTTCCTCTACGTACTCATCAACAACTAGCAAAACTTTCACAAATCAACAAAACAAAACTTCACATGCATCATTTTAGCTTCCTAACATTTACAATTTGTCCATTTACTTAACCGATTATAAAGAATTTCTTATTTCCACCTACGGGACCACCTACGAGACCACCTACGGGGCCACCTATGGGACCACCTACGAGACCACCTACGGGATCACCTATCAAAATAGCACCAAATATAACAAACATATTGTTGCCATTTTAAATTTATGCGGACCAATGAGAACTGATCGCCTCACACACCTTGGCGCCACCTGGTGGACAGTACAGAGACAGATCAGCGGGTGACAGATGCGGAAAGGTTAAAATCGGGGCAACTGTACAGGTGGCATACACAGCAGACATAGTTAACTTGTCAAGACAACAGCGACATTGCCAGTTTAACGACCGCGGTGGTCGCGGCGATACAATCAAGGCGGGACACGACTACGATACACGTCACCAGCGCCGTGACATGTAGGGTGGGGAAGAAGCGTTAGAGAAAGCTACCTGGCTAGCCAGCTCTAGATTGGGCACACTAGCGCCACTCTGCGGCACAATCATGGCGATGCCCCCCGACGTCAGGTCACCGACTGCTGCTGCCCCCTGATGCCCGCCGTTAGTGCTGACGGCTCCTGGCATCATGGTAACTGTATCCCGCGGTGCGAGGAAGCAGCGGCACAACATGCAAAAGCAGAAGCGGCATATACAACAGAGAGCAGAAACGTCGACGCGTCAAGTAAGCTGCAAGAGAACGTCGAAGCAAGCGTGTCGCCCACGTAGTGCCACAGCATCGCACGCAGCCCGAGCACACCGATGCGGCGCCGTCGACGCAAACACACAGCACACATTCGCTGTCTATCAAACACGTCACCACCACAAGACTGAGCTTGATTACAAGCGTAAATGTTACCATACAGTTGTAAACATTTGATTACTGAATTTTGTAAACGATCATTTACAGTTGTAAATGGTTTATGACAAATATACTATGTTTATAACAATTGTAAACACACTATAAATGTGTGATTATATTTGTAACCATATTATCGTTAAATTACAAATGTAAAATGTGCTTACTCTTGTAAACACATGCACACAACTGTGATACCCAAATACAATTGTAAATTATCATGTCAACACGATATTACAACTGTAAGTGGTTGACTACAACAATGAACAGTCAGTTACAACCATACACATTTTATTACAACAATGTATGGCTGCTTGCAACTGCAACAGCCAATTATACCAGTTATTATTACAAATAAACTGTTGCACTAGCAGATTTTAATTAACAGATGCGTATCAATAAAATGTATTAATTCAAAATGTTTGTAATTTTGTTCCTGATATTTACAGGCTGACTCACTGTGATTAAACTGTGTTTATCGCATGATGGTGCAAAGACATTTCAGTTGAATTTTGACCGTAGAAAATAAATTCATTGTCAACACTGTTATGACTGGATTAGATTCACGCAAGAACCAAGCAATATGAGACAGGGTAGAAGCGTCCAATGAACAGTTGAGCCATTCCCCACTGCTCCAGCGAGTACGAAAGCATAACATCCAGCACAAACAGGGCCTGGTGATGTCACACTCAGACCACTGCTAAGCAGGGATCACTGCACCAACATTAGCGGCAGAGTGAAACGGCATGCCAAATACGTGTTGATGTGCGCACAGGTGGGCGTGAATGTGTTCTTGCATGCTGTGTGTCGTGGGAACCAGCCTATCTATCTCTAGTGTTTTACATATATCGTTATTTACCTCAGGTACATTACATACAGGGCCCGCACTGAGTAATTCAGGGTAACCCCTATCATTTCACACAACCTGGACATAAAGGAACAGGCAGATATTTCCCCCTTTTAAACGTTAAAGTAATAAATGATAAGATGATCATTCCCCAGACTGTTCTTGTATACATCTGTAGATGCAACTAGAGTCTACCACTCAACTATCAACTATCATTGTGTAATGTTATTATGCGTTGTGTAATAAATGATAAGATGATCATTCCCCAGACTGTTCTTGTATACATCTGTAGATGCAACTAGAGTCTACCACTCAACTATCAACTATCATTGTGTAATGTTATTATGCGTTGTGTAATAAATGATAAGATGATCATTCCCCAGACTGTTCTTGTATACATCTGTAGATGCAACTAGAGTCTACCACTCAACTATCAACTATCATTGTGTAATGTTATTATGCGTTGTGTAATAAATTATCGGATTTTGTCTGTATTATTATTATAAACAATCCGTGTCTGTGACTGTAACTGCTCAAAACAGGTTCTACCGTTCTTGTACATCATTAACGGAGCAAAGCAAACACAGCAACTCACTAATGGTCAAGATTCACTGGACATAATAAAGTTATCTACCCCCCATGGTCTTTGTTCAGTTTAAACAGTTTAAAGTTGCCTCCTCAACTGGTTTACCCATCGCAAATCCATTTTTGTCCAAATATGTACAGTGTGAATTGTGGGGATAACAATATCCAAAGTTAGTTTAATATCAAAGTTCACATTTTAAAATGTTCTGTGTAAGCAGTAAAAATGTTGATCTTGGTCATTAAATCTGATACTTTGCTAAACCCAGTTGACATGCTAACAATTTGTCTTCAAACCACTGGTCTTGTCAGCCAGTTTTTGACATGACGAGAAAAGATGACATCAAAACATAAACATGGTTGACTGCATCGCACATTCACAAACGTGCAAATGTTCAAGATCACTTGAAATGAAGCTTGGGGAAACATTAAATAAGTTAATAATTTGAGGAAACACATATGAGCTGTCTTTGTCTCACGGTTGCTAGCACCATATAAGGCAACAGGCTCCTCGTGAAATGTCATCTTTAAACTAACTGTCATATCTTAAAAACTATTTGTTCAATCCTGACCAAATGTGCAGTGTCTTAAGTCTGTATGAAAAGAATGTAAGATATTTAATACTAATCAATTTGCTTAATGGTAACCGTGGTAACCAGATAATTCTTGGAAATTCTGACGGTGGTGGTTTTGTCTACGTATTTGCATTTTTAAAATTTATCCTAGCAAACAGTTTACTAAGTTGTGCAATGAACTAGTTTGGCTAAAAAATAGTAATACTTTTGATAACAATGAATTTTTTTTGTACTTCAAAAAATGGTAGACAAATATTAAATATTATTTTTTTACCAAAAGTTTTACTCTTTTTATTCAGCTACTCAACTACTTTATTGCACATCTTGATATATTATTCGTTAGAATACATGACAAAAATGAAGATATGTGAATTCGATTTTCCATGGGACTATCCACAAAACTACCCCTATCAGAATGTCAAAGAATTATCTGGTCACCATAGTTACCTTTATGCAGATTGATTAATATTCAATATCTGGCATACTTATCACATAGACTTTATACTCTACAAATTTGGTCAGGATTGAAGAAGTAGTTTTTATGATATGACAGTTGACTAAAATATGACATTTCACAAGGAGCCTGAATCCTTAAAGGGTGGTTTGGTTTTCGCATTTGAAATGAAATTGAAATGAGGTATGCAACAAATTTAATTGAGGAGGCATCTTTAATGACGACAAAGTACAAAGGTGTGTTGAGTGGTAAACCCTCATAAGGGGTAAAAAAGGGGTAGGGCAAGCGGTACTCACGTGCCAAGGGGGTATAGCCAGATGGTTGGAGGGTCACAAGATGTTGGTATGCATTATTGCCAGTGCCGGCGGTATATACCGGCATGCCGCTCTTGACATCAGTGAACGCTGGTCGTTTCACCATCGGCAGCATACCAGGCATGCCCTGAAAACAACATTGATACTGATGACATGCAATATCGTAACTCACCTTCACATGACCTTCATCACACACTACGTCTCGCTATCGTAAACTGTTTAGCAGCAATTTACTTTGAACGCTCAATCGTTGACATAATTTTGACGTCCCCTTTATTATGGATTGCCAAGTGAAAATAGCTACGATCATGCCCGTATCCTATCATCGGGACAGTTCCCCCAATTTGAAGTATTAAATTGGACTTAATGGGATCCTCCTTTTTGATTACTGAAAACCCCTGCAAAAAACTTCCACAGACCAAATTGTGATGTCAAAGTGTTAGTTTAATTGTGTTATGTCCAGCAATTTATCTACATAAAAAGACAGAACTTTGGAGCATGAATTCTTACCCAATTTGTTCTTCTGCATGAACTGATTAAAATACAGTGACTACTGGTATACAGATGTTCCAAATATGGGAAGTATTAATAGATGAAGTCATGTGACATCACATGATTGTCTGTGGAGTATTCCCGCAATTAATTCCCACCCGACAAACACGGACTACAAATTTCATTATCATAACCAAACTTTCACTTCACTGTTGGACTGGATGAATCAATTCAAATTTTGCAGAACCGTTTCAGTTACAAACGTCGAGTTATTTTTTTCCAGACGGACAGCTAGTGTTGTAACATGCGCCGAGCTGGCTCTCTAATTAGTGGAGATAGAAACTAGTGACATGGAGCGAGAGAGAGAGTCGCACACCGTAGGTGACAATGCATGCAACAACAAACTAGCCACACTAAGTTTACTACCTGACCCGGCGAAACAGGGGCGTGACCTATGACCTCTGCACAGTCACGTTGTGATGGCGATCATTGCTGTCAATTCATGACGGGGGACCCAGACAGATATTGACCATTTTTAACCAGCTTCAGTGACCTCATTTTACTTTGGCTGTTACACTAACATTTGTAGAAATGACGACTTTTACATTGAAACGTGTATCGTTTATTCAAATTCAAAGGCAAAGTTTACAGCTATAGAAACGTTATCTGAAGGCTATCGATGGAAAATATCTTGGTCTTCATATCTCTGGCTAAGAAAGATCATAGATTGTCACCGGTCTAACCCTTAGATAACTTACATTCATAATAACTTTTTAAACGAAAGTAATGAATTGATAAAAAACAATGTTGGTTCTTATTAATTGTACTCACAACAAACCCTCAGGACACAGACATGTATAACTAAAGCCGTCTATAATTATGGAGATTAACTAACTAAATATTCTACCACGACCGATTATTAAAATGTTCTAAATAACATAAACCCCACCATATAAATGAATCCTACCACTACCTCTGCCTTCCCTACACAGTTCCATCGCCCCCCCCCCATCCCTGCTCTTTGTCATAGATCGTACAAATCATGTTTGTTTTCTGTTGCTTCCTATTTGCCCTGGGTTAATGCCTGCACAGGGCTAATGTCTGCCCCGGGCGAACGCCTGCCAAAAGCAAGTGCCTCCCAGAAGCTGTCATCTGCCTGTGGCTAACACTAGTCTGGGGCTAATGCCTGCCCAAGGCTAATGCATGCCTGGAGCAAATGTCTGCCTGCAGCAAATGTCTGCCTGGGGCAAATGCCTGCCCAGAGCAAATGCCTGCTTGGGGCCGTCGTCTGCCCATGGCTAGGGCCTGCGCGGGACCAATGCCTCTTTTGGACCAGTGCCGGTTTGGGGGCCAGTGCCTGTCTGGGGGCCAATGCCTGCATGCTTTCTGCGACTTAACTACATAAGCTGTGCGAAGATTTAAAGCAAACTGGGTAGAAAGGTGAAGCCTGCAGCCACCCCCCCGCCATATTGTCTAACTCTCTGTACGTGTGCTTGGGGTTCTGCCGAAACAGTGCCACCTTATGGCAAACAAAAATATATTACATCGCTTCCATGTGACTGTGCAGAGTGGTGCATGCCAGTGTCCCCGCGGACAGCGCCTCTACTTGCTACATGCAAAGCATGATGGGTAAAGTACCAGAAGAAGGTCTTCGGTGGGGTCATGAGTTCTTTTCTTTCCGGGCGCAGTCTGCAGCACCTCAACCATGGGCGGCTGTTAGTATTGGCGGCGCGAGAAGACGCAACAGTTGGTAGGTGGCAGCACATTTGATTGGCCAACGTGTGATGTGGCATGGCAGGGTTGGCGGCAGCACATGACAACAGCAAGCAGCAATGCATCGTGGGTAAATAAATAAAAAGACAGAGGTGGCGACGACGCCACCGCCGCAACGGCGACGCCGTGCCAATTAATAGACAGATATATATGTACGTGTGCATACATATGTATGTGGACATGCATTGCGTATGTAACAACTGCGCAAGATAGACAGAAAGACTCGGTGGGCGAGAGGATGAGTGAACAGACACCGTAGCGCTACGTTCCCGGCTGGTGAGATAGCATGCCTTTCTGCACATTGACTGCTTATATAAACACCCTCTGCCGCCTGCATGCATGCACGCACACGTGCGAACATGTCCGTTGGCATGGTAACCGTCACGCCGTTACCATGCCAACCGACCGATGACTGCTGTGCCAACCAAATCGTTAATCTAATCAATTAATTAATCAGCCGACGAAAACTAATTTGTAAATCAGACTACGAAATGACAAGATACAAATTAGAGCCACTGAAAATTAGTGCATAGCAACTGCAGGTGTCACCATTGCCGTGGACGATGCCATGGCAACGGCGAAACGGTGCAGGGTCAACATGTATCGCAGGCCTAGGCGCACGCATGCAAATGGTGGTGGGGTTCTTTGTACCGCAACCAGGGGGGCGCTGGTGTAAGCAACAGTGACGGACACTGTCGAGTGACCACGTCCATCAACGCTACGACATTGAAAACACAAGATTACAGCGGGAAAAAACAGCAGCAATTCCGCCAAGAGTTAGAAACGTGACCATTGCGGGTTCGAAAAAGTCACTGGTTACACAACGAGTGGACGGTTGCAACGAAAGGCAAGCTCAGTGGTGATAATTACAATGGCAACCGAGCGCACTGGTGACACTTCACACTTCTCTCTCACTTTACCCAATTATTCAATCGTGTGCTAACCCTTGGCTTAATAATTATGCTCAGGTGCAAAATAAATGTAAGAAACAGAGAAAACCACTGATTAATCATCTCAATTATGTTTAGGAATTTTATTCTTCAACAATGCCAGGAAACAGTTTGCAGTTAATAGTATGCAAGCTCAGGCAACTGTCAAATAATCTAACTGATACCGGAATTTTTATCTTTTTCATTGGCACACCTAATAGCCATATATACAAAGGAAAAGTCCTGAAACAATTGCGTGACATTATTTTTTAAACAAGAACAAATTGATGTACCTAGTAAAAAGTTTGGATGCCGTTAGTATTTTGATGAGCAGGAAAAAGACAAGGGATAACAACACTATGTTCAAACTGACTTCATTATAACCAACATCAACGCGATGTTCCATCTACACAGCCCGATTCTGTATTTTGCAGTCGTCAGCAGGACTACAAGAATGTTTAACAGTGTAAAGAAGCGTCTAAAGTAATAACGTAAGACTGAAAGTGACTGATTACCCCAAAAGTGACGTGGTTGCCTAGTATATTTTTCAGCAAATGCGTGAAATCGCATACTTTTGGGACTTCAATAACAATGGAATCACCGTTCTATCTACCAACTGACTCTGCTGTGACAAAAGAAAGGGAAATTTTGTGAATAATTTTATTTTATTCATCGTAATTTCACATGGTGTCAACACCGACCACATTGCCAGGCAACCACGTCGCAATTGGCGCAGTGAGGAAGGGTGACGGCGAACATTAACAAATAGAGACATCGATGCAGACTTGCTCATTCAGGTCACTACAACAAAGCAACTCAAATGAAGGTGCGTAGTGGCAGCGTACACGGTGACACGGTGACGCGATGACGCGTCAAGCTGTAGGCATTAGAAACAATACTACTGAAACATGTTAACACACTTGGCCACAAGAGGGCGCCACCAATGGGAGTCTCCTACGCGTAACGCCTCACGGACATGCAGACGATTCGATGACGAAGATGAACCATCTTTTAATACCGTTCCTGTTCGTGTGCAGACACACACACTGCTAGAAGCTGTTCGTTCACTTACCATGTACGGGGATTGTTCTAAATATGAACACCATCTCTTTGTGGGGGATGTCAAGTCACGTTTGTCTCAAGGAGTGTGTGAATACAGGAATAATTGACGCACATGTAAACCAGCAGGTTTCAAGAATACAGTCAAACCACACTCAATGGTCACCTTGGTAATACGTCCACCTCACAATTAAGGACAGTCCAAAATTATTTCCATATATAGGAAATTAGCCACCTTGCTATTCAGGTTACTTTTGCCCAGCCCCGAAGGTGTCCATAATAGCGAGGTTTCACTGTATGCTTTAAAGAACCAAATATCGGGGCGTAATTTCACTGTGGTGTTAACAAGTTTAAAAGATGGTTGATCTCGTTATCAGCCGACAGAGGTTCGTGATGTCCCTGTATGCACACACGCACGCATGCATGCACGCACGCACGCAAACACAAAGCATTGTTTACTGTACAAGACAAACCAGTGTGATGGTCAACCATGGACATTCTACCCCTGGGTCGTGACCCTGCCCCATGGCATTGTGGGACACATGACCACGCGCCCCACCCAGCCCGAAAGCGCTAGACAGGCGTAACAACGTAGATGTATGAATTGACATTGACAGGCAAACACTGGCTGCGAAAGAGTGCGCGATGTGACGCGCCGAACACGATTTTGACAATCTTTTGGTATGTTTCTCGGGGAAGGCCGAGAGAGGGAGTGGGGTGGGGAGAAAGGGGTGCAGGAGTGGGGTGACAGAAGCAGAAAGCAGCGGACAAGCGGGGTAAAGAATCAAAGTCCTCACAAATGTGCCGCCGCCACCGTCATAGGCAGAGTGTCATTACAATTTACCCCCTTCCCCTTACAGAGCTGACGCTGGGTTACCATAGCGACCGTATGTACTTGGGCACAGTACGTTTTCGCACACCCAAACAACCTACAGAAATAATAATTTTTCAGTACTGCATGTTTTCGGACACTTTGGTCAAGTGTGAGTGATTGTGACATACCACAATGTGTGGAGCTACCAATGTGGGTCCCGAGTCAGTGATTGTGGCATTTATAACAAAAAGTGCAGAGGAGCACCCAATGCGTGTACCCAGAATGTTTTATTATTTCTTTTGTATATATGTATTAGATCAGCTAATACTGTAATTATTTTAGGTGTGTGAATACATGCAGTGACTATGGTGCTTGACTGAAGAGCGGGGCATCTACAGGGGTGGGGGGGGTGGTGATGTATGTGCAAGGTGGGGTGCCTCCCATCTAAGTCAAGCGTTTTCTCTGTGTGCTTCCATCCCTCTTTATAAACCCTCTCCCGCACTAATGGTCTTTTCATGCGGCCTACCAAAGTGACATCACTGAAGCCAACTTGAACCCCAAAAGCATGAGCTACTCCCTCTCATCTTTCCAATGAAAATGCCAATGGATGCACCCCAAATTAACCTGTAAAAACAACTTCTTTTAGGCTTGTCTTTATATAACTTCAACAAACTTAGATCTAGATCATTTTCTTTCTTTCTGATACCCCGATTTATACATCTACATCGATGGCAGAGCAGCAATAAGCAGTGAGAAGGCAGCCACGGAAGCGTCAGAAAGTAGTCCGGCAGCGAGCAGCAGAACACAGTAAAAAAGTGCATGGTCGAGAGAACGAGAGAGAGAGCGGGCGGGTGCTAGATCGAGGCAGTGAAGCAAGGGGGCACTGCGAGCTGAGAGTGAATTCCTACCACAGCAGCAGGCGCCGATATGGAAACAAAGGCTGCAGCGGCGGCGGCGGCGTTAGCCCGGTGGTGTGAGGCGGCCGACAAGGCCTTTATCTGGGCGTGTAGGTGCGGAGGGGGGTGACAGTAGCGGCATTGTTCCCGCGAGCACTTCCCCTTTATGAAATCCATACACACTGTTACGCTGTTGTCGGCCGCGTCTACAGCGACGCTTTCGGGCGGGTGCGCGTAGCGGCACTCGCCGGGTGCCCGCGAGCAAGCACCTCGCTGAAATTCGCGACATACCTGAAAATAGACGGGTGAATATTGAGACGAGTTCGACACTATCGTTGGTTCGATGGCGGTGGCGCCACCTGTCCACGAGTTTACGTCGGTGGGACTGGTGCTGGTTAACGAGGCACCGGGTGTCGACTGCAGGTGATGAGGCTGGATGAAGAGAAACGAAAATGCTCAAGGTCACATGACCTCAATGACAACATCACATGATCTCAATGATAACAGTCACATGACTTTATCAACTTCTCATGGTCACATGACCTCAACGACAAGGGTCATGGTCACATGACTTCAATGACAATGTTCAATCACATGACAATGTTCAGTCACGACCTCAACAACAATGGTTACGGTCACACGACCGCAAATGGTACATACAAATTAGACAATGTTTGTCCACTGCGCTCTTAAATGTTTATTAACATCTAAATTGTTGTTATAAAATATATGAACTGTTATAAGTGTATGCTTGCATACATGTATTTGTGCCTGAATGTATATATACACAAACATTATTCATATTACATTTGCAGACATGTACATATACACAAATGTATGCACAGTGCTAGGCATACACAGTTGTACACAAACACCACTGTACATATAGGCCAATGTATGCTTACACCAACGTATGCATACATGAATGTACTACGTGCACAAATACACCAATGCATGGATACACCAATGTGCATATACACCAATATGTATGTACATAGTTGTATTTGAACAACATTGTACTCACGCCGATGAACATGCACACCAATGAATGTCATTGTACATGTACACAAATGTACAGATACACCAATGAATGTCACTGTACATGTACACAAATGTACAGATACACCAATGTACTCGTAACAATGTAATCAAACATCAGTGTACAAATACACCAATGTACTCGTACATAAATGTACTCATATACCAATGTGTGGATGCACCAATGTATCCATACATCAATGTACTAATACACCAATGTATGCTTACACCAATGTACACATACAATAATGTACACAAACACCAGTGCACAAGTACACCACATTACATACACCAATGAACATGTACACCAATGTTCACCATTATACATGTACACCAATGCACACATATCGCAATGTACACATACACCAGCGTACACATATCGCAATGTCGCCAGCGCTGACTGTACATCGCTACGGCTACACGAGTGAGTTGTGTTTGTGGGAGACTGCAGCGTCAAGAGTGTCTGTCCAACCAAGACAATACCTCCAGTCTGTCCGGTCTCGACACTTTCTGGGGCATCAAAATAGGGTTCCCTACCGCCATTGGGCCCAGCGTCGTTGTCATGCCCTGCAGACCAGCAGCGCCATCTACTGACGGGATCACGCCCAGCTGGCCGCCCACCTGGTTCATGTAGTTCGCCTGCACCATGTACTGTGGGGCCTGAAACACCAGCACAGGGGGTGACTCATTGTGACTGAGGGAGACTGAAGGGAACTAAGGGGGACTGAGGGAGACTGACAGTGACTGGGGAGACTGACAGGGACTGAGGGAGACTGAGGCAGACTTATGGAGACTGATGGTGACTAAAGGAGGCTGATGGAGACTGAGGGAGGCTGTTGGAGACTCAAGGAGACTGACGGGGACTGAGGGAGACTGACAGGGACTGAGGAAGACAGAGGGACACTAATGGAGACTGAGGGAGGCTGATGGAGACTGAGGGAAGCTGATGGAGACTGAGGGAGGCAGATGGAGACTAAGGGAGGCCGGGGGAGACTGATGGAGACTAAGGCAGGCTGATGGAGACTGAGGGAGACTTATTGAGGATGATGGAGACTGAGGGAGGCTGATGGACTTATTGAGGCTAATGGAGACTGAGGGAGACTGATGGAAACTGATGGAGACCGAGGGAGGCTGATGAAGACTGAAGGAGGCTGATGGAGACCGAAGGAGACTGATGGAGACTGAGGGAGGCTGGTGGAGACTGATGGAGACTGAGGGAGGCTGATGGAAATTGATGGAGACCGAGTGAGGCTGATGAAGACTGATGGAGACCGAGGGAGACTGATGGAGACTCAGGGAAGCTGATGGCGACTGACAGAAGCTGGTGGAGACTGAGGGAGACTGGGGGGACTGAGGGAGATTGAAGGGGTAGAGGGGGACCTCATGTAGGTTGGGGGAGGCTGGGAGCAGCTGAGGGATTCTTACGGGACAACACTTGAGAAGACGCCTTTAAATTGGATGTGATCAGATCCCTTAAAATGGACTTGAAAAAAACCCCTTAAATTTGACTTGAAATTACTCCTGAAGCTGGACCCAAGAAGATCCCTTAGACTGGATTTGAGTTGATGCCTTAAACTGGACTCATGAGACTAGACTAAGTAGTTGGACCAGGAAATATACAAGATGCCACTGGTGTGACCCCCAGGACTGTCAATACACATCTGCCACTGTGCCATCAATCTAATACTTTGATCAGTCAACAGCAGTCATTGGCTTATTTACAACCTACCACACCCATTCCAACTAGGCTAATCTGCAGGGAGCCAGTGACAAATCACTTGTCAATTCTCTTCATTAGCCTAAT
This sequence comes from Escarpia spicata, assembly GCA_963995525.1. Lineage (NCBI taxonomy): Eukaryota > Metazoa > Annelida > Polychaeta > Sabellida > Siboglinidae > Escarpia > Escarpia spicata. The sequence goes on from OZ023207.1 coordinate 5,586,157, forward strand.
TACACTGTTAGTTATCTCTGCAGGCCAATAAAGCCCAGGTGATATGAGGATAACATTGCCATCTTGATCCAGTCTTAATCCCAATTACTCCCTCTAAATAACCCCTTTACATTTGATTTTGATTGTTGTTACCAGTGAAAAAGTAAGCTTTTTTAGAGGAGACTATTTATGTTGTGTGTTTAAATTGAGTATTGTTAATATTTATTTGGGAAATGTTAAATAATAATAGCAGGCATGCTTGTACGCACGTTTGTTGGATACATACATTACATATATAAAAATTACACATATATTATACATACAAATATGTACATAAATGTATGCACACAATTTATCAATACATCTAGAGCTGTTTCCTATACGGCACGTACACATCCAATTAAAATTATATTATTGTAAATAAATAAAACAATTATATTGCAAATTTGGACCTGTTCATCTCCTACAATGCATTACGGTGAACATTTTTGTTTTGATTTTGATTTTAAATTGAATTTATTTTATAATGCAACCATGAAATTTGAAACCAACTTGAACGTTTCGACTGGCATCGGGGTGAACTGCAGTCTTCTTCCGATGTGACCTTCCTCTGCTCACCAGATGGCGTGGCAAGCACAGACTACCCACATTTAACATATAACTGTGTTTGTATACCTCCCCTGTTGAAGCAAGTTTCAAATTTCACAGTTGTATATTAAAGACAATTTAAAAAATATTTCTTCAAACTTGATGAAAACTTTCACGATTTTTTATTTATCAACCTAGAAACCTCGACGAATGACAGCGGACGTGTGGAGGGCTACAGGGGTGATATGGTGAAAGGTAACGAACCACAAAGGGGTACTGTCCGGCGATGAGGGAGCCACCGTAAGGGTGATGTTTGGCCACAGCGCCAGCCGGCTCAAACACCAGTAAACGAAGAAAACAGAAAAGAACCAAGATTAGTACGGGTCATGCAAACACAACGACAACAACAGCAGAATGCTTAACAATAGACACACACATAAACCAATCACGTTGCTTCCGCCACCAGGTCACAATGACCTTTGTTACCCTGCCCTGGGTCATGCTCACTTTGGTTGCCCCGCCCTTGGTTGCCCGTTAAGTTTTTTTAATTTTGACCATTTTCCAGAACCTCTGCAAAAACATCCCAACACATACTATTCAAAGTGGAATTCTGAGATAGCCTATCTTTTAAATACAAATTTCCGCCAAATCAATACGCCCCATACATTATGATCATTTTCTTCAATTCCATTAAATTTTGTTCACCTAATATGTGATTTTAGGACAAAACGGTGCAAGATGAACAATTTTAATCATGTGCCATAGTGTTTTATTCCATTGGCCTACTGACCCGTAATTTTGCAAAAGAATAATTTATCGAATGACATCAAATGCCAAAGTGACATACGGCAACAGGAGTTAATATGACCAAATAAGTAAATATTGTTCACTTTGTACATGTACAAACACTTTTCTAAAAACAATTAGAAATGGCAGTTTAACTCAGAATGTAACCTTATATATTCTACCCCAGATATCTTCCACCAAGGGAGGAAGATATCTTACGATATCCTCCAAAACTATGCAGCCATGCTGAACTGGTTCTATTTTTGGCAATAAGACATTGTGATTGGTTTATAGGTGAGCACAATAAACATAAATATAAAACCTCCAAGGTCACTGTAAAAGGCAAAGTCACGGACATTTCCAGCCCTGAACCAAACTAAATCAGTGACGGAGAACAAAAACATTGATGGTTTTGACACCATCATTTTTGGGTTAGAAACCCCAGTTACACAGGGCCTTGAGAAACCCTACATGTGACAACAATCAGGCTTTGTTCACCCCACTGTATGAGTTCAACAACACTGCTGGTTTATGATACATTCACCAGGGTGCGCCACCATAGATTAATTCCAATGACTGGCACTGCACACTTAATTAATTTCCAGTTTGTCATTCCAAATTCCAGTCCATTTCTTGTGCTGCAGTCAATAATACTTAATGACTTAACTGTACAAGCATTATCTATAATTATTATCTATAATTATTATCTATAATTACTTCCTCTGAATGAATTCCGAAACTGAGATCATTGTAAGTAGAGATGGTTGGAAGAAATTGATAAACTTGAACTGGGAATCATCGTGGGTGAACAAAGTCTAAATGATGTTAATATACAACAGATAAAGCAACAACGTGCTAGATCCATGCAATACCAACGCAACAAACCAAAATTAATTGCAATAGCAATCAAACTCAACGATCATGCAGTGTCAACAGAAACCGTGCGGTTATTCCCCCACCAAAACATGTGTGCACGTTGATTATTTATGATGACTCACATTATACAACATGATTATATATTACTAATTTACAATATGCATGACATAACTGCTAAGGTAACTCCACAAACATGTATCCATCTGTTAATCCTTTTTGTTAGAAACATGGTTCAAAGCGACTCGCGTAATCCAACTGATAATAAATAATTATTAATAAATAAATAGCAATGGACTGATCAATAAGTAACCAAGAAACCTAAAAACAACGCGCCACCCACGTCGGATGATTTTATCCCCAGAATGCATTGCGGCGGAGACTAAACCATGTGGAATGCCTATGAACAAGTAACAGGAGTTGGCGGCGTGATATTTCGTGGACAGTCGTTAATCCAACCAGACACTCTCTGAAAGCGAGATAATTGTAAATGCCAAGCGGGTGATCAGATGATGGAGGCTGTGCTACATAAATATGGCTGCCATAAATACACCAGCATGTCAGCAGCCAAGGATAACATAGGGCTGATGGGGGAGTGAGAACAGCGGCAACGAAAACACGGGAAGATGGTTGTAGAATAGCAGTGTAATGTCAGCTCGCCCAGCCAGTAAGTAAACACCATCCGTCAGACCTTCATTTGATACTTAAACAAAACACTATCAACCTGCTACTCAATACTAGGCTTGACACAACTGAGCCCACTAATAACAAGGACCTAACACTGGACCAAGGACCGTGTAATGGCACACAGGTCTATTCCTACTGGATGTCTCAGGACAGGACTGAATGCTTGAATCGGGAAGCAAAAATTGAGTTTTTACAAAGCGTGACTTAAAAAATAAAACTTCGCATAATTTTGCATGCACTGAAAAGTTAACTAATGTTGAGTTCTAAAGATAAATAAACAAGTAGCAGCCAATTTGTGCTTATCAGAAGGCTCAGACCATTTCATTGGTTGTATTCAGACCATTTTATCGGTGGTCGGACCATTTTTTTGGGTGTATTTGAACTAGACAACAAGAGAATACGAGTGACGTATCCTGATGATGCTCACATGAGTTTTGAGGATGACAAAATTAAAGAAAAATACTAAGTTCCTCAGCACAAACTCTCTACGACGTTTGACAATCTGAGATGGAAGAAAATGAACATATCTATTTTCCTCTGTAGCGTCGGCATGGCAACCAATAGGAGAAGCACAGTGCTCTCGCAAATGAAGGGAAGCGGATACTAGTGCTGCCACGTGGTGGAAATACAGCGAAGGAGAAGGTGGAATACATCGGACTGTGCACACACATGTAATGGTGAAGGGACCGCAACCAAACAGCTGCTAGTAAACTGAGAAACAAACAAAACACAAGCTCGTAAGAGTCTCATAATTTAGTAAAGTCACAAAATACATCAAGCATCACTGGAGGTTTGGTTCATCGCCACCAAATATCAAAGGGAAAATAAACTGTTACTGTGATGCCATTTAACAAGAGAAACAAGTGTGAATGCGAATTGATGCTATTTTGGATTGTAAAATCACAAGATCTTTTTTTTTGGTGGGTGGAGGGGGGAGTTTGAACCAATGCAGAATGCTTAATGTTTTTTTGAACTTGACAAATTTATGAGACCATCTGAAAAAACGGAACTGAAACATTAACTTGCACAACAACGAGGACAACAAGGACATTGTTAAATGTTTAAAGTATCTTGAAGAATAGCTTTTGCAAAATTACTCTGAAATGAGACATGCGAATAATCAAATTGCAACAGCTACATAAGACAAGGTCTAGTAAGATCACAAAGCCCCAAAAAACATTATGCATTTTGCATTGGTGTAAACCCCCACCCCACCAAAACGTGGTGTGGTTCCTGCGATTTTTACGATCCAAAATAGTGAATAGCATTGATTTGCTTTACCACATTTCAACCATTAGGTGGCACCACTGTGACAATTTATTTATCGCATGATATGTGGTCACGTAACCACCCCATGTAATGTTTAACATATCTTTCCAAACTTATGCAAGTGCCCAACAAATTTTAAAACGGAAACCACACACACAATGGACCACACATGTCGGTGTACGGTAATTTATTTACCCCAATAATATGTGTTAATGCACAAACCACCCCATGTAACGTGTAATATATCTTTGCAAACTTACCACTCACTCAAAAATGGTAAAAACTTATTTATTTACCCCAATAATATGTGGTAATGCACAAACCACTAAAAAATGACAAAAACTGAAACCACGCAAAACAGGAACAAACGACATGCAGTGTTTCCGTGCTCAGTTGGGAATATATGTAACGGTGTATGACACAGGGGCAGATACTTACCATGCCGGGGTACATGCCAGGCATCATGGGAGGCATGCCAGTGTTGGTGGTGAGGGCCTGCATCTGCAGGTTGCGTAGGATCAGGTTGTTGCGCCCGTTCTGAAGGAGTTGTTCCCGAAGGTGCTGTGGGGGGTGAAGGTACTTGCATGGTGGGTCTTTCCGTTGACACTTCCCCTGAAACACAAGTGTGTCTACGGTCAGTCACGGACACATACACATGGACACAAAGCGTGTGTCTACGGTCAGTCACGGACACATACACATGTGTGTCTACGGTCAGTCTTGGACACATACACATGGACACAACACGTGTGTCTACGGTCAGTCACGGACACATACACATGGACACATGTGTGTCTACGGTCAGTCTTGGACACATAAACATGGACACAACATGTGTGTCTACGGTCAGTCACGGACACATACACATGGACATAACACATGTCTACAGTCAGTCACGGACACATACACATGGACATAATGCGTGTGTTTACGGTCAGTCACGGACACATACACATGGACACAACACTCTACGATCAGTCTTGGACACATAGACATGGACACAACACTCTATGATCAGTCTTGGACACATAAACATGGACACAACACTCTATGATCAGTCTTGGACCCATCACATGGACACAACACTCTACGATCAGTCTTGGACACATAAACATGGACACAACACTCTACGATCAGTCTTGGACATATACACATGGACACAACACTCTACGATCAGTCTTGGACACATAAACATGGACACAACACTCTATGATCAGTCTAGGATACATAAACATGGACCCAACACTCTATGATCAGTCACGGACACATACACATGGACACAACACTCTACGATCAGTCTTGGACACATAAACATGGACACAACACTCTACGATCAGTCTTGGACACATAAACATGGACACACCACTCTATGATCAGTCTTGGACACATAAACATGGACACAAAACTCTACGATCAGTCTTGGACACATAAACATGGACACAACACTCTACGATCAGTCTTGGACACATACACATGGACACAACACTCTACGATCAGTCTTGGACACATAAACATGGACACAACACTCTACGATCAGTCTTGGACACATAAACATGGACACAACACTCTACGATCAGTCTTGGACACATAAACATGGACACAACACTCTACGATCAGTCTTGGACACATAAACATGGACACAACACTCTACGGTCAGTCTTGGACACATACACATGGACACAACACTCTACGACCAGTCTTGGACACATAAACATGGACACAACACTCTACGATCAGTCTTGGACACATAAACATGGACACAACACTCTACGATCAGTCTTGGACACATACACATGGACACAACACTCTACGATCAGTCTTGGACACATAAACATGGACACAACACTCTACGATCAGTCTTGGACATATACACATGGACACAACACTCTACGATCAGTCTTGGACACATAAACATGGACACAACACTCTATGATCAGACTTGGACACATAAACATGGACACAACACTCTATGATCAGTCTTGGACACATAAACATGGACACAACACTCTACGATCAGTCTTGGACACATACACATGGACACAACACTCTATGATCAGTCTTGGACACATAAACATGGACAAAACACTCTACGATCAGTCTTGGACACATACACATGGACACAACACTCTACGATCAGTCTTGGACACATAAACATGGACACAACACTCTATGATCAGTCTAGGATACATAAACATGGACCCAACACTCTATGATCAGTCACGGACACATACACATGGACACAACACTCTACGATCAGTCTTGGACACATAAACATGGACACAACACTCTACGATCAGTCTTGGACACATACACATGGACACAACACTCTACGATCAGTCTTGGACACATACACATGGACACAACACGTGCTTTTATTTATTAAGTGTGTGTGTCAATTCAGTTTCAGTTGTGCAAGAACAAGGACTGCTTCAGAGTAATTGCACGACAATTCAGCATTGATGTTTCATAATCTCCAGCTATGCTTGTTTAGCAAGTGGATATTTATATTCTATCACTGGGTGAAATTAGTATATGAGCTAAATATAAGCTAGGAGAAGTTGGTGTATTTTGGGTTAGTTTTAGGCTTTTCAATAGTATTAATAGGTTTTGATCGGATTGAGTGCAACCCTGGGACAAATACATTTGTAAACTAACACACTAGTAAATAAACACACTTGTAAGCAAACACACTTGTAAGCAAACACACTGGAAAATAAACACACTTGTAAGCAAACACACTGGTAAATAAACACACTTGTAAGCAAACACACTTGCACATGAACGGTTCTTGTCCTTAACTCAGAAACATCTCTGAGTCATTCCCTGTCAACTCAAGGATCATAACTCAGCAGACAGCTACCTCAAATCTTCCCACTGCCTTTTAACCCTTCCCTCTCTCTCCCTCTCCCTTCACTCCCAGTGGGAATCTTATCAAGCAGATATGAGCTTTCAATTTTGGCACCTAACATGATACCTAGACCTCCACAGAGCCTAAACTGTCTCAACATCAGCCAGTATCACTCAAGGTTTCAACAAGATTGGTGGGAAAACATTGTGTCTAGACGGGAAACTTCCTTACTCCCTTTATCCATCCTCTTTGGGAGAACACTACTGTCAGTCATTAATCAGCGATGGGAAATTTTCTATTTCCCAGCAAGAAAAAGCAGTTTCAATTGATTATGGTTGCATCATGCCCAGTCCACAAGGTTGCCAATCAAATCTTTCTCTCTCGTAGATACAGTGACAAGCCCGGCCTGTTCACAGGAAATTACTAATTTAATCATCAAAAGTAGATATACTTTTTTTCAACATAATTACTGTGTTGCTGCACTGAAATTCCTGTCTGCAGGTAAGGTCATCTAGCACTTCAAAGGGATGCTTGTTTCACAACATCCAATAAGTTACATTGTCTTAATTGCAGCTGCCAAAGTGCATGCATGGCCAGCCATGCCCAAGTTTTTATGTCTGTAGAATATCACCACGGGAAAAACAGCACCAATAAATAGCCAATAACCAGCCAACGAGCTTCTAAATTTACAACACACAGCAGGAAACATTATAATTATTTCAACAATCAATGACAAAGTAAAATTGTTGAATAAAAATATGATAGTTTTATATTGCAATTACAACAATTATCATACTCATTTTATATTCTGGTGACAGTAAAAGGTGTAACATTGCACACAGGCACAGCATTGGATGACGTCACCCTACTGACTTTGTAGAACTTGAAGTGGACAGTAGTTGTTAATAAATTGTAACAAGTGAATGATGACAGTTTCTTCAGGGCATCTGGAGCCGCATTACTTATAAATTTAGCAATTCTTTAACGTGTATAATTTTCAGAAGGGATATTTGTATTCCCGTTACACGGCGGCAGTTTCCGTAATGCCGTAACCTTAGGTGAATTTCCGTAATGATTACGGAAAATCCGTAATGGTAGGCAGCCCTGTATAATGCATATTTGTCATACTAGGAGCTCCTCCACTGAGGAACTCCCACACCAGGGAGCTCCTAGTATCACTCAATGAACTGAGATAACATGGCATGAATAACAAATGCACAGGACTGAAATGGAGATCTTTCCCATCATGGTCCCACATTCTAATCCCCATCTCCAACAATAGCCACAGTTTATTCAAGTAAACTATACGAGTAAAAGGAGAAACCTAAAGGCTTATAAAGACAGGGCCAGCAACTGAACACACTGAAACTGTTCATTCTTAACTAGCGCAGTGTCTAGTCCTTGGGACTGGTCAAAGAGCTTTTCTCTTTACTCCCTGGCAGACCTGTTCCATCGACCATCTCGACTTCTCTGGGAAGCATTCAGCCACGTTACAATTACTACACGAAGACTTTTGCACACAAATATCAACCCTGTCTATATATAGCCAGGTACTCACTTAAACAGCTGAGTGAACTGGAGCAATGTAGAGTGAACTGGAGCAATGTAGAGTGAACCAGTTTGCCCAAGGTTTGAAATGGCAAGAAGAGCATTTGAACCAGAAACCTCTCGATTGGAAGTGTGACTCTCTAACCATTATGTGACTGCGCCCCACTATTAATAGCACTTTGCCAATCTGACAAGTTATAACCAAGGTACGCATCAACAAGCAATTCCCCAGGGCTCTACTGTATGTAGCAGGGACATATGAATAATTGAAACACTTTGCCAGCCTGCAGTATTGCACCTATACGGAGTAAAATTTTGGCATTTACCTCAAAACAACACAGATGCCATTATTAGGGGTGTAACAATTAATCAGTGTATCGCGATACACAGCCTATGATATGATATATCGATACAGTGTACTGATACATCGCCAAACTATCTATCATTACGGGACATGTTGAAATTCTTCAAAGTGCATTATTAAATATTAACGAAAACAGGATATCTTTCACATGGCTTTGTTCTTTCAGCAATCACCTCGTTCATTTCACCACCTCAAATATCAATTCAGCCAGTGGAATATTGCGTAACCGCCGTAACAATGTCCTGCTAGCTTTAGCAGGTAACACCTTCCAGACTATGGTTCTTGTATTAGGGTAAGTATCACATTGTGAGGGTACAGGATCATTTACCACCCTAGCCATTACCATGCTTACAGTCTTCTTGCAACATTATTAAAACAAACACAAATGTTTGTGATAACACAAATTTACTAAATAACACCACGCCTAGTTAATTAATTTTATATTTCAGCAATAGAAACCAAACCCTAATTTTTCCCCAAACTAGTCTTCAGTCAACACACTGGTCAGAAATGAGGAACACTGAACAGAACCAAACCAAAGAAGCTGAGGACTCCAGCCCATTCCCTTATCCCAGGTGTCCAGGGCTGTCCCATAAATCTCCCAGTGCTCCCAACTGGGATCTGGGGCAGTGGAGCTGGGAAGAACCCATACCTGAGATGGTTGGCCCCAAAACCTCATCAAGGCTGTATTTTGGGGTTACAAAACTAGCCATGGACCAACCCATAGTACACCAAGGGCACAACCCAAAATAACAAACCGTTCTGTACACGTTGACACCGACGACCAAGGCGAGTCTGACGAGGCAGGCCAATTACTCGAGTGTCTCGGCAAACCAGAACTAACCATATTCATTCTATTTGGCATACAGTTCGCTTAACAAATATTTGAAATGTGGAAATATGTCAAATTTTGCGTTCCAATAAGTGTACGCGGGTGTACACCCTTTTCTGGGGTGCCCAGGTACAGCCGTCTCAGTGCATGTGACTGGTAAGCGATTTATAAATATGTCTCATATTATGAGCAACAGGATCCCAGAACATAAGCAATTCTGGGGTGATTACCAGGTAGTTAACTCAATACTGGTGGTCACCATGGCAACCAGATGTTACAGCATACATCCATCTCAGATGACACTACTGATGTGGATATGGTCCCTGTGAAATACATGCCCCCCCTCCCAACAACAGCTGCATGAAGACTGGGCTAATGTATCTACCCCACCGTAAGGTCACCACCCCAGGTCAATACATCTGTAGTGTTCCTATTTACCCGGGTCATTCAAACATATGCTTCTGACATGAAGAAGCATCTGGTTGTTAGGTGCAACTGAAGTCTATAGGATGCCCCCAGTACTTGGCCATGACATGAACAAGCATCTGGTAGTGAAGCAGTAATAAAGTCTTTATTGAAGACCTTGCCTACTTTGCCCTGACATGTAGAAGCATCTGGTAGTTAGGCACAAAGGAAAACCTGAGTCGGGTCACTATGACATACAGAGACATTTGGTAGTTAGGTACAATTACTGCGCAAAAGTTATTTTATAATATTATCAGTACAGATCTATTGCCTGGAATTGGTCTGCACAGCTGGGTGCAGCAAGCACGCACGCACGCACGCACGCAGATGCATATACACAGCATACCTAAGGTAACAGTCATTAGCTAAGATGGAACTGGGCGTGTACTTATAGGTACACGCCTTACAGTGAGCGAGGCTAAACTTAGCCTCTGCCAGTATCAACTAAGTCTGCACCAGTAGCAGTGGCCGTCAAACTGAAGGGGTCAGACCACAGTTTACCTTCCTGTTGTGTTTCATGAAAATGCAGGACCTAGAAAACAGTGATATTTTAAATTTATTTAAGAAACTTTGATGTGAACTGAGTGTATCTAATTGGGGATATTGGCAGGTTTAGTCACAGAACGCGATGGCAGTGAAATGATGCAGTTTGAACAAGTACTTGATGGTGTGATTTTTTGCCATTTTCCTTCCGACAACACGTGGGTGCAATATTACTCGGCTGTTTTAATAAATACTGATGGGCATCGTGCATGCATGTGTTCTGGAAGAGCTAGAGGTAAGTTATTTTTATGAAACTTGTTCAGCCTATCAATGACATGACAGCAGTGACTATGAAGAAGTATGAGAACTTTCTCACGTCCAGTTTTCTTATAATCTCACATTTACATGGCTAGACATGTTGTGTGCCCTACATCTGTGAAACCTCCGAGACATAAGCATCTTTGTCACCAATGACTTCCGACCTCTGTGTCAGCTGCTGGACCACTCATTCAACCTCTAGGGGGCTCTACCACAGAGAACTGTCACTTTAACCTTGTTTCCTGGGAACATGTGTCCAATGATTGTCTTTAACCCTTTCAGAGCTACTGCACAGATATCGCAGATACATGCGTTTTTGTCATCAAATGCCATCAAATGCCAAGCTGCCAAATTGTCTGATTTCATTATTTCAATATGGCTTGTAGCTACGTTAGTATGTCGGATGACAGTCTAAGCACACAGGTTAGAGAAACTGAGCTATATTGGGCCATCTCACAGTTATGTATTGGGAATTAAGTAGAAAATGTCAGCCCTTTCAGGAAATGTACATTTTATTCGATAAAATGTACAAACAAAGCCCCTTTAATACAACGTTCAGAACACCGCGAATAAAAACACATTTTCAGAACAATGTGCAACTCTTATAATAAATGGCATTGCTTGTACAATCAGCGCACTTTTGGTTGGCGCCGAGACGATTAAAGTAGTGCAAATGACTGAAGTCACTTCCTGTGGGAAATGTACAAAAATTATACTGTGTAACCACCACAATTAAAGAGTGTCAAAATGACATGCATTTTGATGTGACCGTATTAGCCAGACTTGTTTCCTATACTTCATTGTTATGGAAGTAATCTGGGATGATTCTAGGGTGACCATAATTGCAAGGTGGCTGTATTAGAGGGGTAACCTTCTTCAATTTCCCCCCAGCCTTGGTATTGAACGTAGTGGTAATCAGTGTGTTTCAACTAACGCGTTGTCGTGGTATTGCAACAATAAAAGCATAAACTGACAAAGCACTGACCTAACAGTTGGTGATGTCACTTTTGACAATCTCCCTCAGATGCACCAAACAAAAAGACAGTTTAAATTCCTCTCTACTGGCATGTGTCTCTCTCTTCTGCCTGTCAGCAGGGAAAAAACCAAGCTGCTCTGGTGCAGCTGACACCCGAAAACCAAGCTGACATGGTTTAAATTACGCTGGCTAAATAAGACCTGATGTCAATCAATTCTCCGTAAAAACTCAACTGCAGCACCCAGACACAACTAAAATGGACGACCTCTACAGGTACAGGAGAAGGCAGAGCTGGTTGACTGTATATAAACTATTATTGGGAACTGGACTGATTTTCATAATCGATCATCGGTTCAGTCAAACCGATCTATAATCAATTGTATAATAAATTTACGGGCTGCAATTCTAAGTTTGATCACTAGGTGGCAGTACTAATGTGATGCATCAGTGGCAGTTGACATAAACACGAAAATGATGTACAGTTTTGTAATAGTCACCACATGAAACATATCGAATGGACCCATGATATTTATTCGTTTAGCATGTGGCACTTCCCGTAATGTAAAGATTCTAGACACGCTACAAATGTACCAGCTTCTAACAATGCCAATGGCATCTATTTCATTAAACCATAATGGGTTTGGGTCATTTGGTAGATATACAAATTTCACTAAAACACATTTTATATAATCAAACCAATCACCGATCATATCACATTGTAACTGAATAATAACTCATTAGAGTTAAATAAAAAAAATATATGTTGTATACCAGAGTGAGAAGAGAAAGTACCTCACTGTTTCCATGTGTTACTGGACCTGATATCCATGTTGTATACCAGAGTGAAAAGAGAAAGTACCTGACTGTTTCCATGTGTTACTGCACCTGATATCTATGTCGTATACCAGAATGAGAAGAGAAAGTACCTCACTGTTTCCATGTGTTACTGGACCTGATATCCATGTTATGAACCAGAGTGAGAAGAGAAAGTACCTCACTGTTTCCATGTGTTACTGGACCTGATATCCATGTTATGAACCAGAGTGAGAAGAGAAAGTACCTCACTGTTTCCATGTGTTACTGGACCTGATATCCATGTTGTGTACCAGAGTGAAAAGAGAAAGTACCCCACTGTTTCCATGTGTTACTGGACCTGATATCCATGTTGTGAACCAGAGTGAGAAGAGAAAGTACCTCACTGTTTCCATGTGTTACTGGACCTGATATCCATGTTGTATACCAGAGTGAGAAGAGAAAGTACCCCACTGTTTCCATGTGTTACTGGACCTGATATCCATGTTATGAACCAGAGTGAGAAGAGAAAGTACCTCACTGTTTCCATGTGTTACTGGACCTGATATCCATGTTGTGAACCAGAGTGAGAAGAAAAAGTACCTCACTGTTTCCATGTGTTACTGGACCTGATATCCATGTTGTGTACCAGAGTGAGAAGAGAAAGTACCCCACTGTTTCCATGTGTTACTGGACCTGATATCCATGTTGTATACCAGAGTGAGAAGAGAAAGTACCCCACTGTTTCCATGTGTTACTGGACCTGATATCCATGTTGTGAACCAGAGTGAGAAGAGAAAGTACCCCACTGTTTCCATGTGTTACTGGACCTGATATCCATGTTATGAACCAGAGTGAGAAGAGAAAGTACCTCACTGTTTCCATGTGTTACTGGACCTGATATCCATGTTGTATACCAGAGTGAGAAGAGAAAGTATCCCACTGTTTCCATGTGTTACTGGACCTGATATCCATGTTGTATACCAGAGTGAGAAGAGAAAGTACCCCACTGTTTCCATGTGTTACTGGACCTGATATCCATGTTGTATACCAGAGTGAGAAGAGAAAGTACCCCACTGTTTCCATGTGTTACTGGACCTGATATCCATGTTGTGAACCAGAGTGAGAAGAGAAAGTACCCCACTGTTTCCATGTGTTACTGGACCTGATATCCATGTTATGAACCAGAGTGAGAAGAGAAAGTACCTCACTGTTTCCATGTGTTACTGGACCTGATATCCATGTTGTGTACCAGAGTGAGAAGAGAAAGTATCCCACTGTTTCCATGTGTTACTGGACCTGATATCCATGTTGTATACCAGAGTGAGAAGAGAAAGTACCCCACTGTTTCCATGTGTTACTGGACCTGATATCCATGTTGTATACCAGAGTGAGAAGAGAAAGTATCCCACTGTTTCCATGTGTTACTGGACCTGATATCCATGTTGTATACCAGAGTGAGAAGAGAAAGTACCCCACTGTTTCCATGTGTTACTGGACCTGATATCCATGTTGTATACCAGAGTGAGAAGAGAAAGTACCCCACTGTTTCCATGTGTTACTGGACCTGATATCCATGTTGTGAACCAGAGTGAGAAGAGAAAGTACCCCACTGTTTCCATGTGTTACTGGACCTGATATCCATGTTATGAACCAGAGTGAGAAGAGAAAGTACCTCACTGTTTCCATGTGTTACTGGACCTGATATCCATGTTGTGTACCAGAGTGAGAAGAGAAAGTATCCCACTGTTTCCATGTGTTACTGGACCTGATATCCATGTTGTATACCAGAGTGAGAAGAGAAAGTACCCCACTGTTTCCATGTTTTACTGGACCTGATATCCATGTTGTGAACCAGAGTGAGAAGAGAAAGTACCTCACTGTTTCCATGTGTTACTGGACCTGATATCCATGTTGTGAACCAGAGTGAGAAGAGAAAGTACCTCACTGTTTCCATGTGTTACTGGACCTGATATCAGTAGCACATAACATGAGTAGTTGTGAGTGATCAACATCACTGTCATAACTGACAGGGCCAGTACCCAGTCTGCCAGACAGTAGCACTGATGGCCAATGTTGCTATCTATCAGGGAACAGATGATGTTTGCTAGGGGATTATCTCATCAGTGCACGTCAAATACACCAATCAACTTATATTCATATTTTGTGCATTTGGTGAAATAAAAAACAAGTCGCCGTAGTTGGTGTGTATCTGACCAGATACACTTAATGCGAACATCAAATACGGGTTCTGGAAAAACTAAAATACAAAATTTATGTATTAAAGCAGAACCTCACTACTAAAGTCACCTTTGGGACTGGACAAATGTGGCCTGAATAGGGAGGTGACTGTATTAGCAGGACTAATATCCTATACTTCACTGTACATGGAAATAATTGGCACTGTTCTAGGGTGACCTTAATTGCAGAGGCTGTATTACTGAGATGACCATAAGGCACAGTTCCACTGTACTGTTTATATTTGACCTAATCCTGCTTCAAATAATACTAAACTTAATTGTTTTGCAAGTAAAACTCACCAAACTATCAATAAACACTGCCTTGTACTCAAACACAAGACTGGTGACATCTGCTCCAAGACGGACATCACAGGGAACAAAAACTCCAAGCTTTCTTCCCCAGATGGACCCTGGGATGAGCCAGGGAGGTGGGAAAAGGGAGCAAGGAGGCAGTAAATAAACACCACCCTGGCGTGTAAGTACACTGGGGTCAATCTCCTCCCTGGTGCTATTCCAGGCTGCTGACAGTTCCCTCTGTGTCATCCCACATAGTTGGGCTCAAGCCTTCAGCCCCTCTACTACAGGGGAGTCTCTTCCCTCTTCCCACTCAGCCTGGGTGTTTACTGGTGGTGGGCGGAAAAGTCAGAGGAAAAAAGTCACAGAAAGAATTCAGTTTTGGTTAGAAAGTCACAGAAAATTATGTAATTATTTTAATTTCAAAATTGAAATACAGTCGAACCTTGCTTTATGGTCACCTCAATAATACAGCCACCTTGCGATTAAAGACACCCTAGGATCGTCCCCAAATTTGTTCCATATACAGTAAAGTAGAGGAAATTAGTCCAGCTAATATGGTCACCTTGCTAATCAGTTAATTTTGCACAGTCCCAAGGGTGACCTTAATTGTGAGTCACCGGAAAAGTGACAAAAAAGCCCATTTTTGCCACATCCTTCATTTACTTTGTGACAAAGTTCTAATGCGAAATTAGGAATTAGTTTTTAGAGGGAATTAAATAAGAAATAATGATGTGTATAGTCTCTGGTCCAAAATAATAATAACATTCTGATTAACATCCCTTCACATTGGTGAAATGTCTTCTTAAAAACCCAGTTTTCACTGTAGACAAAATATATTTCTACATAAAACAGCATAAAAAAATGTCAAAATACAGGCTTAATAAATTGATCATGCAGGTGGCCATTTTCCTAGATGGACAAGAGTGTCTCAGTGGTACAATGTCTAGACAACACAAGATTAGCCACCTGGCTAATAGCCTAATCCTAATCTCTGTTGAGGGACCGTGTCAAAACGTCCACAAATATTTAAAAAAATCAATGACCACGCACAGTACCTTCCTGAAAAACAAAATACACAATATAAATGACCCCCTCACCCTGGCAAACTGTGCCCTCTTCATGCGGTAAGTCCCACACACTCTAGATTTTTTTGGTACAAAGGGTGTTAACGTTATATCATATCACGTCAAACGTAGCTTTTTACGGATCACAAAGGCGGCATTATCCTCCACTTCTAGAACAAATTGTCTGTGGCGCAAGTGGCTGGGGCATTGACCTGGCAGGGTAGATGAATGATTATCATTAAGATTACCATGCCAATGTCAGTCTGCTAGTGCCCTCTGGGAAATGACTAACTACATTCAAACAGGCTCATTGCTAGCGTATACACTACATTTTAAAAATTATCAAGCACTGAACAAACATTCACACCTGCCGTTTCATTCTTCACAAACTAACCTAGTAAATATAGCAACCATTCCAAATAAAGCAGCTATTAACATCAACCATTTCCCCGTGTCGAGATAAAACAAAGTTGAAAAGCAATCCTGTAAAAGACAAATCTGCGTTTGCACCTTATTTTATAGTATTATGGAACCTTCCCATTAAGGCCACCCTCCGGACAGGGCCAAAGTGACCTGATAAGTGAGGTGATCTTATCAGCTGGATTAGTTTCCTATGAACATGTAACTTAGGACTATCCTACGGTGAATGTAATTTTGAGGGGGCTGTATTACTGAGGTAACTAGTAAATCCCAGCTGGACTGTGTAGATATTTCTAGACATTTCTACCAAAGAACCACAGGAAGAGTTCTGAGATGGTCCCTCTAATCAGCAACATATCTACCCATGCAGAGGGCAGCAAGTGCAGGTGATAAATCCATCACCACTAACCAAGGTTCACATTTCCCCTGGCCAGCTGTCAATCACATGCCTGCACAATGACAGACATTGGGCATTAATTGCCCTGGTCAATCAGCAGGTGATTACCAACAGCAACAGTTAATGACAGGACTGATTGCTGGGGCACACACACTGACCCCAGATGACCACTCCAAGACTGACCTGCCCTAGGCTGACCACTTCTACACTGGACAGTGTTCACTCAGGCCATTAATCTCTTGTGCATTTAGCACCAACTTCCTTTCTCATTATTAATTGAACCAATTCATTATCAGTTTCTTCTCCATGGACTCTCTCGTATTTTTGCCAGAAATTCTGTGAAATATCACCCGTGCAGGATTAATGAGCGATATACAATTTGAAAGCAGGCATCTTCCAATGAGTTCAATATGGCACAAAATAGTTGAAACCACTTAGCAACAATACTGCTCGAAAACTACACCTATCTGCCTTAAGGTGGAATTACATAAATCCAACATTTGCACCATTTATTAAAATCTATCACGTGTATTCGCCGTAATAGTGCAAATATATAAACAAAACATTTGCACTTTTTATTAAAATCTCACACCTGCTTTATATATACTTGTATTTGTAAAAATTAAAATGATATATATATATAGAGTAATGTAAACACTAATTCAACTCTGTCAATTATGGTTGGATGTGTATTAATTTCCCTAGTTCTCCAGTTCTTGCAATCCCAATTCCCAGATTCAACATCCTCAGCACCTAACCCTAGGCTTAGTCATCCCACCTATTTTGATGAGCCTGTCTAGCCATGAGTGGGGAGGGGGCGGTGGCTATTGACTTTTCCTTTCTCCTAGATGTTATGTAATCGAGGATGCCACTTGTAAGCCATCATCCATTACTTGTCAGAAGTGCCAATTCCCCAGTGCCACTGTCACAGCAGGCTTGTCTCCGCCCAATGTAACCAAACCAGGTCCAACATGGCAACGCACAACTGATCATCCCATTGTTGGCCATGT
The DNA here is from genome assembly GCA_963995525.1 of Escarpia spicata. Lineage (NCBI taxonomy): Eukaryota > Metazoa > Annelida > Polychaeta > Sabellida > Siboglinidae > Escarpia > Escarpia spicata. The sequence goes on from OZ023207.1 coordinate 5,604,393, forward strand.
TAGCATTTTGAGTGATAATAATAAAATAACACAAGAAAAATGTCTGAAACATTGTCATATCCACTGCTATGATCTCACTGATATACACTGATCAAGTTTAGTCAAAATCACACACATCCAGCACTTTCAAAATTCACTCACATATGATGGCTAACAATTTAAAAAAAAAATAGCATCAATTACTCTTTAAAATAAAAAAAAATTCCGTCGTCATTTAAAAACGTATCTTTCCTTGCTTATCCACCATAGCTCCCTAGCGCCTTGACCCATCTGTTGACAACTGGAATACAGCTTATGGATTATGAGACTGACCAATCCTTTTGTTTTGATGCACCTCTAAGCTTGGTTTCCAAAGATTTAGGCGCAATAGAAGTTACCTTATTATTATTATCAACAAATTAACCACTTCATTAGATGTCTACAGACAAAACGATGTGGTCTATTCAGTTACTTCAAATTATCAGCAGGAAATTGACAGGCGCAACATTCAAACTGAGGTCAATGTTTCGGGATAACTAATTGTATTTTTGCGGGTGGTTGTCTTGTGTAATATTAACGCATTATATAAATCCTAGTGGAACAGTCCCTTCGGTTTCTGCCTGGTTTCAATGTGACATTTAAGTGAACTTGCAACAGAGACAAATACTTCAACTGTTGATTTATAGGTGTACATTAATCTTCTGATCAACATCCCAACTGACACAAGCAATCATAACATCCTCCATCAGTTCAGACATCGATACATCTGAATTTATTGTCTTGGCAACGATATCACCCAATCAGAATGTGTTTTTTAAATCAACTGCTAAATTAGGAAAGGACTATCTTCGTGAAAGATTTGTCATCAACAACAAAAACGAACGCTTTCTGACAACTTATGATAAAAGTCCTGATATTTCTTTCAGTAATTCTTTTGTGTCTACCAGAAATTTGCACAATTTGTCTGCACCTGCCAAAAACCAATGACTGATCATATGCAATACGAAAACACAAAGCAGACATGTGTAACCACGTAAATCAGGCTCAGCTTATCACATGACCAATGTCCTTGATATTCTGTCTAGACCGTGTCTCATTCCAAACAAGGTAATTTTATGTATGTAATATCTTGTTTCAAAATCAAATGCTAACGTTTCGAAGATGTGTAATTTTGACCTTACCACTACCACCTTGACAAGCCTGTCAATTCCTGTCACCTTGACCGTATCTTTGTATCCATCAGGGGTTTACCTGAATGTTTGTGTTCAAGGGTCCATGGGACCCCCAACCTTCTTTTGAGTGGGTCCCAAGCCTGTAGCGAGGGTCCCACTTATTGCTCTTTCTTAATTGTAAGTATTGTTTTCTAAATATCACAACTTATACAACCCATGTAAACCCGGTTATTGTTATTATCACAACTTATACAACCCATGTAAACCCGGTTATTATTATTAGTTTGGTACTAACAAGAACTTAACAAAATAACATGCCTTGTTACAATATACTGTTTTATTTGTTGATGTTTTCCCTTGATAATCGATGTAGTTTTGGAATTAGAATAGCCTTCCTCACTTACGAGAGGGCGTGCTAGTCTGCTAGATACCTTGGCTTCTTCTAAAAGTCACATTAGGAGATCTCCTAAAGCTAAGCTAAGGATATCGAGGAAGCCACGACTCACTTAGAAAGGCTCTTGAATTGTTCCGGTTGGGGGAAACCTGACTGTGGTGATGACAGTAGCAGTGGAATAGCCAATATAGGCAGCAGATGGAACTGAGCATTAGTTTATGGACACATAATTGTGACGTGTAGAATCCGGGCCCACGCCGATTTCAGCATTATGACAGTTGTGCCTAAATGTTGTACCTCATTGTGTTTATTCCATCATTCCCCACCAGTTCAGGAACATAATGTCCCAAATAGTGCTTGTTCCGGTTTGAATCAGTGTGCGCCGCTGCAGTCGCGGGTTATTGCACGCCGCACTTGAAACAAGCAATATTAATTAATCGCATGTTGACACAAACTGAGATATTAAATTGGTTCGATTGTTGGACGAGCGACTGGCGCGATCGGCCCCAGGATGGGAGTTGGGATCGGAGTGCTGGCACTCTGTTATTGCCATTGTCGCCGTACGGACCATCATTTGTTTCGTGATAACGAGCAGTTAGTTATACAAAAGAATGTTTGTAAGTAGCTTTGTTTTTCATAGCTACAGTTCTAATAAATTAGGAAGTCTTAAAACGCACAGCAACTGCGCTCAAACGCTGAAGCCTGAACAGACATGCCCACGGACTGGAATGGTATTCTGGTTCACGAATCAGTCTGTAGAGACACTCTACAAAACTACGCGCAGGGCGGCGCCACATGGAGGATTAGGCACCCTTTAGAATCAGGAAGCATATGACTATGGGAATGGTTATTTGGAAGGACCCGTGAAAAGAAATACCAAACAAAGTGATTCGGTAATAAACTACCAAGTTAAACTTAAAGGCATTCATATTCAATATATATTTTTGTTATATGTCATAGGTACACATGTGTCCTGTGGGACGCCACAATTTTTTGGCACGAGTCTGGTACTGTTTCTATGCATATAGGCCGTAGGATCTTGCATCCAGTAACCCCTGATCTTTGACATAATTTATGTAACCTTGATCCAACCCTCACCGGCTGATACTGACATTTTAACACACTTTATCACACCGACCAAGTGAATATTTGTAATGTCATTGTGTGGTCCCACATGGAAATAAACTGCTCGTGGGCTGACTGTAACTACATGTATGCAAAACAATTACCAGGAAAATAGCATAATTTGATAAGAGCATCTGTGTTAATAGCAGGACATCCTCCCAGAAGGCAGATAATAGGGCAGAATCCCCGGAAATACATGGCTTGGCTGCCAGAAATACCCTCGGAGAATCTGATGATATATCCCCGAAGGCTGATGGAGAATCTGATGATATATCCCCGAAGGCTGACGACTAAAAGCCTGTGTCTTTCAAAAGTGTCACAATGATTACTGGAGGCTTCAGTGGGAGTACTGTCCAGGACCAATACTGCAGTATGAAGCACCCAAGCTCAGGCAACCAGTGAACAGTGGGTACAGATCGCTATTTATTTATTTTCCACTGGCGACAATGTTGGCAATTTCGCTTAAATAAAAATTGAAAATTTTTCGCAGATCGTATAACTATTCATTCTTTTGGGACTGGCGACGATGCTGACAATTTTGTGCAAATTTAAAGTTACAAGTTTACGCAGATCATATAAATATCTATTCTTTTGCGACTGGCGACAATGGTGAACATTTTCTGCAAGTCTAAATTTATGATTTTATGCTGATCGTGTAAATATTTATTCTTTTGTCAACCAGAACCAATGCCAACTCCACCACTGTCTTAAACCATCGATTGGGTGACTGAACAGACCTATAAATAATGGATGCTTGGAGGATGGATCAATGGCAACGAGAGGAGGTGAAAGGTTTCCCCGTCTGACGCCCTGGAGTCTACCCGATTTCCTTCCGCAAACACCTGTGTCGCACAACAACAATGTCCTCGCTGACACCGTCGCGATAATCTCAGTCGCCAACCCGCGTATTACATCTGCATTTCCCTTCCATCCCACTACTCACAATTAACGGGCTGCTTTCCCATGCGCGACAAGACGAGGGCTCGGAACAGAACCGAAACGACGACTTCCGTAAAAGCACTTCGTCGTCGCGTGCATTAGCAACTGGCGTCAGTGGATATGCAATGGGCACTGTTGCGGCGTGACGGTTGCCTGACTGTAATGATCTTGTACACCATCACGCAACCCTGTAATTACATGTAGCAGATCCGCAGCCAGGTACAGCGTTATGGTCGCCCCACGATGTCTCCTCTGTCTGTGTCTGCGTATTGATTGATGGAGGCGGTCTCTCTTCTACATGGATCAGTGACCAGATAATAATAGACATCTGTGTTCCCTTCCGTCTCAGTCTGGTAACTACGACATCATGGAAGATGATCCACAGAATCCGATTGCGTCAAAAATAGCGCGGACAATGAAGTCAGCGAGTAAAATTATTGCATTCATCAATCTTTTTTGAATCAGATACGACCGTGTTATGTGCCGAAGTAATGTTGAACAAAAATAGCAAATTTGAGAGGAGATATAGGGTATGCTCACTGACAGGGGGTGTAGGTGAAAATATTCAGTGGGGGGGCCATACAACAATACCAGAAGAATCAATTCATTATCGTTAGCACTGCTCAATGCACTTTACTCCCTGACAGACCTGTTCAATCGAATGCCACCTCAACTTATCTGGGAAGCATTCAGCTACACAGCAGTTACTGCACAGACTATTCAGTAGCCTGGCATCATCACCTGCCTCTACACGAGAACTACTCATTTGCACTGCCTCTACACGAGAACTACTCATCTGCACTGCCTCTACACGAGAACTACTCATCTGCACACAGAATCAGAAAGAGGAATCACAAGAGAAATATAAGTGTTCGAGCGACAGCCATTGAGAGCGGAACCCTAGAGGTGCCATAAAGAACCACTGAGTTGTTACACGCATGCGAGGCACACCACAGGTCCAGGCAACATCATCCTTTGAGGACCTCCCCGTACGGGCCACAAGTAGACGTCTTGCTGGCAAAGAAAATCTTTATTCTGCAACCGCATTTTGCACGAAAATATAATTATATACGTGAAAAAATTACTTCTTGGTCATTGTGATGGTTTTTGTCATATACATAAAGGTATATACAGTTTGTGGTCTATGTCCTCTTTGAAATATTGTCAGTAATAACATGAAAGTGGAGTCTTAGCATAAAATCTTGGTAGTACTGCAATGATTTTGCACATATCTTTGTGAAATTAGTCTTCTATGGGGGATGAAGTCAGTCATTTTGTAGGTGCCCAAAATCGGCAATGAAACTGGACCATGCAGAGATATTAAGGCAAAAACAAAGTGTCAATAAAACACACCGTGGACTTGTTTAGTGACCTAGTCCTGTGTTTACTGTTGACATGACCCCCCATATTCAGTGGTCTAGTCAGACTGTTGGTCTACTGTGGAAATGACCCCTTGTTCAGTGTTCTAGTCAGAAGTGTCTATGTAACACAATACAGACATAAATAAATAAACAAGAGAAGCCACACCAGACCCAACCTGTGGTCTCACCACAGCGGTGACCTGAGTCTGGAGCGAGGCCAGTCTCTCCTGCCCACTACATCAAGCAGCACCAAGTGAAGAACTGTCTGTTTAATTAATAAATTGCCACCCTGTCTGACACTTTCACTTTCGACTGCGAGTAAATCACCAGTCCGCCGCCAACCAAGGCAGATAATTGGTCCATCCAATATCGTCCTCGTAGTTAGTCTATGAGGTGATGGTCACAGACAGATAGAAGTAGACCTGTAGATTGCCATTGAGCAGGAAATATTGGGAGGTTGTCAACACTGTCCGGTCACCGTTGATCAGGGAATATTGGGAGGTTGTCAACACTGTCCGGTCACCGTTGATCAGGGAATATTGGGAGGTTGTCAACACTGTCCAGTCACCGTTGATCAGGGAATATTGGGAGGTTGTCAACACTGTCCGGTCACCGTTGATCAGGGAATATTGGGAGGTTGTCAACACTGTCCGGTCACCGTTGATCAGGGAATATTGGGAGGTTGTCAACACTGTTTGGTCACCATTGATCAGGGAATATTGGGAGGTTGTCAACACTGTCCGGTCACCGTTGATCAGGGAATATTGGGAGGTTGTCAACACTGTTTGGTCACCATTGATCAGGGAATATTGGGAGTTTGTCAACACTGTCCGGTCACCGTTGATCAGGGAATATTGGGAGGCTGTCAACACTGTCTGGTCACCGTTGATCAGGGAATATTGGGAGGTTGTCAACACTGTCCGGTCACCGTTGATCAGGGAATATTGGGAGGCTGTCAACATTGTCTGGTCACCGTTGATCATGTAATATTGGGAGGGCTATACAGTTGAACCCCGCTTTACGGTCACCTCAGTAATACAACCACCTTGCAATTAAGGTCACCCTGCAACAGTCCCAAATTATTTCTGCACCAGTAAAGGATAGGAACACAGTCCTGCTAATAAGGTCACCTCCCTATTCAGGTCACTTTTGTCCAGTTGTGAGGGTGACCTTAATAATGAGGTTCCACTGTCCTGTCTGGTCACCACTGATATATTGCTAGGATTGTCCATACGGTGCTGGGCAATTTTGTTCCCCCAACTTTGCCTGTGTCTTTTGGAAGAGACACGTAATACGCACAACCCACTTAAAGCACTATCACTTGCATAAGCACTGTCTATCTCTTCACAAGGAGCTATTTATGTGCCCAACAGTAGACGGGGTGGAGGTATGGCTGTCTGGGTGCAGCAAGACTGTCAGACCGACGGCGGATGGACGGACTGATGGACAGACGGCCTGACATACTAACAGCCTCACAGACAGATAAACAGACAGACGTACTGAAAAAAGACTGATAGACAAACAACCAGCCATCCCAATAGGCAGACTGATAGCCAGCCACTCTGACAGACAGCCCAGCTGTGAGACTGACCCAGCCAGACTTCTTCCTCCCTAGAGTTCTAACCTTCCACCCTGTCTTGTGTTCATCTCCTGCCTGGGGAATACAAAAAACAACCATCCAACATCTGGTCTGGAGCACACATCCCTTGTCCCACAGATGGAAACATATCTTCCGTTGTTCTACCAATTCATCCAGACAAGACCTTGCTGTGCTTTGCCTGAGAGATCATCTCTGAATGTCGATATCCGATATCAGACAAAATTACTTTCATCTGACCTCAACCCCCACCCCTCAGACAAAAGTTACTAAACATTGATGGTGATGATATCAAGCTATTAACATTATCGGTCTGAACCATAAAATATCAATGTCCAATGCCAGACAAAACTGCATTGCAAACAAAAGCAATTTCGTCTGATATCGAACATCCACATTCTCAGATGATACTTATCTACGATCTACAATGTGAAGCTTACCACTGCTTGGGGACTGATACACTTCCCTTTGTGAGCAAAACAACTCGTTATCCCCAATCGGGGTAACCAGCAAAACTGGGGGTAACCAACTAAATTAACTCTTGTGCTAAGCCATCAAATAAGACCAGACTTTTTGACAAGTTCACTCAAACTACATAAAAAGTTGCATTGCATAAATGTCCTAACAGGTTGGAGTAGTTACTACTTACCCTTAGCTTTCACAAAACAATTTTTTTTTATAATTTAAACTGGTGAGCAAAAAGTGGAATCTGAAAAGCACCTTGAAATGAGGCTACAATAGAGGCACTGTTTCCAAGACCTTGTAACCCCAAGACCGTGAAACTCCACACCCTCCGGGTAACCCAAAACCAACCACACTGTAATCCTCATTTACCTAAACAAATCCACATGTCCAGGTCTGGGTGATGAACTAACATCCGCATTTCACAATGCTGATTCCCTGGCCACAGCTGCCACCTACAGAGCCCGGGAACATGCCTTTTGTAAGACAACTGTTAAAAAAGTGACAATTATTTCCACTGTCGAATGGTAAATTCTGTAATTACAAAGTGAACAGTTGGGGACAGAATCACAACATATATTCTCTTTTTTAAGTTCATGTTTTGGTAAATTCATATCTACCTAACCTGATCTAACCAAAATAAAACTAACCTAACCAATCCTAACCTAAGGAGTTAACCTAAGTTAACCTAATCCACATTTTCACAATTTAATGTCTTTATTCCTACAGATTCTCAACATAAAATATAAAACGTATTTGAACTAAACCTTGTATACACGTGAGTTTTAATGACACATTTGTATTTGATCAAGTGTATTTATTTAGTATAATATAAAACGTATTTGAACTAAGCCTTGTATACACGTGAGTTTTAATGACACATTTGTATTTGATCAAGTGTATTTATTTAGTATAAAATAATGCGTATTTGTATCTAAGACCTTTAAATACCACTCTTCATATTTGAAATATATATATATGACCCAGATTATAGTCTTCTCATTTAAACATGTCTAGAACCAGAGCTGGGATGTAAAGAAGTACTTTTACTTTGTTACTTTACTTACATAGAAAAGTTTACTTTTCTTGAATAAAAAGGTACATTTTTATAAGTACTGTTACTTGTATCTAAGTACAGTTAAGGTGTACTTTTCTGAATGTAATGAAGTATCCATAACTTATGTGTTAACATACTGGATCTTCTAAGATGTTTCTGACAAATGATCTCTTTCAGAACTCAGAACTGTTTGCCCCTGGCACAGATCTAAACAGACATCAGCGGAAACTACAACTGGTAATATTTTCTGATTACTATTAGCTGGCATGATTACTAGGTGGTGTACAAGTTGCAAAACATAATGCCAAGCTACCAACTTAGAATAGTACTTTTGCATTTACTTCTAGTACAATTGTTTACTTTTTTACTTGTACTTCTAAGTACATTAAAAAAAGTACTCTTACTTTTATTTAAGTAGCTTTTTTCCTAGTTACTTGTATTTTTACTCAAGTACAAAATAAATGTACTTATACCAGCTCTATCTAGAATAATCCACACATGTAGTGACACCCCACTGCCTTCCCCTCCTCCCTCCCTCCCTCCCCCTCGCTCCCTCCCACTCCCCCCCTCGTCTCTCTATTGCCAACAACAGGCAGCAACACTCATATTGAGCACTGCAAATAACATCCAAACCAAGGCAAACACTTGAAACACATTACGATGACAAACACCAGTATCTTGACAAACAACAATGCTCCACGTGTATTGCGACGGGAAATGACCCCCCTATGAGTGGCGAACCACGTTCTACAAGCCAAAGCACGTAAAAAAACTCACAGGACAATCTGTCAACCAGCACAACAAAGGCAGTCGCTACAATGATTAACGCTGCTGATTCAAATGTTTTTTATAATGATTCATAACCTCCCTCACTCGTGCAATTCAACTTATCAGGCGACATGTTACATCAATGCTACCCAGACACAACAGGTGGATCAATGACGTCAAAGTCATTGACCTCTTGCGACCTCAAAAGGTCACGTGGTCAGACACGACACAATCGACCTATTTATCTGGTCTGCAAACCTTCCTACTATTCTGCGCTTCTCTTTTCCGCAGCCCTCCACAATCCACGGATATTTCTTACAACTAACACCAATGGACGGGCAAAGAATGCTGCTAAAAATACTGAACGACTACAAATTGGTAACGCAACGAAAAAACGGCCTTGACGAGGTAACTGAAGACAGCCCATGAAAAGACTAGCAAGAAATGTTAACAGTCATGATTCAAAGAGACCAACAAAGTATAGACACACACAGCAAGCGTTATCTCTGACACCAGGGCACTATTTATAGATCTATTGAAGACATAGTTGACAGAGAGATATTGGAGACAAGGCAGAGGGAGCCACAATAGGGCGGAATGTGGCACGAACAGTCGGGCGTTTCAGGTGACGATATAAAGTGTGATTTCACCGCTATCTGATTCGCGCGAGGTGTCACATGACGTCGTATGAATGCGGGACAGTCCTTTTTTACAAACGAGCCCGCGGCGTTAATCAATACAGAGTTTACATAATTCATTTGTATAAAACACGCGTGCACCATGAATACATGTACTGGCTCTCATAAATGCTTGGTTAGCGCACACACACGTACATGTATAGTGGCACCTTACTATTAAGGCCACTTTTGGGACTAGGCATGTGACCTGAAAAGGGAGGTGACCTTACTAGAGGAGCCAAAGTGACCTGATTAGGGAGATGACCTTACTAGAGGGGCCAAAGTGACCTGATTCGGGAGGTGACCTTACTAGAGGGGCCAAAGTTACCTGATTAGGGAGGTGACCTTATTAATAATAATAATAATATTTATTTTTATAGAGTGCAATTTCCAATAAAATGCTCAGAGCGCTGTACAAGAAGCTAATATCATAGAACACTAGAGGGGTATTGATATAAATTTACACCTTAACAAAACAAATGTAATATGAGTGAAAATTTATTAAAAATAAAAGGACATTGTCGGTACTTTCACTCAGATACATCAGTTGTCTCATCAGATAAGAAGTTACCTATTTAATTTCAAATGTTGAATTCCCTCCTTCAGCCAGCCACAATCTAATATTCCACACAGATTCTCGTGAAACCATCATTATTCGTGAGGTAACGACAATGATTATTTAACACAGACAATGGATGGAGTATCTAACGGAAGGATGACCAGTTGGATAGTAAAATTTTAAAAGAATTCTATTCCAAGCGCAAATGCAAGCAGAAGGAAGATCTTGGCTTAACGATACCACCACACACATTCATCTACGCACAGCCTGATCTTATCAGATATCTGCCAGATACTATTGTCAAGTCTATTCACGTGACTACAATGAGTAGGTCATTTGTTGCAGTCATGCTCTGTGAGACTGAATACTTCCTAATGTAAAAATTACACGTAAACCCTCCAGCGACTCCCCCTTCCTTGGGAAAAAAAGGAAAGAGATAACTGAAGACTGGACACATTTCACTTCTAGTGTCTAATGAGAAATCTGAACATGAAATGGCATGTGGTATGAGGCGGACATCCAGACTGAAACCAGGGAACAGAAGACCAGGGTTGTACTGTAGCTGATCAAAACCTGTTTTGACCGCTTAGCAGTTAAAACCAGATTAAAACTTGTCAAAACCGGTCAAAACCCGACCAAAACGTATTAATACTATTGAAAAGCCTAAAACTAACCCAACATACACAACACTTCTCCTAGCTTATATTTAGCTCATATACTAATTTCACCTAGTGATAGAATGTAAATATCCACTTGCTTAAAACAAGCATAGTTGGAGATTATGAAACATCAATGCTGAGTTGTTGTGCAATTACCCTGAAGCAGTCCTTGTTCTTGCACAACTGAAACTGAATTGACACACATACTTAATAAATAAAAGCATGTGTATAACACTTATTAATTATTGTAAAGTATTCACCAGTTTCAAAGTTCTTTATATGCACAAATATTCTATAAACTATTTTAGCAGAAAAAAGGTGGCCGTGTTCTTGAATAATTCACATAGCCCGGGCCGGGCCGACTATAAATCTACATTACGGAAACGGCCTGGCTACACCCGATTCAAATACGTTGTCTGGTGTCAATTTTCGCAGTGTCATACTAATGAAAATGATTGGATTTACGTGTCATGTGTATTTTAAAATATTAATCTGAATATATAAAAGTTTTTTGTTATGCTAATGTAATACACAATTTGGGAACGGATATAAATGTATGCTTAATAGTGAAAACAACCAACGTAACACATTATGTGCACGCCACCTGGTGATTGTATTGGCATTAGCCTCTTGGCGTGGTGAAAGTGTCGACATGATTTAAATATTCAGTTGTTATGCAATATTGTACGATTTTAACAAGTACACTTTCATCAAATCAAATATATTTTGATACTTGCATTGTTTTTATAGTGATTAACAATTAATTACAGAAATATTGCACACAATAATAACTAAATTTGGTTTTGTCCGGGTTTTGACCACTTTTCAGTTCAGTTTTAACCAGGTTTTAACCAGGCGGTTAAAACCATTCAACCCAGCAGCAGGTGAGTATGGAAGTCAAGAACAGAAGAAGAAAATGGATTGGGAATGTGCTCAGAAAAAAAGAGAGATTGTCACTGCCTGATGCCTGTAACACGGACGCCAGATGGAAAGAGAAAGTGCACCACCCTAAGTCTGTACAACAACACAACAGTCACAGATTATGCTACTAGAGCTTAAGAACATTATAACTGATTGGTTATACCATGTTGAGTGTTGTCACCATTTCTGAATAAACTTAACGCTTCTTGTTCAACCAGAAGCACACGTTTGTTTGCTTAGGAATGGTCTCATACAGTCGCAAAGTCAACAAACGTTACACATTTAACATCACTCCAAACCCACCATTATCAGTACTTGGTGGGGGTCTTGCAATATTTCAAACCAAAATGGCTATCGTCAGTTTGCATTAACATGTTTCATTCGTTAGGTGATGCCACTGTATCAATTTATTCCCCCCATGATACACGTTAACAATCAAATCACCCGTGCTTAACATATTTGTGATTTTCCGAACTGACTCGACCGTCCCCATAACAATTGCAAACTGAATCGACTGTCCCCTAAACTATTACACACTGAATCGACCGTCCCCTAAACTATTACAAACTGAATCGACTGTCCCCTAAACTATTGCAAGCTGAATCGACCACCCCCTAAACTATTACAAACTGAATCGACTGTCCCCTAAACTATTGCAAGCTGAATCGACCACCCCCTAAACTATTGCAAACTGAATCGACTGTCCCCTAAACTATTGCAAGCTGAATCGACCGTCCCCTAAACTATTGCAAACTGAATCGACCACCCCCTAAACTATTGCAAACTGAATCAACCGTCCCCTAAACTATTGCAAACTGAATTGGCCATCCCCTAAACTATTATAAACTGGATCGGTCGTCCCCTAAACTATTACAAACTGAATCGACCATCTCCTAAACTATTGCAAACTGAATTGACTGCCCCCTAAACTATTTCAAACTGAGTCGACTTCCCCCTAAACTATGAAACAAAACAAAAACATGGCTCACCTTGATCGAGTCGAAGCAACACGTGACTCGTCCGTTCTGCACCTCGACGTGTGGTGGCGGATGCGCGAACTTGCACTCGACGTCAGAGCGTGTGCACTTGTTGCGCTGGTACTCCCGGCACACCTCCAGGGTGAGCCACCGGGAATCCTTCATGTTTGGGGGCGTAAAGATGGGGGCAATCATTTGGTTCACCATGGCCATAATAGTAAACAGCGGAGATAACGCGAACTGCAACACCACCTGGTGAGTGTAAGTATCACTAGTTATAACTCGGGGAGTATCGTCAACAGACCAGGGTCATTGACCTGTTGGTGAACATGGCACTTTGTGTGAACACGGTTGTCGTGGTAACAAGAAGTAAACGATGCGGTCGCAGCGACCGGCAAACTATAAAAATAAATCTATCGTTTCCGGGCGATAATTGAAGATTGGACGGCGACGAAGTCTCAGTGAATGTATGGCTGACGTCACTCTTGCTGCGGTGCTGTATTTACTGCGGAGCTGTATTTGCTGTGGAGCTGTGGTTGGCTCCACCTTGTTAGTAGTTGTGCTGTAGTTTGACGTGGAGGTCTTCACTCTGAAACAGACAACAAACTTATGAAACCATAGTCTCCGACGTCAATTCGTTAGTGGGTATCACTTGCGGAAAATGACACAATGTTGCTAGAAATGTTGTCTGTGGCACACTGTGGATAGACAGCAAGCCACGGGGGCATAGTACAAAAGGGTGTAGTTTGTGGTACAGTAACAAGAGCAGATGATTTACAATGGGGTGTAGCCACCGTGTAAAAAGAGTGATATTAACATGCATGTGAAAGATGCCTCCCACTTTGTCAACTGTTCACTGAATGACGAAGTAGACTTACATGTTACTAGGGCCCTGTGTCAAACTATTGGTGTTACTAGGGCCCTGTATCACACTGTTGGTGTTACTAGGGCCCTGTATCACACTGTTGGTGTTACTAGGGCCCTGTGTCAAACTGTTGGTGTTACTAGGGCCCTGTATCACACTGTTGGTGTTACTAGGGCCCTGTATCACACTGTTGGTGTTACTAGGGCCCTGTATCACACTGTTGGTGTTACTAGGGCCCTGTATCACACTGTTGGTGTTACTAGGGCCCTGTATCACACTGATAGTGTTGCTAGGGCCCTGTGTCACACTGATACAGGGTTACTAGGACTCTGTGTCACACTGATGCTGTGTTACTAGGGCTATGTGTCACACTGATACAGTGTTACTAGGGCCCTGTGTCACACTGATACAGTGTCACTAGGGCCCTGTGTCACACTGATACAGTGTCACTAGGGCCCTGTGTCACACTGATACAGTGTTACTAGGGCCCTGTGTCACACTGATACAGTGTTACTAGGGCCCTGTGTCACACTGATACAGTGTTACTAGGGCCCTGTGTCACACTGATACAGTGTTACTAGGGCTCTGTGTCACACTGATACAGTGTTACTAGAGCCCCATGTTAGACTGATACAGTTTCACAAGAGCCCTGTGTCACACTGATAGAGTGTTACTAGGGCCCTGTGTCACACTGATAGAGTGTTACTAGGGCCCTGTGTCACACTGATAGAGTGTTACTAGGGCCCTGTGTCACACTGATAGAGTGTTACTAGGGCCCTGTGTCACACTGATAGAGTGTTACTAGGGCCCTGTGTCACACTGATAGAGTGTTACTAGGGCCCTGTGTCACACTGATAGAGTGTTACTAGGGCCCTGTGTCACACTGATAGAGTGTTACTAGGGCCCTGTGTCACACTGATATAGTGTTACTAGGGCCCTGTGTCACACTGATAGAGTGTTACTAGGGCCCTGTGTCACACTGATATAGTGTTACTAGGGCCCTGTGTCACACTGATAGAGTGTTACTAGGGCCCTGTGTCACACTGATAGAGTGTTACTAGGGCCCTGTGTCACACTGATAGAGTGTTACTAGGGCCGTGTCACACTGATAGAGTGTTACTAGGGCCCTGTGTCACACTGATAGAGTGTTACTAGGGCCCTGTGTCACACTGATAGAGTGTTACTAGGGCCCTGTGTCACACTGATAGAGTGTTACTAGGGCCCTGTGTCACACTGATAGAGTGTTACTAGGGCCCTGTGTCACACTGATACTCTTGTCCCATCAGACAAATAACCATTACAAACCAAAGTGACAATCTTCACCTACAATACCCCAACCACCATCCGCCCACCAAACCGGCTTGCAATATCTTTCAAAGAAATTCAAAAATAATCATTCAAGTGTTGAAGACAACATTTATAGACAACAGACTTGTATGGAGGTGGAAATAGCCCAAGTCACATGAGAGGTCACATTACAGGTCACATGACAGGTCAAAACTGAATCACGTTTATGTTGCTTGCCTTCGTAAACATTTAAAAGGTGCCGTTTGCTGATGTGTGATCCTCTATTCTGCGATTTCATTTATTTTATTCACATTACTACATTCAGGTACTGCACTTGTTGAGATGAAAAATAACCACACACAGACAGTGATAACAGGTCTAATGTACCCTCTGTCTCCAATAACCCAAAAGGCCAGTTCACATATTTTGACCCAGTTAGTTGGAAGACATGAACTACGACTGACACGGAGAGATTGTGGACAATGGCAGCTATAGGGGCAGAAGCAACAAATCATTGCACCGCCAGGAGCAACTAAACCATGCCTCTGTCAATACAGGACACGTCAAGACACCAGCGCAGCTTCATGTGGGCCCAGTACAGGGAGGTCATGTCACACCTGCTGACTAACACCTGACCTACGCTGACTGCGGAATGCATGATTACAACATGGACTGTAACCAGGCACTGTATAGCATTCACACAATTGTTGTAGTTATCACTGATAAACAACACATAACGTCGCCCCCACTCATTGTCCAATATGTCGCCCCCACTCATTGTCCAATATGTCGCCCACTGCTTACGGAAATACCTGTCACCCGATAATCTGTATTCAGCAAGGAACTACATGCATGTGAGCAGAATGCACGCACGCACGCGCACACACGCACGCACACATACATGTGTACATACTTGTATATTTGCAAACACAAATGCATGTACACACATGTACATATATGCACTCACACACATGCATGCATGTACATACATGTTCATACATACAAGATTGCGAAATAGCAAGCGCAACGATCCAATCATATCAACTTACTACCAGTTGTATGTAAGTCGTCATAAATAACACTGTCCTCTCCCTTCGTCAGGCATGACTCATACTTCATAACCATACTTCAACTCTACGAAATACAAGACACCTGCTTGTAATGCCAGCCCCGGTCTGATACACAGTTATGTTGGGCCTACGTGCATAGTTGTTTCTAGCCTACATGATAGAGTTCTTCTGCGTTTCATCCATATTTGTGTCAGACCAGTACATATTCTTTTGGGAGTTGTTTCAGGCCTACATACAGAGATGTTTTGGGCCAACATACATACTTGTTTCGGGCCAGCACAGATAGTTCTTTTGGACCTACGTATTACAAAGTTGAGTTGGTGTTTATTACACAGTTTCAAGTTCTGAGCTGATGCTAAGCATATTATGCCTGAATGACTGTAGAAACATTTTTATTAATAGTTATTCATATTTTTTATATCTTGATCTTTTTAACAGCCAAAAGAAAAGTTTAAGTACTTATTTGACCATGAGAATTATTTTCTTCTTTAATCTACTGATGTTTACATAGTACTATTATCTTAATTTATTTATTGTTTTATTTAAATTTGTTTAATTTTTATTGTTTTATTTATTAGTCTTATGTAAAGCGCTATGAACATTATGGATATGGAGTTGTATAAAATAAAGATTAGTATTATTATTACTAAGGAACCAAATCTTCATTTACCAGATAATGTAACATAAAAATAAATCACATAATGTAATATAACAAGAAAGTCACATAATGTAACATAAAAAGAAGTCACATAATGTAACATAAAAAGAGGTCACATAATGTAATATAACAAGAAAGTCACATAATCGACCCACAAACTGCCCAATTTCTCAATGCACAGGTCACTCCCTAGTCACGAGGAACTGTGACAACATTTGAATAAAGGGGTATACTTCCGGGGAAGCTATGCAAATATCTACACAGTAGCACACACTCGAACGCACATACACACACACATACAGACCAATTACGTGTTATCAGATATGTGTGTTGGAGGAGATAATTGTAGGCATATCAGGTGAGGGCCCTTGTTATATGCCACCCTGTACTGGCTTCAATTGCTTGGGTCAGCTCAGTCATGTCTACTTCAGGGGGACCATGAGCACCCTTATAAAACTAGGTTTCTTGTCCACTTACATCGAACAAGCCGCAACAAACGTATCATCATGGGTAATCGAGTCTGTCATTCCGTCAATGCACTGCATTGTGGGAAATGACACTGTGCATCATGGGAAATGACACTTCGACTGGAGCGAATAATTAAACACACACACACTCACAAACACCGATGACTGTGTGCTTGCAACAAACATGAGGAATTTACCGAACACTGCTGTCTTTGTGCGGCTGCACATAAATCACTACGCTGGCCCTCAGAAACTGAAAGCAACCTGCAAACAGCTGTCAAACCCAAACGGAGACGTAAGTGCTCCACGTAAATGAGGTGTTTTTTTGAGGTTGCTAGGATGGTGAATTCACTGGGCCATTATGCATCAGGTAGTCGCTGTTTGACAGTCCCATCATTTCTGAATTACACTGCAAGCAGCGTGGAGGCGTTCTATTCACCACCGCAGCACGATGCATAAACTCCTCCAATGCTCTTTCCACGTGTTCCATTTCATGTGCTTAAAATGACCCAACAATGACAAACTATCGCACATTTTTCCTCACAAAAGTATTACGACATGTACTTAAAAAGTCTACACAATCAAAGTTCCAAACTCGAAAGAAATTGCACTCATGGCTGCCAGGGAAGTCGATCATGGCTGCCAGGGAAGTCGGTGCTGATTCGTGATATGAGGACTCTATTCAAGTGCCTTGTGCATGACTGGTCAGGAACACAGGAGACATGCACTATCTCATTACACGTATTCACACTGTTGCCATATAGCTCACTACAATAATGGCGACATTATCTCTAGTTCTACTTGCTGTAGTGTTCAGCACAGTTCACTGTAAGGTGTCTGTGTCTATATTATACAATACATATATATCTTGCAAACGCAATATATGTATATACACCCCCTAAGTACAGACCCTTTAGTACAGACCCCCCTCAGTACAAACTCTCCTAAATACAGACCTCCTAAGTAGACTCCCATCAGTACAGATCCCCCAAGTACAGACTTCCTCAGTACACCCCCTCAGTATACCCCCCTCCCCCAGACTATGTCCTCCACCTATTTCAAGGTGCTGCCAGGCCTAATATAAGCCCCTGTCTTCTCCCTTTGGGCTCCCCCTTAGTTGATAATATTGAACACTATCTGAGAATTGGCCCCCATGGACCCCTTGAACTAACTACCCTCTACAACCAAAGTCTCCAAGGTCCCATTATTGACAATAAGTAATTCAAGTGAAGAATTCAAATTAGCAGACTGCACAAGGTATGGACTGGCCGTTAGAAACACTGATGAGTGGATGATAATGACAGAGTGATTGCCTCATTTACTGGGTCTTCATTGCCTGAGTGCAGCCTTCAAAAGGTAATGATATTACCTTCCTGTTCAAACAACACAATGGTCTAGTCGGCAACTCAAATAGAACCTGTGAGTCACATCCCAGGATGAGGTCAAAGTTTAAAGTTGTTATTTCTACAGCTTTAGCTTCAGTCCGTTGGACATAAAACTGCTAAATCTATAGCTCAGATCGGCTAGACAGGTATAAAACATCTGGATAAAACGCATACGCTGAATTCATCGAATTACTGAATTAATGCGCCTCCAAAAACGTGATGAGTCGATAGCTTCCAGGCCCATGCAGCATCTGGAACTTGTGACTTTGGATGCCAATCTTGTTAAGATTGGCATCCAGATTAGCCAAGATAGCAAACACATGGTAACATCTAGTTAAGTAACTTTCAGTTTGTTTAAACTTCATTTACACCAGTTATGTAAACAAATTAGAATTATTATTGCTACTATTAATCATTATTATAACAAATGTTATTTCTAAAAAAATGATTACTCTGTGTTTTTGTTAGATCCTTTATCAAAATAGTAATGTTAATAGACATATTTTCACCAGATTTAATATGCATTTTCTATAACATATTTACAACTATTATTTAGGGATTTTAATGGTAGACAAAACTGCACTGACATACAAGAAATGCCTTTTTAAGACTAGCATATGTTGTTATTAATTGTATTTTAAAGTGTTTAGTTTGCAAACTTCACCAAATAAACCATTCATCTCCTGAAAGGGCAGATTATTTTCTATGCATAATAGCGAGATAACACAAGTCAGTTCACTTTGACTAACATGCCCACTTAAGACAATCACCCAACATGTTTGCATGGTAAACATACATTTTTCAGTTTTTGGTTACCATTTTAAATTTATTTTATGCCATTAAACACATAGAAATACAAACGTCACTGACTTTACAGCAACTGAACCTCTTCCTTCTGTAACATTTAATCTTAGTGGTCAGCGTGTAACATAGGCGTAGCAAATAGGTGTTGCAAAAATGAAATCAGATGCTTGGCATCTCAGGATAAAAACACACATTGGTGATATCTACAGCACTGAAATGGTCAGCAAACAAAATGACGATTCATGAGAGAAAGCACGTCCTCCAGACACGTCCGCCATCTTGTTATGATGTCATAACCTCACAGATTTCTATATCGAGTAACTAATCCACCAGTCCCGACCCGTTTCTCAACAAACAGCACTTAAGTACAGACAGGTTGGTCCTTTGATAACCAGACTTTGTTCAAATAGTGTGAATGCGCACTGACAATGCGCACACTATTTTTAAGCACATTATGGGTGCACCACTGACAAACCCACCAACAGCCTGTCATACCTGAAAGTGCACATTCAAACTGTGAGGGTGTAATCCAACCCCCTCACTCACCCACACACAAACACATCATTGATATCCTTACACCAGCTGAACAAACAAGTATACAAGGCCAGGGGACCATTTCACTAACATTCTTATGAGCTCATAGAGTATACAAGGCCAGGGGACCATCTCACTAACATTCTTATCAGCTCATAGAGTATACAAGACCAGGGGACCATCTCACTAACATTCTTATGAGCTCATAAAGCATACAAGACCAGGGGACCACCTCACTAACATTCTTATGAGCTCATAAAGCATACAAGACCAGTTGACCATCTCACTAACATTCTTATGAGCTCATAAAGCATACAAGACCAGTTGACCATCTCACTAACATTCTTATGAGCTCATAAAGCATACAAGACCAGTGGACCATCTCACTAACATTCTTATGAGCTCATAAAGTATACAAGACCAGTTGACCATCTCACTAACATTCTTATGAGCTCATAAAGCATACAAGACCAGTTGACCATCTCACTAACATTCTTCTGAGCTCATAAAGTATACAAGACCAGTTGACCATTTCACTAACATTCTTATGAGCTCATAAAGCATACAAGACCAGGGGACCATCTCACTAACATTCTTATGAGCTCATAAAGCATACAAGACCAGTTGACCATCTCACTAACATTCTTATGAGCTCATAAAGCATACAAGACCAGTGGACCATCTTACTAACATTCTTATGAGCTCATAAAGTATACAAGACCAGTTGACCATCTCACTAACATTCTTATGAGCTCATAAAGTATACAAGACCAGTGGACCATCTCCCTAACATTCTTATGAGCTCATAAAGCATACAAGGCCAGAGGACCATTTCACTAACATTCTTATGAGCTCATAAAGCATACAAGACCAGTGGACCATCTCACTAACATTCTTATGAGCTCATAAAGCATACAAGACCAGGGGACCATCTCACTAACATTCTTATGAGCTCATAAAGCATACAAGGCCAGAGGACCATCTCACTAACATTCTTATGAGCTCATAAAGCATACAAGACCAGGGGACCATCTCACTAACATTCTTATGAGCTCATAAAGCATACAAGGCCAGTGGACCATCTCACTAACATTCTTATGAGCTCATAAAGCATACAAGACCAGTGGACCATCTCCCTAACATTCTTATGAGCTCATAAAGCATACAAGGCCAGAGGACCATTTCGCTCATATGCCTGATTTTGCTCTTAAAAATAATATTCGCTCTTTAACAGTGAACTTGTGAACTTAAAACGGTTACCACCAGGGTGCACCATTAGGGCACTTTTGCCGGTGTGTCAGAGAAATAGTGTCCCCAGTGATACGGCGACTGTTTTTTGCATGTTGAAAAAGCTTAATTCCAACAACGGATTTTGTTTAATGATTAATTTTCCTTATAAGCTCATTACCTTCATGAAAGAATCCCCGAGGATGAGTATTAAGTCAGCATGAACCATTCACCAGAGCTTACATCTTTCTACTACCTAGCACAACATTATCTCAACTCTCTTATATGCCAGCATGCAAGTATTCTCCGGGAAACATACCTTCATGTCCAGTACATTGACTGTTCAGTGACTTTGCATGTGGTACTACAGCACCCAGACAGTGGAATGCCAAGAGTCATTCCCTCATCCAAAGCCCTCAACAAGTTTTAGGAAATCTTTAAAGACTCACTTTTTATTAGCCTTTTTATATAGATGTTTTAAACTAATTTCATTTATTGATGTTTTATCATGATAGACATTTGAATATTTTGTATTAACTGTTTTTACCAAATTTAAAAGTTTTATTTATGATATATTTATATGTATATTTTTTAGTGAACTCTACAAATTATATTAATAGCTTTAGCTTGTCTTTTTTACAATTCTATTTATGCAGTACGTTGATTCACCAAGTCGGAATTAGCGCTTTAAAAATACACTATTATGTTGCAACCTTCTAATGCAATGGGACAGTTTCCTTTCAGTCATATTAAAGTCACACTTTTTTCTGATACAAGTCACTTTGTCATAGAATCCAACATAGTTGTCTTCTTCTTCTTTCTTCAATCCTCAACGGCAAATCAAAATAAACACTGACAAAAGAACGTTATTAGCTTCAGGTGGGGGACACCCGGCAAACAGTGTAACCAATACGCATACAAAGACATCCACTGGCAGCAGATGAAAGGGGACTTGAATGGGGACATTCTCCAGGCTACACCCTCCCCAGGGCTATTGAACAGGGACAAAACAAGGCAGCATGTCACATTGAGTAGGCAATACCTGGATGATTTACACTGGAGATGGAAGGATGGGGACGGTAGGAGAGTGAAAGAGGGAGGGAAGGAGGTACGGAGTGAGGGAGAGGAAGGAAGGAGGTAGGCAGGTAGGGAGAGGAAGGAGGGAGGTAGGGAGGTAGATTTAACAAGATTTAACAAGATTGCCACCCAGAGAATTAACTCTAGGTAGCATGTGGACAAGGAAGCCCTTGGCTTTTCGAGAGTCCGACCTTTTTATCTATGTGTATCCCGCCCGTCTGAGGTATGTGTCGATTTTATTTTTAAACATATTCACGCTACTAGCACCCACACAATCAGCAGGTAATCTGTTCCATTCATTTACAGTCCTTTGTGAAAATGAAAACTTTCTTATATCCAATCTACTCTGCTCCTTTGCTAATGCAAGATCATGTCCTCTAGTCCTTCTATCTTTCTTAACTGAGAAAAACATATTTCTATCAATATTTTCATAACCCTTCAATATTTTAAACACTTCTATCTGATCTCCTCTCAATCTCCTGGTCTCTAGTGTTGTTAAACCGCATTTTTTTAGGCGTATTTCATAACTAAGATCCCTCAGATTTTGTATCATTTTAGTTGCTCTCCTCTGCACTCTTTCTAGCATATCTATGTCCTTCCTGCGATATGGCCTCCACGCTTGAATACAATATTCTAAATGAGGCCTAACTATTGTTTTGTACAGCGGTATTATTAGCTCTTTTTCCTTATACGTTATGTTTCGCCTAATTAATCCAAGGATTTGATTTCCCTTTGAAGCTGCAATTCCGCACTGCTCTGAAATCTTCATATCAGCACTAACGGTTAACCCTAAGTCCTTTTCTTTTACAGTAGTACTTAGTACAGTACCCCCCATTGTATATTCTACCTCTTCGTTCCCATGTCCTGTGTGGAGGCATTTACATTTCCCAAAATTGAACATCATTTGCCATTTTTCAGACCATTTCATCAACCTGTCAAGATCATCTTGTAAATGCTGTCTATCTCCATCACTTTTAATCCTTCTAAACACTTTTGTATCATCCGCAAATTTCAACACCTTGCTTGTTATTTCATCATCCAAATCGTTGATGTATATTAAGAATAATATAGGACCTAATACTGATCCCTGTGGTACCCCACTCAATACCGATTTCCAGTTTGAAGCCTCCCCATCAACTACTACACGTTGTCTTCTGTCAATCAGCCATTGTTCTATCCAGTTTATTATATCATTTCCTATGCCATGGGCCTTTAGTTTAAGCAGTAATCTTTGATGTGGTACTTTGTCAAAAGCTTTTTGAAAATCTAAGTAGACGATATCTACTGGTGTTCCCTCATCTACCCACTTAGTGATGTCTTCCAAAAAACATAACATATTTGTTAAGCATGACCTCGCTTTAAAAAAACCATGTTGAGATGGGTTTATCAAGTTTTGTTTAACAAGAAAATCCACCATGTGATCTTTAATTAGTCTTTCTAATAATTTACAAATCACTGATGTTAAACTCACTGGTCTATAGTTCTCTGACTTGTTTCTCGAACCTTTTTTGAATAACGGTATAATGTTTGCTTCTTTCCATTCTAAAGGAACCACTCCCTCTTCTAATGACAAGTTGAAAACTGTTGCAAGTGGTATGCTAATTTGTTCTACAATTTCCAATAGTAGTTTGGGTGGAATACCATCCACTCCAGGTGATTTATTTTCCTTCATAGCCCTTATTTTCTTAGCTACCATTTCCGGGGTTACAATTAATTGTCCTAAATAGTCTGAATCTGCCCCCTTGAACTTAGCCTCTGGTATTGGCAGTGAACTAATATCTTCCCTGGTAAACACTGAACTAAAGTACTCATTCAGGTCTTCTGCCATTGTGAATCCCTCTGATATTATAGTTCCAGCACTATCTTCTAGAGGACCGACCTTATCTTGAACTTTCTGTTTGCTTCGAACATAAGGGTAGGGAGAGGAAGAAGGGAGGTAGGGATGGAGGGAGAGGAAGGTACGGAGGGAGACAGGATAGTGTTATATATTTTTACTTGTGTTATTTATAAACACTTCTGATCTTATTTTAGACAAATGCAGTGTCTAAATAAATGTACTTTGAAGGACGATAGACAGGCGCAATTACAATTTATGCCTCTACAGAACCAATGGGACACTGTAACCCCAAAACATCCCCTCCCTCTCCCCTGTCAAACCCATCTTGGCACCCCTACAGCATCAGTGGCCTGGAAAAAGGGTGGGACACCTCTTTTTTCACAAACAACACCTACTGCCTCGCCCGCCCGGTGACTCACACCACTAAATAAGGCTAACACCCTGTACGACTACGCTACATTAGCCTCCGTGACCTCGGGCTAACACAAATGTCACCGGGACAGAACAGAACTAAAAAACGCCACCAAGTAAGCATGTTTTATGGGTGGCAGCGGATTAAGGCCAGTAGCACCACGTGGCGCAGGCGAGCTGACAGAACCAGTTTACAGTGCACATAAAGACAGCATCTAGAGTGGTGTGGCAGGCTCAGACACTGTAAACACTAACTCAGCCAGATGACATCCTGTGCCACCAGCAGTGACAGGGTGACAAATGACAAGCAGGCACTGTGTGTGTGTGTGTGTGGGGGGGGGGGGGGCACGGTTGAAGCATGATGACACATGGTGATGCAACCTGATCAGCCAAAGACAGACAACTGCTTAGTAGTATCCACATGCCTCCAGGGTGATGATGCCTCCAGTTGTCATGGGTGTTTTTGTGGAGGATGCCTTTATGGTTGTGATGCCTCCTGGGCATACTATCTCCAGGGCATGCTTCCACGGCATGATGCCTCAAGCAGGAGTGCACGGTGCAGCACCACACAGGACGGTGCAGCTCCACACAGGACGGTGCAGCACCACACAAGACGGTGCCGCACCACACAGGATGGTGCAGCACCACACAGGATGGTGCAGCACCACACAGGATGGTGCAGCACCACTCAGGATGGTGCAGCACCACACAGGATGGTGCAGCACCACTCAGGATGGTGCAGCTCCAAACAAGGCAGTGCAGCTCCAGAGACTGACGGGTGAGCACAGCATGACACAGTCTACCTGATGTAAGGACTAGTCCCTATAAGTGGAACCCAGGGAGAAGCTCTGCCAGGGCGCAGACTCACCCCAGGCTCCAGGGGCCTTCCCTTGGCAGGGGAGAGTCCCCTTGGTTGAGACCCGTCTACCCATCTTTTGGATGGGCTCAGTTTGTTTTGGATGTTTGGAAATTTGAATTAAAAAAATTTAGTTATATATTATTGACTCCCACAGCTATATATGTCTGTTACGCTTTGAAAGTGTGTAATACTTGGGTGTGTGTATGTGTGTGTGCATGCGTGCGTGCGTAACTGTGTGTATGTATGTGTGTGTGTTACTGCGTATGTATGTACCTGTGTGCGTGTATATGTGCGTGCGTTTGGACTAGATTGTACGATTGCATGTGCGTGTCTTTGCAAGCGTGCATGCGTGCGTTTGTACGATTGCGTGTGCGGACTGGGACATTTTTAGACTGTAAAAATGTGATCATGCATAAAGACTTGCTACACATTCATAGTTGCTGCCAATGGTTACTTGCAAAGTGTGTGTGTATACATATAAACACACCAACCATACTAGTGCCCGATGCCCCAGTAGGGGTCTTGCACTCTCAACAAACAGAAACACAACTCTTCTTGTTAAAATATCAAAATCTAACAACAGAAAACTTGGGGATGTTGCGGGTTTTCGAACATAGGTTTTACCCTCTGTCGGCCTCGGGACGTGAGTTTGCTGGGAGAAATGACAGACACAATGACAGCCATCACACGTTGAGCAGCTGACACTCAAATGAGGTCTGCCACATAAAGCACACACCACATAAGACAAAAGCCAGAGAGAACACACACCCACGCCTCGCTCAGTCAATAGAACACACACCCACGCCTCGCTCAGTCAATAGAACACACACCCACGCCTCGCTCAGTCAATTACAGGGGACCAGCACAAAAACTTAACAGTATTACATAATTACATGACAAATTCAAGATCAACTGTCCCAAGATTTCTACTGGTGCGAGCTGGAAAACACCCCATACAGTACCCTGCTTAACATTTGCCATGGGGCGGAACCCAAGTTAGGCAGAATACAAACCAATATCAACATTTTACTAACCCAAATTGTACAGAACAAATTATTCTAGAATATGTCATTCCTTTGTTGAAAATTAATGAGTAAAATCATGATAAATTTTTCATACAAATCCAACATACTTTCACACATTCACTGGATGACTTAAAATCTATATATGATTATTTTATATTAATGATTTATACATAATTGTAAATGTAAATAATCGTTTGTTGGCAAAACACTAATGATGCCATTATTTACTGCAATTATTGCTAATGTATACCTGCCACAGCAATTTACATAATGGCATTCCTAAGTGAATGACATTAGATTCAATTCACTGGCTATGCAAATGACACTATTAAAATGACATTCCAGATTAGTTTTTTCCTGTTTTTCAAAAGCCTAGCTGCAAGCAATGAGATGTCATTCAAATGTCGCTGACGCATTGACACATCACAATTGGTCACGCCATCACTGCGTCATTCTCAAGGTCACCTTCGTCATTCTCAAGGTCGCTCTCAAACGTTTCCATTGCGAATCACACATTGTGAAACAGACAATTTCAGGTTATTTTGCCGACTCATCATCTTCAGGATAAGTTGACAGTCATTGAGTTGTACATAATAATACACTTATTACACAAAAGCTAGTTCTACCCAATTACACTGCGACCTGACCTCGGTGACCTGACCTTATGACGACCTGACCTCAGAATGGCCGTACGGCAGACCTGATAAAATCACAGCAGATTGATGAAATAATTAAATATTAACATATTCGTTTTTTCAGAAGTTTAAAAAAGATTGCGTGGAGAAATGAAACCTACACGTTATCACTGATAGAATAGGATATAGTGGTCTGACCCCAGGTGCAGGAAATAACAAGTATTATGCAACTGCCGCCAGATCTGACCTCCCTGACACTGAGGTCGTTAATCACTGACAGTGACATGGCCAACGACACTCCACCTGACATGACACAGCTGTTACTGTTGTGAGACACACACATATCACACTGGCTGGATATCCCTGGATATCAGGCAGGGCTGGTCACTACTTAACCATACACTTCAAAAAACATTGATTTTATTAATTTATTTGTTCTTAGTCACAATAAAATCAGCATAAACAAAACAGTATCAGTTAACCTTATTTGCAGTGGAAACTATTCAGGGTAAAACCCACAGAAACAGAGACAGACAACAGGATACAGTCAGTGACTACGGAATAACTCGACGGGCCGAGAATAGCGCAGCCTCATTTTGAGTGTGGCGGTTGGAAAAACCGCATTGACACTCACTGCGCCCTCCAGTGTGCACATTTATTGCATTTTATGCGTGGAAACTTATTTCGCGACTGTCGCGAACTGATTCAGCGAGACGGAATCAATAGTAATGGGCAGCGCAGGCAGTGCGGCGCAGACTGGGCGGCACAGACAGGCAATTAAGACACGCCACAGTCACACCGCTGAATGCTACTGACCGGAAGTGGAGAAATACACTTTTTATGAATTATTTTTATACTGATACATATTTTAGAAGTCCTATATTTAAATATTGGACTACCCAATTGTATACTTAAAGTTTAATGCACATGTTCTATATTTTTATTACTCTATTTTTTATTTCATGTGTGTCTATATTTTTGTATTTTATTTATTAATTTATTATTTTTAAATACCTGTATTGAATGTACATATGGACTTTTGTCTGAAATAAAAACATTATTATTATATTTACTGTCACAGCGTGAAAGGACAGTGGTCACTCCTGCGGAGTACTGGTCAACATCGTGTGTAAGGCAGTGCTTGCTGATGTTCTACACTTCCTTCTAAAGATAAATCATATTAATACTAATATAATGACAGTATTTTCCCGTGAATTAAGGGTTGAAGTGGAGGACTGGAACATATATGTTGTATATTGAAAGTGCACTTACACTTATACGCACATGTCACACACATGTAATTATATGCATGCACATTCGCACACATATAGTGACATGCACACTTGCAAACACATGTTTCTCATGATATTGCAACTCTTAAATTCACCAATGTTTTGTAGTGATGCGGTAGATAATAAGTATCAAAATGTGAGAACTGCCCTAACATTACAAGTGATACAGGCAGCTGTGGAATCAACAAACCACTGCTTGAGGGGGCACATTAACACCCTTCATGAGCTCTGGGGGTGCCACGACTCATGGAGGGTGTAGGGAAAATGTACAGCCCCTATGCTGGGGGGTGCCATGATTCACATAGGGCGAAGGGAAAGTATACAGCCCCTATCCTGCCAGTGTCATGACTCACAAAGGGAAAGTATACAGCTCCTATCCTGCCAGTGTCATGACCCACAAAGGGAAAGTATACAGCTCCTATCCTGCCAGTGCCATGACCCACAAAGGGAAAGTATACAGCCCCTATCCTGCCAGTGTCATGACCCACAAAGGGAAAGTATACAGCTCCTATCCTGCCAGTGCCATGACTCACAAAGGGAAAGTATACAGCTCCTATCCTGCCAGTGCCATGACTCACAAAGGGAAAGTATACAGCCCCTATCCTGCCAGTGCCATGACCCACAAAGGGAAAGTATACAGCCCCTATCCTGCCAGTGTCTTGACTCACAAAGGGAAAGTATACAGCTCCTATCCTGCCAGTGTCATGACTCACAAAGGGAAAGTATACAGCTCCTATCCTGCCAGTGTCATGACCCACAAAGGGAAAGTATACAGCTCCTATCCTGCCAGTGCCATGGCCCACAAAGGGAAAGTATACAGCCCCTATCCTGCCAGTGTCATGACTCACAAAGGGAAAGTATACAGCTCCTATCCTGCCAGTGTCATGACCCACAAAGGGAAAGTATACAGCTCCTATCCTGCCAGTGCCATGACCCACAAAGGGAAAGTATACAGCTCCTATCCTGCCAGTGCCATGACTCACAAAGGGAAAGTATACAGCCCCTATCCTGCCAGTGCCATGACCCACAAAGGGAAAGTATACAGCCCCTATCCTGCCAGTGCCATGACCCACAAAGGGAAAGTATACAGCCCCTATCCTGCCAGAGCCATGACCCACAAAGGGAAAGTATACAGCCCCTATCCTGCCAGTGTCATGACCCACAAAGGGAAAGTATACAGCTCCTATCCTGCCAGTGCCATGACCCACAAAGGGAAAGTATACAGCTCCTATCCTGCCCGTGTCATGACCCACAAAGGGAAAGTATACAGCTCCTATCCTGCCCGTGTCATGACCCACAAAGGGAAAGTATACAGCTCCTATCCTGCCAGTGTCATGACCCACAAAGGGAAAGTATACAGCTCCTATCCTGCCCGTGTCATGACCCACAAAGGGAAAGTATACAGCTCCTATCCTGCCCGTGTCATGACCCACAAAGGGAAAGTATACAGCTCCTATCCTGCCCGTGTCATGACCCACAAAGGGAAAGTATACAGCTCCTATCCTGCCCGTGTCATGACCCACAAAGGGAAAGTATACAGCTCCTATCCTGCCCGTGTCATGACCCACAAAGGGAAAGTATACAGCTCCTATCCTGCCCGTGTCATGACCCACAAAGGGAAAGTATACAGCTCCTATCCTGCCAGTGTCATGACCCACAAAGGGAAAGTATACAGCTCCTATCCTGCCAGTGCCATGACTCACAAAGGGAAAGTATACAGCTCCTATCCTGCCAGTGTCATGACCCACAAAGGGAAAGTATACAGCTCCTATCCTGGGGGAGAGTGCCTTGACTCCCACAGAGGGAAATATACAGTCCCTATATCTGACAAGCCTCATTTAAAAGACTTCATACTTCATCAGACCTGCCACTGCCAACAACTTATCTAAACATGCGGGGAGTATTCAGCCATGCAATCACCGTACACAGACTAGTGAACTAAACACACTGTCCATCCTAACGAATGAACAGTCTCCAGTAAATTACAACAATCATATATAAACGACCCTTGCATCAAACACCAGCAAGTAGACTGGAACTCTCCCACTCTCCCCAGCCGAAACCTATTAATTTACCCCCACGCTGTCATAGTAATCACACGGAAGTACAATTAATCGTCCTCAAAATTGCACTTGCAATGCTTGTTGTAATAATAACATGTGTGGGCCTGGGGTGAGGGTTGAGAGAAGGGGTATAAAAGGGGGATATGTGGTGGAGGGATATCAATAATTTCCCAGGGTAAACACCTTCTTCCTCTCCTCACATCTCCTTCATTAGGTGATATACCTCATTAGTTGATTATATTTTTTCAACTTATCCTCTTCTCCAGATTAGTTAGTGCAAAACTGAATGACAGATTTCCTTTCCGGTTAACCAAACAAATGAGTAACTGCTGGGTTCAACTGCCATAACCGGTGGCTGCTAAACATTTACATTCAGGATATAAATTCCCACGAATCGGCGACATAAATCTTGTTGTGGGCGGATGACTCAACGCAGAATCATTTTTTTGTAATTTCTCATACTTTGGCTGATGAACAGCTGATGCATACTGGGAGACGAAGTGCATGCTGGGAAGTCATTAACATGCCATCGCATCCATTTGGGTCCATCATGGCAACACCACATGTCGACACACCGGGCCAAGTCGTCACGGCAACCAAACAGCCATAACAAAGTGAGGAATTCTCCACAGGGCTGAATGATTTAGTTTTTTTTTTCTCTGGGCACTGATAAATGCAGCCGGCTTCTGAGAATAGTTCCCCAGCCGCAGCAGACAACGTAGAGCAGCTCTAAGATGTGCTCTAGGAATGGCCAGGGCAGGAAACAAATGCAAGATTTCAAGGATGCACAACTGCGGAAATAGCGGGTTGACAAGCAGTTACCTCAAGTCTGCCCTGGGGATCAGGATGTGGGACTAAACTGTTAATTGAATCCTCATATCACCTATATATGTAGGTTGTTGCTCTGTCCTATATGGATCTATAGTAATAAATTTTGTCTTGCAGTCTTTGGCATTCAGTTAGACCTTCATATTGACAGGGTTGCACCTGAATGTGTGTAAGCTCACATATTCACGTGTATGTACAATTGTATACACAAACACATGTATGCGCACACATAACACATATTTAAGGGCGCGCACGCACGTAACACATGCACGCACAAACACACAATCAGACATGTATCCATACAATCATGCACACACATTTATAAATTACGTAACTGTATTTTTCTACGGTTCATTCCTAAACCGACGTATCATTCCGCCTACTTCCTCACGCACATATCATATCCTCACACAACCCATTTACTACTCTAAAAGTCCAACAAATCTAGTTCCTCAAACCCAGCCAGCTACCCTACTAACCGCCCCCATACTAACCCCCTCCTAGCACACTCTCCCCTATAGCACCCCACAGCTCATGAATGCTACACCTGATACCCCACACATCACTTTCAATTAGATCTCCACAGCTGAGCTGTACATTTTTATTGTCCATGCGGTTGCCGTGGGTTACGTAACCGCCCGGCCAGCACCACTGGTGCTGCAACATAGGATAATTCATCGCTGAATCAAACCGGTTCTTGCATAAAAAATCCACATATGCGCAGTTACTTGGCTAGGACGCACTTGCATACATTAGCCATCGGGACAGTGCTCTTCTTGGAAAGCTGCCTATCTGCACACTATCTGCATTGTAGACACATTTGCAGCTCGAATGCTTCACAAAGAAGCCCTGGGGCAGAGCGGCCATATGACCGACCGGTTAACCAAATACTCTGCAGGAGTCCCACGCATACACGTGGCTCTTCAGCCCAGACACCACAGTGTGTCAGTATGTTCCAGTCGGCGCAGTAACCACTGCGGGACAGTTTGAATAAAATAAACTTGTTATTCACCCACATCCGTTGAGGTGTTAATTCAGCCAGAGAAAATCATCATTTCATACACAATAGCTGTCTATGACGATACCAAGACAAAATCAGTTTTCACAATGCATCAACCAACTGAATGTATACATCATTAATTGTCTATGGAACTAAACTTCGGAATTCAACGAATGTCAGTTTTACCGATATTCGTTTGTATCACTGTTTTACATCACGCTACAGCAAACATTGTATTAGAAGGCCACTGTGAGTGGGTGACATATTACAATGTAGTCCTTTTATAATGTACCAAAACGTAA
Organism: Escarpia spicata; assembly: GCA_963995525.1. NCBI lineage: Eukaryota > Metazoa > Annelida > Polychaeta > Sabellida > Siboglinidae > Escarpia > Escarpia spicata. The sequence continues at coordinate 5,636,666 of OZ023207.1, forward strand.
GTAATAATATACATAGACCTGTATCATGTACTCTTATTGTATCATTTATTAAATCAATATTAAGAAAAAACTACTACAGATTATTGAGAAAGGAGTAGCACAATATTATAAGTAGGTTTGCTTCAATGGTGCTTCTTTCAAACTTGTCACCAATGAGCTTTGCATATTTAATTGGTGAATGTATTTAATGTGTCTGATGTGTTTGAATAACCACACACACACGATTGACTGACTGATTGATTGATTGATTGAAGAAGGCTGTACATGTTCCCCTAATGATACATTCTCCCACGACCCTCAACCCTCTTAATTTACTATATCAAATTTGTCACCAAAAGTAAAGTAAAAGTAAGTTCTTATATAGCGCAGTATCCAGTCCTTTGGACTGGTCAAAGCGCTTCACACTTTACTCCCTGGCAGACCTGTTCAATCTGAGACAAAAACATGGCAATTGTTATAATTGAAGTGTAGCCCCATTGGTGGACATACTTTGTCCAGTAATCCACTGGACACACAGACAGCTAGTGACCACACAGAGTGGAGTGGTTTGTGCACTGGTCAATAATCACTGCTGACCACTCCAGGCAAGGTAGAATGTCTTGACACTTCCTTCTGAGCGCTACGTCAACAACGCTTTAGTCTAAGTAGGGTGTACGTGTACCAGTGTTGACCTATATCTATAACACTCAATGTTACTGCTCATTTCCAGTCAGTATATTCCGCTTTCCCCTCCTTCGCCTTTCCCTCCTTCGCCTTCCCCTCCTTCGTTTCCAATCCCTATTCCCTCACTCCTTTACCTGTGTCCTGTCCCTTATCCCCACCCTTCATTCTCACCCCTTTACCTTTATCCTGTCCCTTATGCACCCCACCCTTCATTCTCACCCCTTTACCTTTATCCTGTCCCTTATGCACCCCACCCTTCATTCTCACCCCTTTACCTTTATCCTGTCCCTTATGCACCCCACCCTTCATTCTCACCCCTTTACCTTTGTCCTGTCCCTTACGCACCCCACCTTTCATTCTCACCTCTTTACCTCTGTCCTGTCCCTTACGCACCCCACCCTTCATTCTTAACCATCCCACATATTTGACCCCTCTCTTCCCTCCGTGACACCCCTTCTCTCCCTCTCTGCTTCTTCATCTTCCCTTCCACTCCCAGTTTGGTCCACCCTATCCCACACAACCCCCACACCCCCTCCCCATCTCACCCCCACCAACACACACTGACCTCTCAGCACAGGTCACTCGGTCAACTGTCATGTCACATGACCCAGAGTGATCCTTCATGAGGAGCTTCATTGTCCACTGGTCAACTAACCTTTGACCTCAGTGGGTGAATCCCTCCCATTGATGTGCCAACATGTCAGAGATAAACAGGGTCCAGTCTCTGCCCCAATAATCTCCCCTCTCCCTCCCGCCTGTGTGCCCTGGGAACCCAGATTCCTCTCCCGGACACTCAAGCAGTGTCTCTTCCCTCTGGCAAGTAACTTCCCATCACTGGGTGTCGCACTTACATTTATCCGTGCGATTAGATTTATCCAGGTGTTAAATAATATCCAGGTGACGTTTCTGCGCATGCGCGTATCTAGAGGAATGTATTTACCGCCAGCTACGACTGTCACGTTTTCATTTATCCGGGCGTTATGTATGTTTATATATATATGTCTATATATATACATAAATTTTCAAATGTTTGCTTCCAACACATATAAACAATTTCTGTCGTAAAACAGTTTCCTCTCCACGCACACGTCACGTGACTTACTCTTATACTTGGTCACAAATCTTAAACAGCAAATTATAATTATGTATTCTAACTATAACGCTCGTATTACGACAACAAACGAAACATATTTAACTACTGGATATTATGTATCACTACATGATCTACTGGTGTCAAATATTATGCCTTACATATGCACATAAACATCACCCGGATAAAATTTAACGCCCGGATAAATGTAAGTGTGACACCGTCCGTGGGAATAATTCCGGTGGTTAGTCAATTGTTATAGATCCACGTGTCCTCTCCTCCAGACACCAGGTTCAAACGCAGTGTGTTATGTAGTTTATAGTCTGATATTTGTTATCAAAATCATGGTACAAAGTATATAATGTATAGGAAAGTTCTTATATAGCGAAGTAGCCAGTCCTTAGGTCTGCACAAAGCACTTTACACTTAAGTCAAATCAAACAACATCTTAACTTTTCGGGGAAGCTTTCAGCAATGCAGCAGTACACAAATATCCTCGACTGTCTATAACCAGGTACTCATTCATACATCTTAGCAAAGTGAAGACACATAGACTGAACAAACTTGCTGAAGACTTGAAACAGGAACAAGAGGACTTAGACACAGAATCTCTCAATAGCGAGTCTGTCGCTCTAACCATATATATGTAAACATTATAAGTATTGAACTTCTTACATTTTGTTCAACATATAGTATTAATAGATATTATGACCTCTCCACATGTTCTTGTAAATGTGGTTTGTTGAAATAAATTCATTAAAAAATATGTATAATTTTATATATCGAGTTTCACTGCAATGACAAGTTTTTTTTGAACGACCCATTTCATTAGGGTGTTTCTGAGTGACATTTTGTGCTGACCTATTGTATACTGATGACAGGCAGTGAGGTGGGTCAGACTGGACCAGAGTACACATGTCATCCTTACTGCCATTATCTATTACCTCCAAGTGTCACTGCGCCTACCTACCATATACAGAGATATGCCTGCAGTGTTCATTGTTTGCCTACGAGAATTTTTGTGTATATAACCGGGGACCGTTTCACTAAGATAAAGCTCAAACTGTAAATCACTACACAGAATCAGTTGTAAAAATTTAGGAGCATTGTCCGTTCAAGATCCACATGGTAATTTTGATGTAAAAATGTGTAACGTAAAATGCAGAATCCAACTAACAACAGGCAATAATCACTGTTGACAACATGTACCCTGGCAGTGACCCCCCTCCCCCCCCCCCCCCCGCAACATGTAAAGATCGGCTTGACAGTGATGTTCAGTAAAAAGCTGATGAGTTGGATGAGGCATTGTCAGACCTCACAGTCTACTTGCAGAAAGAACAACACAAAGTATTGTGTAACAGGAGTCTGTCATTATTCAATCACCTAAACCACGTGACTCATGCAAGCATAAATGGTCCAAACAATAAATGATTCTGCCTCAGAAAGGATATCACATGACACTAGTTATCCCGTGGGAAAATAACACAGCGGAGAAAAAACAAATCTATAAGATGCTCTCAAGTATGATGGACACTTCATGAAAGTTCGCTTTAAATTCTCATATCCACAAGTCTAATCTACCCTTAGTTTCACCCAGGGTGTGACTGATCTTCCTGGAGGGTCTTTCACACGCAAACACTTGAGAAGGCGTGAGTCATAGCCATTTATAACCACTCTTCTCCCTCTCTCTCTCTCTCTCTCTCTCTCTGGCTGCATTCCACAAGCTGAGGCACCTCAGCAATCATAAGTATATTTACGACCAGGGCCTGCGCTTGAGGCTACAAAGTCTAGATGTATTCTGAGCTGTGCGCAGTCCAAGAAACCTACTGTTTCAATCTGTAACCACATTTGTTGTGACAGACTCTCAACAAATAAATACCACAAATTATTTAAAACCTAACCCACTTATGAAAAACTACTTACATCCTCTTCCTCGGCTCAGGTTCCTTGAGATTTAGGGTATGTAGAAATGTTATTATTGTAATAAAAATAAAGAAATGTTACTATTGTTCATTTTACTATTATATCTACGTGAAATTATTCAATAAACATTTCAGAATAATATGTCTGGTTTTATTATACTTCTCTAACATCATTTTAGAGATTTACGAGAGCTTATGTCTCTTAAAAAATCTCATATGTTGATATTAATACGTTAAAATACTTGAACTATCGCCAGAGTTGATATATATATCCGCCTTGGATATTATTGACACAGACCCGATATAGCACGAACTGGTAAACATTTCAGGAGATTGCAAAAACGGGAAAAGTTAACATAACAACTCTCGCAGTATCTAACCGTCATTTCCATGGCGACCGTTCAGAAAGGTTGTCACCATTCATGGATCCCGCTGTTTCAGTCGACAAACAGTGACTAACGCCGTATGTAGCGGTGCCATGAGGGTGACAGTAGTGCCACTCTCGGTCGCACCGCCGCACCGCTTTTTACCGCAATCAGCATGCCGCTTGACGAGTTCGTAATTTGATTGGTCATTGCCATGTCTGGCCTTGCAGTGTCAGATGCATAAAAAACGTGGCCGTCAAGTCCAGACGTACTGCCAGATGTGCATCGTGGATGCCGATGTCAACTGACTAAGGAAGACTAGAGGCAGCCACCACAATAGTTCAATTGCTGTGAAGATCAGACTTTTATTGCGAAATTCAACAGGATATGAAGAAATGCTCAGCAAACAGATAAATGTCAAAGGGAACTGAAAACATGGCAGGAACAATTAAAGTTGTTTCACAACGAAGAAATATACCATCTTCAATCTAACGCCAAGTTACGCGAACACAAATCTACTGCCTTCTCTGCTATTGCATTGACGAGAATGGAATCCTTCAATTGTCACTCTGACCTAGACGTGGGGTCGTGTCACTAACATTCTTGTTCGCTCCTTGACAGAGATCTTGTATAATAAAAACTGTTGACACCAGGGAGCGCCACTGGGACACTTTCACCGGTGTATCACTGTAATGTTGTCCTCGCTTATATGGCAGCAGTTTAACAATCGATTCTGTTTAATGTTTGATTTCCATGAGCTTCGCAAAACAGTCTGCTTGCATCTGTCAAAGGAATACAACTGACCTGGTCAGTGTAGTCTTCAGGGTTATCGCTGACCTCGGGTCAATCCTCGCAAGACCAGCCAACATTTAACACCGACCACGACAAAGACGAAATAAAGACAGCAATGTTTGCAGAAAGACCTGAACTCTGACCCTAACCAAGAACTGACAGAAACAGATGAGATTCTCTGAGCTCTGATCCTAACCAAGAACTGACAGAAACAGATGAGATTCTCCGAGCTCTGATCCTAACCAAGAACTGACAGAAACAGATGAGATTCTCCGAGCTCTGATCCTAACCAAGAACTGACAGAAACAGATGAGATTCTCCGAGCTCTGATCCTAACCAAGAACTGACAGAAACAGATGAGATTCTCCGAGCTCTGATCCTAACCAAGAACTGACAGAAACAGATGAGATTCTCCGAGCTCTGATCCTAACCAAGAACTGACAGAAACAGATGAGATTCTCCGAGCTCTGATCCTAACCAAGAACTGACAGAAACAGATGAGATTCTCCGAGCTCTGATCCTAACCAAGAACTGACAGAAACAGATGAGATTCTCCGAGCTCTGATCCTAACCAAGAACTGACAGAAACAGATGAGATTCTCCGAGCTCTGATCCTAACCAAGAACTGACAGAAACAGATGAGATTCTCCGAGCTCTGATCCTAACCAAGAACTGACAGAAACAGATGAGATTCTCCGAGCTCTGATCCTAACCAAGAACTGACAGAAACAGATGAGATTCTCCGAGCTCTGATCCTAACCAAGAACTGACAGAAACAGATGAGATTCTCCGAGCTCTGATCCTAACCAAGAACTGACAGAAACAGATGAGATTCTCCGAGCTCTGATCCTAACCAAGAACTGACAGAAACAGATGAGATTCTCCGAGCTCTGATCCTAACCAAGAACTGACAGAAACAGATGAGATTCTCCGAGCTCTGATCCTAACCAAGAACTGACAGAAACAGATGAGATTCTCCGAGCTCTGATCCTAACCAAGAACTGACAGAAACAGATGAGATTCTCCGAGCTCTGATCCTAACCAAGAACTGACAGAAACAGATGAGATTCTCTGAGCTCTGATCCTAACCAAGAACTGACAGAAACAGATGAGATTCTCCGAGCTCTGATCCTAACCAAGAACTGACAGAAACAGATGAGATTCTCCGAGCTCTGATCCTAACCAAGAACTGACAGAAACAGATGAGATTCTCCGAGCTCTGATCCTAACCAAGAACTGACAGAAACAGATGAGATTCTCCGAGCTCTGATCCTAACCAAGAACTGACAGAAACAGATGAGATTCTCCGAGCTCTGATCCTAACCAAGAACTGACAGAAACAGATGAGATTCTCCGAGCTCTGATCCTAACCAAGAACTGACAGAAACAGATGAGATTCTCCGAGCTCTGATCCTAACCAAGAACTGACAGAAACAGATGAGATTCTCCGAGCTCTGATCCTAACCAAGAACTGACAGAAACAGATGAGATTCTCCGAGCTCTGATCCTAACCAAGAACTGACAGAAACAGATGAGATTCTCCGAGCTCTGATCCTAACCAAGAACTGACAGAAACAGATGAGATTCTCCGAGCTCTGATCCTAACCAAGAACTGACAGAAACAGATGAGATTCTCCGAGCTCTGATCCTAACCAAGAACTGACAGAAACAGATGAGATTCTCTTAATGCAAAGACAGGAGATGTATGGGCTCCAACATGCCACCAGCTGCTCCGAGTTACCTGTAAAAACTGCGAGAACTTTGAGAACTTCGCTCCAGGATGTGACACAATAGAGCAGTGAAGTCTAACACTGTCATATCAACTTCTGCTGAGGGACTATATCAAACTGTCCGTGTCCACTCAACATTTCTGACAACCTAAAAATAATGGCGCTTTCCCTCTCCGAAAACCGGTTCGGTAAAACTAAATTCAGCGCACTTTCACATGTAAATGATGCTCATTTCACTGGAAATAGATGCCAGAAAGGAAAAGTATTTATGAACAAGCGAACAACTCGTATTCTCCACAAGAACCCACTGATGCGTACACGCACGCATGCGCACGCATTTCAACAAAGGGTTTCACAGACACACATGAGTGTTGTTTCGCGTGCAACTTGTTGATGCGTTATGACCAAAAGTAGACACATCTGCCTAATGTGACGGGCGGGCGCAGACAAGGCAAGCTGTATGACTAGGTGAGTCATGCGTCATGTGGGTTTGTCTGACACGCGGGCACATGCATGCATGACTGCTCCCGCAGGCTGTCGTCATTCAGCATGATCACCCGTCTGTCTGCCTCATCAGAGCCAGTCCCGACAAAAAGAAAAACTCGCCGTCGACCAGTTTCTAACAACATTATAAGCGCCTCCCTGAGCCAGCCTGGCCTCTCATCCACCGCCGTGCTCTATTGCGCCAATTTTTACGTCAATCCATGCAGCATGCACAGCGCACTTAATCTGATTGGTCGGCGCAGTGTCTAGCCTCATTGCACAGGCATAGACGGAAAAAAATGTGCATCTGCATCGGCCGCCGACTACCAATCGCTGCTCCCCAATATGCCGTGTAATATCAGCTCGAGTCCGTTTACTTATCGTTAAACTTATCATCACTAGGTTGAATATTTAAAGGAAGCAGAAATGTACTGTGATTTTCATTCTGGTGTTTTGTATAACTAAAATAAAAACTCCTCAATAAAACGACCATCGTAAGTTGTCGATGTCAAAGTACATCTCAATTAACACTGTCATTCTGTGTTGCTGTAGTGCATTTACCGTTACAAACTGCATAAATGGGAATTCGAAATAGAAGGAAACAAAGAACTGGTCTTCCGTGCTTGTCGAATGACATCATCTTGCTACGCTTGAGCGACGACTGTTTTGTAGCAAGACACTGAGACGTTGATATTTATTAGTGTTTTATAACATTTCAACAAAATCTGTATAAAACATTTCACTGATGTTATCTTTCATCTCGTTAGACTTATATTCAAAAATAATTTCGCAATTATTAAAACAACTCTGTTTTACAACTCACAAAGGACGCTATATTGTAGTGTTTTGTCAGCCAATATGTCAGCTTTAACCGACTGAGTTGAATACCCTACAGGCAGGGTTTGTTATGATTTCCTTATACATCACAATCAACACTGCCCTCAGGGTGGTTTATTTTCGTCCAACGTCACATGACGTATACAACACACATACAACATGAACCCAATGATACAACCGCCACTGGTTACTGTGGAACCTGTTTACAACAGACATGAAAAACAAAATAATTTCAACAAACAACGTTCTCTGAAGCGCAAAGCTGTGCTGTCAACTGAACTAATTAAGAGTGAATGAGAACAAATTTATTGCAATGCATTGTGGGAGACATGTGACGTGAGGACTTGGGACATGAACGCAAATAACCCAAAATGTATGTATATATATGGACAGGTTAATGTATTACTAGGACCCTAGGTCATCAATATATTATATATAATGCTGGTTCTCTATGTATGATACAGGTCCTAAATACATGATGCAGGTCCTAAATACATGATGCAGGTCCTAAATACATGATGCAGGTTCTAAATACATGATGCAGGTCCTAAATACATGATGCAGGTCCTCAATACATGATGCAGGTCCTCAATACATGATGCAGGTCCTCAATACATGATGCAGGTCCTCAATACATGATGCAGGTCCTCAATACATGATGCGGGTCTTCAAATACATGATACATGTCCTAAATACATGACGTAGGTGTTCCATTCAATATGTAGATCCTTAATATTAGATACTTTCATTTTTTGATTCACTGGAGCACACTATAGATTATTTGAGCGCATGTCGAAAGTGAAAGCATGTCAATGCGTCATGTGTTAGTCACATCTCTGGACACAGGCTGCATCTAGGGCCTGCCTGCCTGCCTGCCTGCCTGCCTGCCAGCCTGCCAGCCTGCCTGCCTGCCTGCCTGCCTGCCTGCCTGCCAGCCTGCCTGCCTGTCTCTATATATTTTGATCATCTGTCTGTGTCTATGTCTGTCTGCCTATCTGATTGTATGTCTTTCTGACTGTATGGCTGCCAGTCAGACTGTTTCTGTTTGTCTATCAAAATATGTGTTATTTTACCATCTCTTTCTCAATGTCTGCCTGCCTGTCATTTATCATCTGTCTGTCTGTCTGTCTGTCTACGTGTCTGTTTGTCTGTCTGTCTACGTGTCTGCCTGTCTGTCTGTCTGTCATCCTTTCTACCTGTCTCCCATCACAGGTTTATTTGCGTCTCACTCATCTCTGTATCTGTCCTTCCGATCTACAAGTATGTTGGCCTAGTAAAGGTAAGGTAAGTTCTTATATAGCGCAGTATCCAGTCCTCAGGACTGCTCAAGGCGCTCTACACTTTACTCCCTCGCAGACCTGCTCAATCAAACACCATCTCGACTTCTCTGGGAAGTATTCAGTCATGCTGCAACTAATTCGCGAAGACTATTCGTAGACAAATATCCACCACTGTCTATAGCCAGGTACTCATTCATACAGCTGAGTGAACTGAAGCAATGTAGAGTAAACAAACTTGCCCATGGTTCAACGCCGCAAGACAGGATTCGAACCCACGTTCTCTCATTTCGAGAGTCTGGAGATTTTACAGCTGTGCTACAGCGCTCCACAATGAGATGCTAGGCTAGATGACGTCAGACTGACTACAGATAAGATCAGGCCTTGGTTAGTGTGGGGGTGATCGTGGTTGTCGTCCCCAAGACCAGGGTACCACAATACGCCCCGAAAAAACAGGCAAAACTCGATGAGCAACAACCACACAACCACAGCCCGAGTATGACAATGACAAGTCTGACAATGACGAAATTTTTGTCACCAAATCAACGGCCAACTGAAATCATGATGGTGATGGCCTCGCGACGACACACACACACACAGACAGCTACATCCTGGTCGCGATGACGCACATGACACCCTCCGTGATAGCATCACATCGACCCACCCATCATGTCCCCCCAATCCCCCCCCCACAGATCCACCAACACAGCGACAGAGATTTCACAACGCACTATCCGGCCTGGGAATCTGGGTCAGCTGACTGACTGACTGACCGACCGGACAAGCATGCGTGGGAAGACAGGAGACAATGTACTGACCACTCCACTGGACATGGTGGTCACTCAGGTGACCAGATGGACTCACCTAGGATTCAGCATCAGCGGTCGCCATGTTCTTAGGCGAAGCGCGAGACAGTGTGAGGAGCCTGGTTAGAAAGCATGCGGCACATACACAGACGTCTGAAGCAAGCGGTAGACTAGAGTAGAGCGGGCTACTGTCAACGGCGGGGTCTCGTGAGGTAACGCAGCCTCGTTGTGGCTCTGTGCAGACACTACGTCACACGACTGCACTGCGCTATACTTAGCCCTGCTGACTGGCCGCTCACTGGCGCATCACTGCACAGCCCAGCACGTGTGGGTGCAGACAAGAGTACACATGTGCATGTCATGACTGGTGTACAATGACAGGGGGATGAGAGGGGTGGCAGGGAGAATAGTGGGGAGTTTGTACAGTGGTAGATATCAGATAAGATCCTGGTGTATATTGATGACAAGTTGCTGGGTTTATAGACAAGTCAAAGGATTCATGTCCACTTGTAGCTTTGTTTGTAGTCTTGTTAAATCATGTTAAGCTATGTTAAAAATGGTAAATATGAACAGTGGTGGGGTGTGCTGTTACAGGGTAAGTATGGGAGATAGTGGGGTATGGACAATGGTGGGGTATGTTGATACAGGGTAAGTATGGACAATGATGGGGTATGTTGGTACAGGGTAAGTAATTACTAAGTATGGACAATGGTGGGGTATGTTGTTACAGGGTAAGTATGGGAGATAGTGGGGTATGGACAATGGTGGGGTATGTTGATACAGGGTAAGTATGGACAATGATGGGGTATGTTGGTACAGGGTAAGTAATTACTAAGTATGGACAATGGTGGGGTATGTTGTTACAGGGTAAGTATGGACAATGTTGGTATATGTTGGTACAGGGTAAGTATGAACAATGGTGGGGTATGTTGGTACAGGGTAAGTATGGACAATGGTGGGGTATGTTGGTACAGGGTAAGTATGAACAATAATGGGGTATGTTGGTACAGGGTAAGTATGGACAAGGGTGGTATATGTTGGTACAGGTTAAGTATGAACAATGGTGGGGTATGTTGGTACAGGGTAAGTATGAACAATGGTGGAGTATGTTGGTACAGGGTAAGTATGGACAATGGTGGTATATGTTGGTACAGGGTAAGTATGAACAATGGTGGAGTATGTTGGTACAGGGTAAGTATGGACAATGGTGGGGTATGTTGGTACAGGGTAAGTATGGACAATGGTGGTATATGTTGGTACAGGGTAAGTATGGACAATGGTGGAGTATATTGGTACAGGGTAAGTATGAACAATGGTGGGGTATGTTGGTACAGGGTAAATATGAACAATAATGGGGTATGTTGGTACAGGGTAAGTATGGACAATAATGGGGTATGTTGGTACAGGGATAACGAGGACATTGCATAAGCCTGTACCACACAACTACAAGTATACTGCCTAATGTACCTCCATATGTTTCAGTGTTATGAGTGTACACTGAATGTACATATGTGTACAACAATCATACACTCTGTCCATTAATCTGACTGTCACCTGACCTCAGTGTCCCTCTGTCCCACTGTCCCCTGAGGTGAGCCAGTAGATCAGTCCCTACTAAATGCAATGTGTGCACTTGTGCATGCATGGCACACACTATGCTTGCATGCTAATATCACACCAATAACCAGGCAGCTGCCCAGGGCCACCTCTAGAGATGGACAGCAACCTGGGGGTGTCACTCCCAGGGTTGTCACTCCAATCAAACTGGTGTTTTGAGGAGGTCACTCCCAGAACACTGTCACCAATATCTAGACACTAGTATACAACGTATAGCACTATTATATAATTCCCACTGGGATCATCTAAAAAAACCAAGGGGTGTCACTGCCACACAATTGCCACTGGTAGTCATCTAAAAAACAAGGGGTGTCACTACCATGTATAACTGCCATTGTGGAGCCATCTAAAAAAATGAGGGGTGTCACTACACTATATAATTACATGCCCTACCTACATTATGAAAACACTACTACAGATTTGTTGAATAATATAATCATTTACTAATAATTAATTAAGCTTAAGAACATGGTATCAAATAAAGTGAAATCTTAAAGTTCAGTTCCTGAAGTAGAATCCCATGATTGTATGCACAGAGACAAACTCAATAACTATCAATCTACTGACATACTACAAGAGCCCCCCCCCCCCCCCCCCACTAATGTGAACCCCCTACTTCAATGAGCTGTGACTCCTCATTCTACTCCACACACATAATACAAATTAATCACAGGACACTCAAGTGGCCTGCTACTGATGAGCATATTTCAAACAGCCTACATTTCCCCTGTTACTGACCCAGTCTCTAAGGAATGCCTTTCAAAGCACATATTTTCAGACATGTCTACAAATTAAAGCCACAGTGTATTTAACATAACTATACTGAAATGTGTTTAACTATCAACAGTAAACAGGCTAGAATGCACAAAGTATCTTACAGAACCTGATGAGTTTAACACAAGGCATTACAAGTTTAAAAACCGGATAACCTCTATTTGTGTACGAAACTACCGTAATTATGCGTGTGACCTCCACAGACTGCATAGCCCCCACATGACCTCACAGTTTGCCAACCAATGTTTACATACATGTGCATTGCATCATGTAGGCCACATGACATCTGTTAAATCTGTCTTTCCCTTGTGCAGCTCTCACTTAAACAACTTTCCCTATGTTTTTTTGTAAAGAAAAACTCCCGGAGCTAGAATTTCAACAAAATATATGACGCAATGTTCTACAGCTGCATATGTGCAGTATCCCTTTTGATGTCTTGATGGACCTTGTTGCTAGGCAACGGGTCATGTGACGGATAGGTGAATTAAACAGATATCGGATTACCTAACAACATTTTAGGAAGTTTGAATAAAAACAATACTTTCTTTATCACTAGCAGTTTATAATTAATCTGAACTTCCAAATAATTAATTACCATATTATACCGTCGCGACACATCATGGCAAATATCCAGCCATAAACAGCCACTGACACTTACTAAATTCTGCATGGCTTTCATACAAATGCCAACTGAATGTCAGGTAGAACAAACAATAATCCCATTCAAACGTCCTGCATGAATCATTCTAATTCTCTATATAACTTCTGACATCCCACAGAAAAGCTACGGTCGAAAAACAAAAACAAAAACGGCGATCCATGAATAATTCTGCACCATTACATCTGGCGCCTGTGGGCTCAAATGAATAAACCAATATTAATATGAAACGTGAGGAATGTGAAATAACGGACGTAGGAAACACCAGGAAGGCTATTCTAAATAAACACACATAATCAATAATATTACTATGTACACAATCATTTTAGTATCAGTTTGGAAGAATTTTTAATGAATCTTAAAATAATGTGTTAGTTACATGTGTGATGTTCAAAATAAATACACAGAATCATTATATAATGTACATAATTATTATATCAGTTCGGAAGTGTTTTATTAGTAACTATTTTTTGTAAATGTAGAATTAACATGTGGTACTACTAACATTTTAACACTTCGGGTCTGTCATAACCTAGATTATAGTTTCTATTTTAAACAATATTCATTCTTTTATATATATATATATATATAAAAGAATATATATATACATAAAAGAATATATATATATATATATAATTGGTATAACTCTGATAACTATCCAACATGATCAGTCAAACACACACACATATATATATAACATTTAATCAATTATGTTAACTAATACTATTTTCTCTTTATATTTTCATTTTACAATAACTGATACAGGGCATTGTGTTTACGTGCAACGTTTTTTATAATAATAATAATACAAATAATATCAATACAAATAACAACAATACAAGTTATTAATACTGTCATCATTCTGATTATTTACTATTAAATTACAAACAGATTATAGGGGAGAGTCTAATAAAACCTACATTATGTTTACTACAGCTGCCATAGCAACCAATCAGCTGTGTCACAAGAAATATTACTCCCTGTGACAACATCAAAGACAGCTGCAATTACAGGCTATTGCCAGCAATACACACTGCATTGTTCAGCAGTGGTCAATATCACACTGGTCATTACACCCTATTACCTTGCACTGACCAGTCACACAAGGTGACCACAGGCCACTGGGTCAATGGCTGGCCTCAGGTCAGTAGTGGTCAAGACTGCCCATTCATGCCAGGTGGATCTATAGTGTTTACCACAAGCTATGTTGACGAGTAGTCGTGTTATGTTGGAGTAGGAATAGTTTTATTTTAGGTAAAGACCCATACACATTCTAATATGCATTACCAATATATACATATTATTATATATATATATATATTTAACAAGATTTAACAAGATTGCCATCCTGAAAATTAACTCTAGATGGCAGGTGGACAAGGAAGCCTTTTGGCTTATCGAGAGTCCAATACTTTTTATCTACCTGTATCCATTGTTTCCCCTGGTATATAACAAGCGAGGTGGGCTGCCTCGCCGTTTTTCTATGCCGCCTCGTCCACAATATGCCAAAATTGCCGCCTCGTTGCTATTTCATACACCCATTTTTTTTCGTTCTTTCACGATATATTCAGCGTCGGCAGGCGGCGCGTAATGACACCACAAATTCACTTTGCAGATTTGTAGCAACATCGTTTAGCCGTCATTGCCATTGGACAACGTGAAAGATATCACTTGTCAGTTGTCCAATCACTGAATATTCCTGCGGGATCCCCGGTGTCTCCAATGGTGACACCATGCGGAGTTTCGACGTACTAGAAATCTAGACATTCATGTAAAATGGCGCCCAAACAGTAACTTGCGTTTTGGTTTATGACGGTGGTGGGGGTGAAAACCGTGCAGGCTGTGCCTGATGGCACTACATCACTTGTCGACACTTGTATCGAATACGGTCTCTTTTGAAGCCCAAATAAAAACTGTGCATCGTAATCCTATTCACTAGTCGGCATTTGTATCGAATCCGGATTCTGTTGAAGCTCAAATAGCGATCCGGTTTGCACTAGTCTATGCCTCTGGCTCTGAAACTGCGGCCATGCGCTACCACACAGCGCGCGTAAAAAGATATATATATATAGCAGCGTATGTTGATACAAACCGGGGCGCTATTTACGCCTCAAATGGACGTAAGACGCAATATTCTTAAAGGTAAATATGCCTAGGATAATGTTGAATGATGGAACTACAGTGTATCTCACTGAGGTATCAAAGTTAAGCAAAACTCATGCGGCAATATCAATGACAAAGTGGGTCCGGATTCGACGCAAATGCCCACAGCACAACAAGTCTATTCAACTAATGTTCTATGCGGTTTGGTTGAGCAAAATAAGGAATGTTATTCGTAAGATATCTTTGTGCTAAATATATAATACAAATTCCGACAAAGTTGTGCAAACAAACTTTTGGGAAAGTTGATTTGAGTGAAATACTTAAGAATATAGATCACAGAAGTTCACAAAAAAGCCTACTACCCAAAACCGTGTATACTAACGGGTTATCAATAACTTGGGTTAGTCAATGATATGTTTGTACAGCAATTGGATGTACTAAACAACTTATACTGTTTTATAAAAATGACACAATTTTAGAAACATTCTTGCGATTAATAGAAACACACTTTTGTGGCATTCCAGAAATACTGTTTAATTAATTGTATAGCATTCTAGCAAACAAATAAAATATAATCTTTTGAACATAAACCACCAATTTACCATAATATTATGATATTAAAATAATTTAAAGGTGATGATGAAAGAGTCTTCAGATGATACCACTGGATGCTTCCCAGAGAAGTCGAGATGGTGTTCGACTGAACAGGTCTGTCAGGGAGTAAAGTGTAAAGCTATATAAGAACTTACCGTTTACTTTTTTTATTGACTTTGTCAGCGAGGTAACAAGGCCTAGGGTTAGTGCAAGAAAACATAACCATAACCAAGTACCAGTGGTAAAATGGAAACCACACCTCAACATGATGAAACAATCATGATTACTGACTTTTATCAATCATGATTACTACATTTACAAGAAGTGTCTTGTTTTATATCTTCCCCTCTATATTCAAGAGTAAAGTTTAAAACATACCTCAGAATGCACCATTTTAAAACTAGTTTTTTTTTAAATCTATGGGGAAGCATGCCCCCGGACCCCCCTAGCAACGCTTCGCGCCTGCGGCGTTTGCGTACCCCACCCCTACCACCTCGCCCATCATTTCACCCAGGGGAAACACTTTTAAGGTATGTGTCGATTTTATTTTTAAACATATTCACGCTACTAGCACCAACACAATCAGGAGATAATCGGTTCCATTAATTTACAGTCCTTTGTGGGAACTTTCTTACGTCTAATTTACACTGCTCCTTTACTAATGTAACTTCATGTCCTCTAGTCCTTCTATCTTTCTTAACTGAGAAAAACATATTTCTATCAATATTTTCATAACCATTCAATATTTTAAACACTTCTATCTGATCTCCTCTCGATCTTCTGGTCTCTAGTGTTGTTAAACCACATTCTTTTAGGCGTATTTCATAACTAAAATCCCTCTGTTTTGGTATCATTTTAGACGCTCTCCTCTGTACTCTTTCTAGCATATCCATATCCTTCCTGCGATATGGCCTCCACGCTTGTATACAATATTGTAAATTAGGCCTAACTATTGTTTTGTACAGCAGTATTATTAGCTCTTTTTCCTTATACATTATGTTTTGCCTAATTAATCCAAGGATTTGATTTCCCTTTGAAGCGGCAATACCGCACTGCTCTGAAACCTGTACATCTTCGTTCCCATGTCCTGTGTGGAGGCATTTACATTTCCCAAAATTGAACAACATTTGCCATTTTTCAGACCATTTTATAAATCTGTCAAGATCATCTTGTAAATGCTGTCTATCTTCATCACGTTTAATCCTTCTAAAAAATTTTCTATCATCCACAAATTTCAATACCTTGCTTGTTATATCGTCGTCCAAACTGTTGATATATATTAAGAATAATATAGGTTCCAGTAATGATCCCTGTGATACCCCATTCAAAACTGATTTCCAGTTTGAAGCCTCCCCATCAGCTACTACATGTTGTCTTCTGTCAATTAGCCATTTTTCTATCCAATTAATTAAACCATTTCCTATGCCATGGGCCTTTAGTTTAAGCAGTAATCTTTGATGTGGCACTTTGTCAAACTCTTTCTGAAAATCTTATATTAAATATAGTAATTTTTAAGTGTATTAAGCACACAATGAAGGGGTAACCCCTTGCACTCTAAGGATACAATGAAGGGTTAACACCTTGTACTCTAAGGACACAATGAAAGGTTAACACCTTGCACTCTAAGGACACAATGAAGGGTTAACACCTTGCACTTTAAGGACACAATGAGGGGTTACCACCTTGCACTTTAAGGACACAATGAGGGGTTACCACCTTGCACTCTAAGGACACACAATGAAGGGTTAACACCTTGCACTCTAAGGACACAATGAAGGGTTAACACCTTGCACTTTAAGGACACAATGAGGGATTACCACCTTGCACTCTAAGGACACACAATGAAGGGCTAACACCTTGCACTCTAAGGATACAATGAAGGGTTAACACCTTGCACTCTAAGGACGCAATGAAGGGTTAACACCGTGCACTCTAAGGACACAATGAAGGATTAACGCCTTGCACTCTAAGGACACAATGAAGGGTTAACACCTTGCACTCTAAAGATACAATGAAGGGTTAACACCTTGCACTCTAATGACACAATGAAGGGTTAACACCTTGCACTCTAAGGACACACAATGAAGGTTTAACCACTTGCACTCTAAGGACACACAATGAAGGGTTAACACCTTGCACTCTAAGGACACACAATGAAGGGTTAACACCTTGCACTCTAAGGACACAATGGAGGGTTAACATATTGCACTCTAAGGACACAATAAAGGGTTAACACCTTGCACTCTAAGGATACAATGAAAGATTAACACTTTGCACTCTAAGGACACAATGAAGGGTTAACTTCTTGCACTCTAAGGACACGCAATGAAGGGTTAACACCTTGCACTTTAAGGACACAATGAAGGGTTAACCCCTTGCACTCTAAGGACACACAATGAAGGGTTAACCCGCCGCACTCCACAAACGCCTAGATGCACATGGAGTAGAGGAATATTTACAGGTACAACTGGGCCAGGATGTATCAAAGTAACTGATGTCAAGAATGCCACCACAGGGAACATCTCAACCATTTAAATCTTGTTTTGCTTGCTCAACTCGTTTATCTCATCATGAATTCAGTTCTTTGCTGTCCAAACATGAAGAGTGAATAAATTTTAAAAATTAATTTTGAGATAATGTATTCGTTCTATTAAGCGTACAGTACGCTTAAGAAATATTTGGGACATGTAAATACGTCAAGTTTTGCATTCCAATAAGCGTACAGGGGTGTACACCCATTCTCTGGGGTTCCTGTTGTTCTAAGCAGACAGGATTGGCAAACATATTAGCAACAGGAGACAAGGACACTGTAAACTGTGTTAACCTACGTGGTGGACCTTTTGATACTTGTTCACCTCACAGCTTTGGATCTAGTGTGACAGTGTGTGGTAGAAATGAAAACATTGGAGTCAACAGTCAAGGCTGGCATTGGAGATCGCTGTCAGAGTGTAAGATACTGCTAAAAACTACGCTAATTATGGAACATATGCATAATAGAAGGAGTAAGGTATATCCACACAAATTCTACCTGGTAGAGGTTTTCGTTGGCATTGCACGCTGACTTCTTCAGTATCTAGGATGCCAAACAACGTCATCATACATGTGACGTAGATTGTGATTGCCCTTGTCTCGACTGATTGGTCATTCGGCATCATACGTACAGAAGAAGTCGGCGTGCAATGTCAATGAAAACCTCTACTAAATAAAAAATTGGGGAGGGGAGATCCCAGGGAAAAGATAAGATAATCACCCCATCATTTTTGGGGAAGAAACAGATACTAAGTGACACTAAATACTAGAAATGCCACTGGACACTTGTCCAGACGGTACAGAGTCGCAGTGACTTGACAACCCATCCAAAGGTACAGAGTCGCAGTGACTTGACAACCCATCCAAAGGTACAGAGTCGCAGTGACTTGACAACCCATCCAAAGGCAAGACTTACCCACAAAACACATTTCTAACCAAAACTGCACTCATTTATTAAAAGCACTTTCAGTGCCCCAATCACTTTCAAATAAAATGCTTACACCCTGCATTACCCTGTTAGGGAGGCAAGAGGGGGGTCACAGTTACACGCAGCAGCAGCAGCAACAACAAGAAACACATTTCAACAAAAGAATGTAAATAGTTAATCACTGTATTGATTCTGGTCTTAAATCAAACACATCACCAAAACACAGCATAGATCGTATCAGCACAGTATCCCCCATCGGGGGTTGCCAGTGAAAGTGGAGGGAGGGCACAGTATTTCGTTCCCTTTCAAGTTCCTAATTCTGTCCTGACACCAGCAGGCAAATTGTCAAGTCAGGGGAAATAATGTGAACAATTATCAGTAGGAGAGTGGGCCATTGTGGCAGGGTGTAATTACGTCCCCTACTTGTAATTACAGTCCAGAGGCTGCAGGAAGTGATAGCCACGTGTCTAGCACCCATCAAGCCACAGCCAGATGGTTGAACCACAACACACAAGGATCATATCAGAAAACATGGCCTACAATCAGCATTGTGGCCAATTAGTAGGACATGGCCGCAAACATCACCGGATGTGTGGAATATGTCGCCAACCGATGTAGCTGTCCCTGCTCTCTCGGTGCCCATTTTATTGATACAATCATACACAGAGGGACTCATACTCTTAGGGTTGTAACAACTCATGTATTGATATATCACTTAACACAGTGGCGATACGATGTATTGATACACAACACAGTGTATCGATGTATCACCAAAATATAAAAAATATCATTGTGTTGAACTTTTGTCCAATGAACAAAATTTTTCATAGAAGATTTGGTTATTTTTAATTATACAAATAAAAATGTACTTTATGTATTAATTTATCCTATCATCATGAAATTCTTCAAAATGTCCGACAACACAGTCATTTAGTCTCATATTAAAAATATGACAGTTCATACCCCTCAGATACTCTTTGTGCATTTATCACTTGTCCACCAACCCCCTTCCTGGTACTGGATATGTATAATTTTTTGAGTGTGTTCTTGATATTAATAGTACTAGTTAAGAAACATACAAATTTTTTTTTTTACATGTTTCGTTATCGTTAAAGTTTGTGTGAAAATGGCCCATGTATCTAAATGTAAGTGTTTTATAGACATAAACCTAACAAATTATCTGACCTAACGGGCAATGTGAATTGTTTCAAGGACTAACAAAAACATGTTTTTGTTTATTAACTTATTGTATCTTTTACATATAAAGTAGTCACTATGAAACTGAAAATCACAAAACCAGATTTGTCAATTCAGCTAAATCAACAGTTTGAACAATAATTGTCACCCAGATTTCCGTCAGCCAGAAATCTATAAACACTTGTCAATGTATGCACATCTTGGCCTTGAGCCACATCGAATAAATAGTGGTCTGACCCCAGACCGGCTGCCCAAACTGCGACAGTCGAAGGCGATAGCTTTTATTAGAGCTTACACAATGATCCATTATTATCTATGTCGTTATTGACAGCGCGACTGGAATTTCTGGTTCTGCAACCGTCCGCGCTGATTGTGGGGAATGTCAGGCGGACATTGACATGCTGATCAGCTGGGTATAACAGCCGTTCACAGCCGCTAAATCACAATATCAACCGCCATTACTCACCGCGTTTGTCAGTTTCATTAAATCATTTACACTCTATGTACACAGCCCGCCATGGACGCGTTCAGGCGCACTTACAACAACTTCCTTGTGAAGTGAATAAGATAGACAGTTTGCTCACGGCATTCACTGCTTTTTCACGTCTGCCTTCGCCTTCACATACACAAATAAAGTGCAACTTGAACTGAAGCAATACCCATTTATAGGAATTGAACAAAATTACTATGTCTGTTCCCCATTCATTAACATTTATTACATATTATTCTTAACAATAAATTAAACATGTTGACCTCCTGCACAATTGCATTTAGTTAGCCTGAAGCACTGTTTACACGTCAATCCTTGAATGGATTGAAGATCTGGTTTCTTGTTTCTTATAATATGGCGTCCACAGAAGAAAATCTACATTGTATCGCGACGTCGGTCAGGAGCTCCCAGCAGTCCTTCTCCAGCTTGTGTCACATGACAGTGGTCATGTGACATACCCGTAACGGCATTGCAGTCGAAATATTAAAAATGAGAATAAAGTTTCTTTTGAGGTAATTATGCCGCAGTGTTCACAATGTTGAAGTTTTGCCAGTGAAATATTTGGAGTTGTAAACTTAGTATCCAAAAAAACAACAACCACTATTGCCTGCGATCGGCTCTTATTCAGATACATACGGATGGTGAACTGCCTTTATACCTGCAAATACCTTTGAAGTTTGTTGTTTCCACATTCTATGTAACATGTCGATTGAAATACAATTGATTCATTGGACTTGCTGCTAATAATAACAATGACCATCCTTAGCTCATTCCAAGTAACGCAACAGATAAAATCCCTTTAATGAGAACATTATTTTAAAAAAGTCAATAAAATTATTTGTCATTTGTCACTGCGCAGATGAAGTGTTTTTTACCCACATAGATTCTGGCAATTGCCCTATTGATGTGGTTCACGGGAAGGGCGTACAATATAGCTTACTATGCCGTTGGTTAAATCTGAATTTTTTTACAAAAAAATACACAGATGTTATCTGCTTGCTGATGAGATGATGAAAGTAGCCACATAATTATATATTGTTGTTCACTGGCATGGAACTACTGCTATACAGATGTACTAATATAATTACACACCGACACTTCATTCAGAATTTATTCATCGAAGCTAAATACTGTATTGTGTGCATGCGTGTATATGTTCGTATATCTGTGATCTATGTCTATGAAAATACATATTAACATTCTGTTGGTTCACATATATAAAAACAATAATACTTTATGTAGCACTTTTCAGGTAAATTATGAGCGATCAAAGTGCTCCAAAATAACTAATATTAAATAATTAAAACACATATATTAAATATAATTTTATTTAACATTTATTTTAAGTGCTGAAGCACATATTAAAACAATAAATAAATAAACTAATAGATAAAACCATTAAAACTATCACACACTGACATACAGATGTCTTAAAGCCCCTGAATCTGATATCCCATTGGTCAGTTCATTGATATGCCCTGCAAAAATATTTAGTTTGGCACAAACATTGCTTATATTACTTCTGTGATATATGGCAATCTTTTTATTATAAGGTTTATGAATAAATTAATTGTAATAATTATGACTGTTCACTTACAAAATGTTGATGAATTAATTAATAATAAATGGCTAAACAAAACTCTGTGGAAATACAAAACTTTTGTCAAATATAGTTGCCCACACTCAGTTTGGTGGGCGGGAATTCTAACACACTGAGCCAATTTGTGGGATATAGCTGCAAACAAAACTGGCTTTCTCAGATTATGTTCACCAAAGATGAACAATTCTTTAGAAATTAATTAACCTGCTTTTTTACCTGGTACATTAAAACTTTATATCGGATTCAGAGGCTTTAAAATAAATATATTTGTAGATCTCCATCTCATTGAGTCTTTCAGAGATACTTGGTACTATGCAAGAACTCTACAATAGCCTTCAATAAAAGACCACTGCAGATAGACCTGTAACAACCTGACCACCCCTGGCAGCCTAGTGCCTGCAGTCTTCTCTCACTTGGTGCAGCTGTTATCCAGTTATCTGACCTGACATGTTCATTTCCAAGCCATTCACAGACTTACAAGGGCTAGGGTGAGGTGGAAATGATACCTGGGGGTGGGGTTTACTCTCTCACTTTTCACCCTCTAATTATAATCCCATCTTCTAGCCATCTCCCCCCACCCCATATTACTACTTCACACAACTGTCTCCTAAACATCCTCAAGATGAAAAGATAAAATAATGCGCTTTCAAAAAACATATATCTTGTTTCTCTTTTATATCTTCTGTACCATGGCCCATATTTTTTTACCTTTACTTTGGCACAGAAAGTATCGTATGACTGTACTGTGGTCTAACGTCTCCGATCTAGTCCGCTGACCCAAAAGCAGAACCTCAATTTAATTTTCTCTGATATTTTGTGTGATTGCAGCAGTAATGCTGTCTATAGCTACCTCACCTAATTATATTAAGGAAGTAATAATTGCTGTCACAAAGATGCTGTCTATAGCTACCTCACCTAATTCTATTTAGGAAGTAATAATTGCCATCACAAAGATGTTGTCTGTAGCTACCTCACCTAATTATATTAAGGAAGTAATAATTGCCGGCACAAATATGCTGTCTATAGCTACCTCACCTAATTCTATTCAGGAAGTAATAATTGCCATCACAAAGATGCTGTCTATATCTACCTCACCTAATTATATTAAGGAAGTAATAATTGCCGTCACAAATATGCTGTCTGTAGCTACCTCACCTAATTCTATTCAGAAAGTAATAATTGCCATCACAAAGATGCTGTCTATAGCTACCTCACCTAATTATATTAAGGAAGTAATAATTGCCATCACAAAGATGCTGTCTATATCTACCTCACCTAATTCTATTAAGGAAGTAATAATTGCCATCACAAAGATGCTGTCTATATCTACCTCACCTAATTCTATTAAGGAAGTAATAATTGCCATCACAAAGATGCTGTCTATATCTACCTCACCTAATTATATTAAGGAAGTAATAATTGCCGTCACAAATATGCTGTCTGTAGCTACCTCACCTAATTCTATTCAGAAAGTAATAATTGCCATCACAAAGATGCTGTCTATAGCTACCTCACCTAATTATATTAAGGAAGTAATAATTGCCATCACAAAGATGCTGTCTATATCTACCTCACCTAATTCTATTAAGGAAGTAATAATTGCCATCACAAAGATGCTGTCTATATCTACCTCACCTAATTCTATTAAGGAAGTAATAATTGCCATCACAAAGATGCTGTCTATATCTACCTCACCTAATTCTATTAAGGAAGTAATAATTGCCATCACAAAGATGCTGTCTATATCTACCTCACCTAATTCTATTAAGGAAGTAATAATTGCCATCACAAAGATGCTGTCTATATCTACCTCACCTAATTATATTAAGGAAGTAATAATTGCTATCGCAAAGATGCTGTCTATATCTACCTCACCTAATTCTATTAAGGAAGTAATAATTGCCATCACAAAGATGCTGTCTATAGCTACCTCACCTAATTCTATTAAGGAAGTAATAATTGCCATCACAAAGATGATGTCTATAGCTACCTCACCTAATTCTATTCAGGAAGTAATAATTGCCATCACAAATATGCTGTCTATAGCTACCTCACCTAATTCTATTCAGGAAGTAATAATTGCCATCACAAAGATGCTGTATATAGCTACCTCACCTAATTCTATTCAGGAAGTAATAATTGCCATCACAAAGATGCCGTCACTGGCCATGTTATTTGAAGCATATTTCAGTACAATAAATCAGGCATTTATTCAGTCCAACAATCTATATGGTACAGACTTTTTAAAAATCAGTCCAGTACATCAGGCGAATTGGATTCCAACCAGGCTTTTTTAGTTTAATGTGGCATTAAAAGAATTGTTTAATCTATTCCAACGAATAGATTAAAACAAATAGATTAAAAAAAATTATCTGACACATCAGCCAAATTACAGTTCAATCTATCAGGCACATTTATGCCCAATATGTGAGGCATATTTCAGTCCAATCAGTCTGACTTTTAGGCATATTTAGCTAGCAAATACATGTTGTGTTGTTTGTGGAAGGGAATAAAGGATAGTACATTTTTTATTATTATAAATCTACTCATGTCTAGTTTTATAGATATATATATATACATAGCTTTATTTCATGCGTAAAACACTTTGAACATGCAAGGAAATGCACTGTATTAAAATAAATTTATTAATATTATTACATGAACTAACAACATGGTGTATGTACAATATATCACATTATTAACATGACCACCAGCTGAGGAATAAATTGTGGTCTGTCCCTGCAAGGCATTCTATAATCAAATCTCCATTCTACCCAATTATACCTGCTGAGGCTATGGACCTTTGGGCACAGACTTTGAGTGAATTTAGTTCCAGATATAACCTGGTATTTGCATCAATCTAGGCCTAGGTTTATCCCCAGGTTTTGGCTAAGTTAGGCCTGTGTTTATTCCCACCTGTTGTACTAATTTAGGCACAGGTATATCATACCTGGTCTGGGCCTATCAACTTTCACGTTCACACTTGTTATGTGATCTGTGTATCTTAGTTACAGAGATAAGTACATGTATAATTACCAAAACAGGAATTATACTTTAGCCTGATATTTTAATTATAATGTTTATCTAAGGTGAGGCAGAATAACAATGCTTAAAGCAACATACTTTCATACAAGATGTTCACTCCACATTGTTCCAGTTCACTCAGTTGTAGGGATGAGTACCAGGCTACAGACAGTGGCGGTGGTGGCGTACAAATAGTGTTTGTGTATTAATTACAGCATGGCTGAATTGTTCCCAGAGATCAGAAGCCGTGTAAGTGTTTGATTTTGAAAAGGCCTGCCAGGGTGTAGTGTCAAACACTCCTAAAGACTCGATACTGTTCTAAGAAGCATTATTACATGTAGACAAAGGATACGGTGGCGGAAACTAGTATTTACTAAGTACCATCTACCGAAATGACGTAAACTAAGTGGATATATAAGAAACAAAAATAGCAGTATATAGATATAATATATATCATCCGTGTATACCATACTTGTGATTATATTCTTGTAAGAATCAATGTCACTAGTTTACGCCCGTCCATGGCGCAACAAACCAAATTATTACTATTTTACAAAAACAAAGACAAAACAACACTTACAGAACACAAAAGATGCTCTAAATTAAACTATTCCTGCCTTTTTAACACCACAAACTAGATGACTGAGTAAATAACTCTAGCCATACATTGTGCACTCGGATGCACCTGTCAAACAAAATAAAAATGTTAAAATGCACCGCTAACTGGTAGATCAGAGGTCAATGATCCAATACAAATGGACATAGACAGATGGAAGTGGTCCTCTACACCTCTGAGGAGATGCACTTACAAGACTCGAAAAGTTAACGTATTATATATATATATATATAGATGTAACTATTCTAATTTAGGCCTAAATAAAATAAAGTTGTTTCCTATAACACTGATTTTTAAAATAGGGTAGGTAGGTAGGAAAACATTAAATTTTTTAAACATTTATTGCAAAAAAATAGGGTAGACAGACCTATTGTAATATTTTATTTTCGTCAGTCTATAAAAATTTCTGCCAGTCTATAAAAGGGCATATGTTATAACTTGCACTGCTGGGGTTAATATGAAATGGACACATTAGAATGAAACTAGAAGGTACTGTTATGTATCTTAATGTGATAAAGAAAACACTGTCATCATGCTAAAAATACACTTGTCTTAACATGAAATATCAATAGAAACTATGGCTTCTAGTTAAACCATACAACCCACCGTTTACTTTAATAGAAGCAAAACAAGCTGTAACACATTGCACATTTAAATAGTCTTTCATCAATGTGAGTTACAGAATAAGGAAGTGCACATTTAAATGGTCTTTCATCAATGTGAGTTACAGTTACAGTCGAACAAAAGCAACCGAATCCAATCCGTCATACCTTTTAAAATAAATCACGTTAGAAGCTGCAGTGTGCATCATTTATAAACACCAAAATCAAATCAAGCCCAAGGCTATCTACTAGTACTATGGGCAATTAAAGTAATATCACAGCCAAAACTGACAATATATTAAAGAAATCAATCCACAGGCCATGGACTATGCAAGGTCAGTGGCACTAATTATTTTTGTTCAACCATTTTAGCTAGCGCCATATATGTCACCATCCAACGGAATTTGTTAGAACTACGAAACCTAAACTACATCACTTTGAGCCAGCTGTTATTCCTTCGAGTTTTGTGTTCGAAACCAGAATCTGTACACTTATGCATGTTCTAACGATGTGACAAGTATATTTAACTAACAACATGTCTTCAGTGCGTTTAGCGGACAACCAGACAACGATCATGAAACGGTTTATGTTAGCACCTTTCGCCCACGTTCCTGGGCACCATGACACTTCGCAACGATTTACCTTGTGCATTTTTTAAATCCTACATAAATCCACCAAAATAAACGAATACTGTTGCATAGTAATTCATGTCTATTTCAAGATATCGCCAATAAAGACTGTATCATTTACAGTGTAGGTAATTCTACTCTTTCAGCGGTTATGGAATTTCCGTTCGAAAATACAAATCCCATGTCAAAATGTTGATTACGCGAAATTCCATCCATTTTGCACAATTGCGGAATGTCCGTTCCAAAAGGTCAATTCTTGTTACTTTTCAGGACCTTTGCAATGATTATCTGTATTTTTTATCATGTTGAATGATCGCTGTAATAGTCTTTTGCCGGAATACCAAAAAATATTTAAAAAACCTTTTGGTCAGAGGCAATTTCTGGCAAGGGTTGAGGGCTGGCATCATAAAAATATTTTTTTTGGTTCTTTAAAAAATGCCTAGGGTCGCACAGAAATATTAGGGACGGTCGATTTACCAGGAACACAGGTATTATTTTAGTTGGCCTTATATGAAATTTGCACACGGTTTCTTTGTAAAACTGACAAAAATTCGAAAATCTACTGAACTGCTCAAATTTTATTTTGCATGAGATGAAAGTGAGAGTTGTAGCTCCTGCCCACCTACACCCGGGGGGGGGGGGGGGGGGGGGGGGGGGGAGGGAGTAACTGATCCAGGAGGGTTAATAGGAACAGGCAGCTGGAAGAAGTCTCTGCATTCCTTGGGCAGCTGGCTACAGTCATAGCCCTCTTGTTAAACTCATCCTGTACAGCTCAAAGTTATAGATGTCGTTCCTCTCTTTTACCTAATTATCATCACCATCATCAGCGATCCCTCATAGCAAGGATGATCTCATGGATTGTCAGCATCATTTGTTGTGTGTTCGTAAATGGTTTATCAGACCAATCTTTGCTAGGCACAGCTTCCAGCAGTGAGAACACTTCTAACCTTAAAGTGGTGCAGGTGGCTTTTGTAGATTTTCGATTACTAAAATCTTCCTAACCTTCCTTGTTAGTACGTTGACTTCAAATGACTTTGTGCTGTCTTTAGTCATTGCCTGCAATGTAGTACTTGATAGAACCGCAGATACCCAGGTGTTCCGGTCAATGTCACATCTTTTCAAGATTTGAGGACATCTTTATAGTTTATTCATTCACAACGTCCTCATTGAAACCACTTGCCATGACTGAGCTCTGAGTAGAAAGCTTGCCTGGGCAGTCTCGTGTCAGACATGTGCAGCACATGGCCAGTCCATCTCAATTGTTGTTGCATGGTAACTGCTTCAATGCTTGTTACACGAGCCTCATCTAGGACACTGCTATTTGTTAAGTTATCATCATGATGGTGGCCAACCCAATCCTCTGTGACCTGTTTCTCTTCTGCCAGGTGTTTTTTCCACGTAATGATCTGCCCTGGTCTCCCAGTCATACACTGCCGTTTGTATTCCAGTTACATTCTCAAGTCTGACTCCTCTAAGTCACCATCCAAACACACCTATTTATTGTGGCTGTATAATTCACTACCCAAACTATACACCACAACTGGCTGATGTTTTAACTCGGTTCATTTAACTGTCTCATACTCCTTAACTACTCTACTTTTTATCTCATTTTATTTATAATAACAATATAACATAATTTATTTTATTATATATGTTATATGTTGTGTTTCTACTAGTTTTACTATGGTCATCTTTATATCTATAGACCATGTTCATATTTATTTTCTTAAAAAATAGAATTATTATTATTTAATAACAAAATATTATACACAATTTTATATACAATTTAACAAACTTATTGTTTTTATTAGAAGATATTTTTAACATATATGTTCTGCATATTTCTGTAAAGATCTGTGAACTGTATTGGATATGGTGCTGTATGAAATAAATATTATTATTACCGGTATTTACTGCTGTGTTCTCCTTAAAGAGTTCTACGAAAACTTAAATTCTTGACCCTGCAATTTCATGTTTTGGCTCCCAGAATAGGACACGTACAATTACTTATGTGTGGTGGTCGTCACGTCCTGATGATTTCAGTTTCGTTCATGGATTACCACCAAGACTTTGCATAGCACATGTGGCGCTGTCAACATCCATTCATTGTCGTTCTAAGAAGTCTTGTGTAGCATCTGTCTAGTTGCGAGCTGTTTTGTAAACCTACCACTAAAGCCCACAATGGGTAGGTCTTTATAGATATGATAATTTATCGTTTAAAACATAATAGGTAGATTTTTTTACAGCCTAAGGTATGTTATCATTCAAACCATAATGGGTAAATATTTATAAAGATAACATTATTTTAATTGAAACCATAATGGGTATATTTTTTATAAGACATTATTTGTTATTATGATATAACCACTAATACAATAACCATAATTGGTAGATTATTCTATAAATAAGATATATACTATCATTTAAACCATAATGGGTAGATTATTCTATAAATAAGATATATACTTTCATTTAAACCATAATGGGTAAATTATTCTATAAATAAGATATATATTATAATTTACACCATAACGGGTAGATCTTTATAAGTAAGACCGATCATTTAAACTACAAAATAATACAGAATCAAAGTCAGGAAATTAACAATGGTTTTGGGAAAAATACTTCAATGTACATTAAACAAAACAGTTGCAACCCCCCCAAACAAAACTCATTTACTGTAGTGTCATACATTGCCTTGATATGCTCTCTAAACACGATTTTTATTTGAGATGCTCCCTAGAGAAAGTACCTTAACTTTCACCCCATCCCCTTTAAAACCCTATCCCCCACCCCAGGCGACAGCACATCCCAACACTATCACAAACCTGAACCCTTCATACAAACTTTTCAAGACAGACTATAGACAAGGTCAGTGGGGATTATTGACCTGCTGCTGATGACATAACCAGTGCTTGAGATGAAAGGCTTGACCATCAGCACCACTCCAAGTATTCTACTGGTCACTCTACAATTAGAGCCACTCAAATGTGATTACCATGGACATGTGATAATCCTATTACATCTGGTGGTATGGCACACTTCTGGTTCAAAGCACATGCAGAGGCCACACCAGCAAGCATTCCTAGAATTCCTGGATCGCCGACTTCCAGGAATGACACTCACTACTTGCCTAGATCTTCTTCTGCGGTGTATCAGACACGTTTGCATCGCCCGAGGAATGTCATATAGTTTTTACCCCTTCCTGGCTGTTGCCGTGGCAACATCAGCGGAGATCACACTCATCGTTTTTTTTTCAAATTCCCATTTTTGAACAGCTGGCCGAGTGAAGTGATTCACCAGGGGAAATCATCACCGACTGCATTTAAAGGTCGTTATACTGGATCTCAAGGTCATCTTCTGTTGATGTCCGAGACTTATATCATCCTTTTCAAATTGTTTTAAGTTTTAATTTATTTCAAACTTAACAATTTACTTTCAAATTTACGTCATACATGACTGAAGTGTTACTTGTTCCAAAAAGCGACTAGTTTACAGATAACCTCACATAATCTATCCGCTATTTGCTTTGAATATCTCAATTCAGTCACCTTTATTATTAATTTAAATTACTGCCAAACAGCTTTATTTAAAATTGTTCTGATCTACTTTTTTACAAACAACTTTTAAGAATTATTGTTTAAAATCATTTTAAAGTTATGACTACGTGCACAAACTTCTCTTTGCTTAGTACATGGTTGCTCAAATGTTATTTTATAACTCTCTAATGTATTAAAAGCAAATTATTTGTGTCATCATAATTAAAACGTCAACATTTAACAATTTACTACAATAGGTATTTTTTCCACAAAACTGCAAAAGTTATGAATGGCACATACTTTCTCATGGTAACTAAAATTTTATTTTTGTTCCTCAACAAATCTTATTAATTCACAAAACATAACTTCTTGATCATATGCTTAATGTTCCATAAAATATTAATATGTTAAAATGTCAATATTTCTCTTCTTAGCATTTAGAGATGGAAACTGTGTATCGCGTTTATGATCGGGGTGTTTCGTTATTAATTCCCCCAAGAAAATTGAAGGAAAAAACCCTTCTAGTTCTAAAACAGCTGCATACATTGGAGGGTGACAATGAAGAAGGGACAAGGTCATTAACTTAGGGGAACTGGGAACATTTCATAAACAACTGAGTGACTATACGAACATACCTTTTTAAACAAACAACAGCTCAGGGGTTGTTTACAATTGTTGATATTTACCTATTCATATGGACTGTACAAGTATGTAAATCCTATTTCTACCATACACGTGATTTCCGCCGAATTCGGCGTCATTTGTCTTTATCTACTGCTAAAACAATATCAGTACCTCTAATTAGCAGTCGCCTTGACTACTGCAACTCACTCCTAAACGATATTGCTAAAAAGTTAAACTCCAACGTGTACAGAATTGTTTAGCACATGTAGTACTAAAGCACCTCATTTCTCACCATCTCTGCCCCTATTCAGACAGTTGCATTGGCTTCCAGTTGCATATCGAATACACTTCAAATTAGCCACTATCACATATCGTACCCTTTCTATGCAACACCCATCCTATTTGTTTAGTCTCCTTCGTTTTTCCGATATCCCCAGGATATTTTTGTTCCGAAAACCAAGCTTAATATCAGCAAACGTGGTTTTTCCTGTAGCTGCACCCAAAATCTGGAATCAACTCCCTATCACTTTAAAATCATCTGAGACTATAAATACCTTTCTTAAAAACTGAAGACTTATTTAAAATTGCATTCCCACCCTAACCTCTGCGGTCCCTTGCTTTAATGACGACTCTTGCTTGTCCTTGTTAACGATTTTGCCCAATGATTCTTGTATGTTGCGCCTCTGAGCTCAGATTCCTGGGGATTTAGGCGCTATTGAAGTTTGTCATTATTATTATTACAAATTCTCCCTCTCTCTGAATTAGTACTTTAAAGTAAATGTCCAGATTGAAAGCAAACAAACATACAAACATGTGTAATAATAACATAAATTAATATATAATTATAGAAATATTGTTCTTGAATGCTATACAATGTTTTATCAAATCTAAAAATAATGCTAACTATTTAAAATTATTACTTGACAAATGTAAATTCTACAAACTGATAAATGTGTATATAAATAGGTAAATAAAATAAATAAGATTCCATAAGTAAATATATAAAATATTATATATATTTTTTTTAATCACATTACATTTAAATTTTAAAACACCCAACAATGACAGTAGGGCAGCATGTTAAATTATCTAAGTTATAATAATTAAAATATTACGGTTATGTGTATCTTTCATAGCTATATGGCCATTCCCAGAGCTCTCAGTGTTTCTGAGATGACCCCCAGACAAAGCTATCAGCAAGGTGGAGAGTGGTTGTATTACACAGGTATTTTAGTGATTGTCCATTACTCAACTTGACCATAATTGACCAGTGGGTAATGAGTGGCTAGCCAAGTAATGACTAGAGTGGTCAAGTGTTAATTAGTCTAATTCATCCTGCCAGCTGTGGTCTCCTGGGACCTGAACTGACCAGGTCAGGTCTGTTACTGGGGGCTTGAGGGGGGCTATGGAAGGGACTTTGAAGAGCTATTGGGGGGCTAAGGAGGGCTGAGGTGGGCTGTGGAATGCTGTGGAATTGCATTTTATGCCAAATTATGATAAATTCTGCTATAATAACATGCCCATAAAATGTGTTTAAGATGTTGAAATTAAATAAATAAATAATTATGTTAAAATGTATTTCATTATATCCAAATGTGTTGTTTTAATTATCTCACTTCACTTCTTGATACAAACCTTGTAGCTTTCTCCCGCAACCTTTGTTGATGTTCCTGTTATTTTTTCTGCAGCTTTTTTCGTAGCAAACGGTTCACTTTTTTGTTTGCTTTTTTACTGTCTTCCTGATTACAAATACATCCTTTTAAATCCATTCACAAATTCCTGTACAGGGTAACATGAGATTCATCCCACCCACGAGCTACCGCCCTCCCACACCTGCCCATAACAACCCTCTCAAGTTTCTTTCTCCACCCCATAAACAAGTCCCCGCCCTTTGCAAAACCCTCTCTCTTAACCACACCCTATCCTTTTCCACTACTGTCTCCCCTAGATACCCAGGGGGAGGGGGCAATGTAGAGAGGAAACAAAAACAGGGTTCATCATTATATACTTGCATTTTAAAACATGTTTTATGTATGTTTTAAAGCATGAATTTGGGGGATTCATGTTCATTCTGTGTGCCATGGTAAAGTTCAATGCCTTTCAGTTAACTGCTCCACACTGTCCACAATTCTTCCCTGTTGCAATCAGTCATGCACGCACGCACGCACGCACGCACGCACGCACGCACGCACGCACGCACGCACGCACGCACGCACGCACGCACGCACGCACGCACGCACGCACGCACGCACGCACGCACACACATGCACGCTGACACTGCCATCACACACATTGCTGCATTAACTGGTCAGTGTCAAACCACTTTTGCAACAAATGTTTCTAAATTCTGAATCCCAGCTAGTAAATATTTAAACAACTTTCAGGGAACAACAATCTGGTAATTCAATTCAAACACCTTTATTGTCCCTCACGGGGAAATTATCTTGTGTTGTTCGCTATTTAACTTGGTAATTTGTTAAAGTCAACAGCCGGGCCAACATTTACTCTTCAAACCAATAAACTTGTCAGCCACATGATTTTCAAGACAAGGAAAACAACATCATCACATAAATTTATGTATAATCATATTCATGTAAATATTCCCAAATTTTTCTGGCAATTTCACAAAATCTATG
Organism: Escarpia spicata; assembly: GCA_963995525.1. Taxonomy (NCBI): domain Eukaryota; kingdom Metazoa; phylum Annelida; class Polychaeta; order Sabellida; family Siboglinidae; genus Escarpia; species Escarpia spicata. The sequence continues at coordinate 5,670,791 of OZ023207.1, forward strand.
TATTATAGTGGATATTAGGTAAGTTTACCTTTCCGCTAAATTAATTTTAAATGAGACAAACAATAACAAATATTAAGAAGGGCATCTTTAAAGTGAAAAGCAAACACCAATAAACATGTGCCAAGGAGGGGTCCCTGGAAACCCCCTCCCTGCTGAAACCAACCACCCCAGGGCAGACTGAATTTGACAGAAATTAAATTTAAACAGAGCGCTAAACTGGTTATAAAGTTGTTTAAGTCTTCCGCTAGAAAGTTCCACGACCTGAGACAACGTTCCACGGAGCTGAGACATCTACCCCCCCCCGCTGTGAACACATCACATCAACATCAAAAACGACCTGGCACCATGAGAGAGAGGGTCCTGGCCATGTTTACACGTAATCCATCCATGCTGTGCGATGACTGGCCACGATGACTGGCACGGAAAAAATGAAAAGTGAAAGAAGAAAGATAGATACGACCGACGGATTCGTTGTAAACTGAAACGGCACACAGTGGTCTGTTGTCACCTCAGAGGCAAGGTACAATGTCCTCATACTTCCTACTGTCATCAGTAAACCACTTGTCACATGACACATCTCTTAACTTGTCAGAATAAATCACTACGCTAATGACAAGTTCAAAGAAGGTTGCACAAGACTAAAAACCTGGGTATTCAACTCAACACCTGGACATTCAGCACCAGGACATTCAACACCTGGACAATCAACTCAATACCTGGGCAACCAAATCAACATTTGGACATTCAACACATGGACAATCAAATCAACACCTGGACATTCAACTAAAAACCTGAACTTTCAACTCAACACCAGGACATTCAACTCAACACCATGACATTCAACTTAACACCAGGACATTCAACTTAACACCTGGACATTCAACTTAACACCTGGATATTCAACTCAACACCAGGACATTCAACTTAACACCTGGACATTCAACTTAACACATGGACATTCAACATAACACCAGGACATTCAACATAACACCAAGACAATTATATGCCTGTCGTTAGTGTACCTGACTGAACATAAAAATAGCTGAATTCGTCAATTCAAGAAATACAGAAACGCCCAGTTACCCGCATCAACCCATGGTCTTGGTAAACAGAAGGCTTTGTAAGAGCATTAAATTAACATTTTACACAAGATTGATTTTAGCTGTGGAACACAGAAATATTTTTCATAACAGGCACAACTAGGCCAAACCACCAATGTCACAATTGCTATAATTATACGGGGAACTATGTAACTTGTGTGAAAGAACAAAGAGAGTGTTGTGCATCTCAAGTAAGGTGTGTTGATTCCCTGGTGTACGCAAAGTCAACGACCAGTTAAAGACGCCCCAACATTTCAACGTTTTTTTCATTTATCTCAATTCAAATTCATTTTGTGAAAAAGCAAACCTACCTAGTATCCACTACAAACTGCTGATTTCTGTAAGGAACCTAGTTTTGGTGAAATCACAAGACACATAACTAACTTATTAAATGTTTACCCAAGCATTAATGCAAGTATTTATTCTCAACTTTGGAATATTCACAATTATGGATTTCTCTCTGTTGATGTTGTCAACATTAGTTGCTCTCTTGAAAACTACATCGCCAACAAGTTCAGTGATTTGAAAACTAATTATCACAGTGACAACTGACTTATGCAAATTACCAGATGTAATGACCAAAGTAAATTCTTTCGACTATTAAATTACCAAATCTAACGACCAAAGTCAATTCTTTCGACCATTAAATTACCAAATCTAACGACCAAAAAAGTCAATTCTTGCGACCATTAAATTACCAAATCTAACGACAAAGTCAATTCTTTCGACCATTAAATTACCAAATCTAACGACCAAAGTCAATTCTTTCGACCATTAAATTACCAAATCTAACGACCAAAGTCAATTCTTTCGACCATTAAATTACCAAATCTAACGACCAAAAAGTCAATTCTTGCGACCATTAAATTACCAAATCTAACGACAAAGTCAATTGTTTTGACCATTAAATTACCAAATCTAACGACCAAAGTCAATTCTTTCGACCATTAAACTACCAAATCTAATGACCAAAGTCAATTCTTTCGACCATTAAATTACCAAATCTAACGACCAAAGTCAATTCTTTCGACCATTAAATTACCAAATCTAATGACCAAAGTCAATTCTTTTGACCATTAAATTACCAAATCTAACGACCAAAGTCAATTCTTTCAACCATTAAATTACCAAATCTAACGACCAAAGTCAATTCTTTCGACCATTAATTTACCAGATCTAATGACCAAAGTCAATTCTTTTGACCACTTCTTATGAAGCCGCCTTTACATATCACATTATTTACACACCACATATTTGGACACCAAAGATCCAGAATTGCGATGGACTATACGAGGTGAGGGAACAGCTCCCAGTCGGAATGGACATAATTATTAGAATAAATTGTCAATCTCCTCATATTGACTATCTATATTTATTTCCCCAGAACCAATTTAACGTTAAAATGTTAATGTAGTTCACAATTTGTTTGACACTTCTCAAAATCAACCATAATCGACTGCACCCTGCTCGAATATATTTGTTAAATTCTGTCATTTCTGTCTCCAGGAAATCGGCATACCGGATGCATCCAACCACAATGGTATCCCAAACACCTACATCATGACGTCATGCACAGAATCACGCATGTCAACTAAAACCAGTCATCCATTTGTAAATTCCACAGGGGTACAGTGGAGCAAACCATTTTAAGGAAAACCAAATACTGCCAAACTTGTGTTCTGCCTCAACATGGCCAGCACTTTATTGACATGCGAGGATGTCAAGTTGTGGCCTGTCCCCCGAAGTGCAGGCACAATCTCAAGTACTACAGAGTTCTCCCTAAAGTTCTACAGCTTACAGGTGACAACTGGTGCAGTAGCTGAACACAAGACACAACCAACAAACACTCGTATATAACCACCTCTCTCACTGACTCCCCAAACTAGACTCCATGGACAGCCCTCCTTCCCATCAGTTGTTCCCTCCCTCATACCCTAATCCTTGCTTATATGATACATCATCCCTGCTTCCCAAGTATATGATACCTTATCCCTGCTTCTTGCTTATATGATACATCATCCCTGCTTCCCAAGTATATGATACCTTATCCCTGCTTCTTGCTTATATGATACATCATCCCTGCTTCCCAAGTATGATACCTTATCCCTGCTTCTTGCTTATATGATACATCATCCCTACTTTCCAAGTAAATGATACCTTATCCCTGCTTCTTGCTTATATGATATATCATCCCTGCTTCCCAAGTATATGATACCTTATCCCTGCTTCTATGATACATCATCCCTGCTTCCCAAGTATATGATACCTTATCCCTGCTTCTTGCTTATATGATACATTATCCCTGCTTCCCAAGTATATGATACCTTATCCCTGCTTCTATGATACATCATCCCTGCTTCCCAAGTATGATACCTTATCCCTGCTTCTTGCTTATATGATACATCATCCCTGCTTCCAAAGTATGATACCTTATCCCTGCTTCTTGCTTATATGATACATCATCCCTACTTTCCAAGTAAATGATACCTTATCCCTGCTTCTATGATACATCATCCCTGCTTCCCAAGTATATGATACCTTATCCCTGCTTCTTGCTTATATGATATATCATCCCTGCTTCCCAAGTATATGATACCTTATCCCGGCTTCTTGCTTATATGATACATCATCCCTACTTCCCAAGTATATGATACCTTATCCCTAATCCTTGCTTATATGATACATCATCCCTGCATCCCAAGTATATGATACCTTATCCCTGCTTCTTGCTTATATGATATATCATCCCTACTTCCCAAGTATGTGATACCTTATCCCTGCTTATATGATACATCATCCCTGCTTCCCAAGTATATTTTACCTTATCCCTGCTTCTTGCTTATATGATATATCATCCCTACTTCCCAAGTATATGATACCTTATCCCTGCTTCTTGTTTATATGATATTTCATCCCTGCTTCTCAAGTATATGATACCTTATCCCTGCTTCTTGCTTATATGATACCTTATCCTTGCTTCTTGCTTATATAATATATCATCCCTGCTTCCCAAGTATATGATACCTTATCCCTGCTTCTATGATGCATCATCCCTGCTTCCCAAGTATATGATACCTTATCCCTGCTTCTTGCTTATATGATACATCATCCCTACTTCCCAAGTATATGATACCTTATCCCTGCTTCTTGTTTATATGATACATCATCCCTGCTTCCCAAGTATATGATATCTCATCCGTGCTTTCCAAGTATATGATACCTCATCCGTGCTTCCCAAGTATATGATACCTCATCCGTGCTTCTTGCTTATATGATACCTTATCCCTGCTTCTTGCTTATATAATATATCATCCCTGCTTCCCAAGTATATGATACCTTATCCCTGCTTCTATGATGCATCATCCGTGCTTCCCAAGTATATGATATCTCATCCGTGCTTCCCAAGTATATGATACCTCATCCGTGCTTCCCAAGTATATGATACGTCATCCGTGCTTCCCAAGTATATGATACGTCATCCGTGCTTCCCAAGTATATGATACGTCATCCGTGCTTCCCAAGTATATGATATGTCATCCGTGCTTCCCAAGTATATGATACGTCATCCGTGCTTCCCAAGTATATGATACCTCATCCGTGCTTCCCAAGTATATGATACGTCATCCGTGCTTCCCAAGTATATGATACCTCATCCGTGCTTCCCAAGTATATGATACGTCATCCGTGCTTCCCAAGTATATGATACCTCATCCGTGCTTCCCAAGTATATGATACCTCATCCGTGCTTCCCAAGTATATGATACGTCATCCGTGCTTCCCAAGTATATGATACCTCATCCGTGCTTCCCAAGTATATGATACGTCATCCGTGCTTCCCTAGTATATGATACGTCATGAACAGACACAGACAACTTAATACATTCATATATTTGTTGAACACTCACCAAATTAAAATCTGTCTGAAAATGTACACTGCAAGTATGACAGTAGACAATGAAAAATGCAAACAAATGATATCTACAAATCCCCTTTCCGCATCCAGCCCAACCATCCACCAAATTCCGCCATTCTGTGCTAACATTCACACACAAGAAACATAACTTGTTTTGACAATGATAGTGTTCTTTTTTTTGCCGAAGTATAATTTTACCATCATACAAACTACTCCTATCAATCGAAGTCGATATGTGACTCACCTCCAAATCTGTTCTCTCTTTCTATCCAAGCACGCTGCGTACGACTGACAAATACAACGCTGAGCACAGAAAACGCCTTACATTGCCCACAAAATCACCTTTCTGACAGCAGATGCCACAACGGCATCAGAACCTCCGCAAAAAGAAACCTGGCTCCTGTCTGCCGCCTGCCACAATGTTTCATCTCCTGCAAACTAGGTCAACTGAAAACATAGACCTCTATTTTTATTCCTGTCAAACAGGATGTACCCACAGCCAGGCACTGAACATGCAGGGAATGACGCAACTAAGCAATGCCAGGAGGGAAGGAGGCACCCAATAATGCTCCCAACTTCTTCACCTCTTCCTCCATGGTCTGCAGTGGCAATCTTGTCCCTTGAGGGACCTTCATTTCCCACGCCCTGTGAGGGCCCAGTCAGGGTGTAATAACAGCTTGTTATCATCCAAGCCGACTTAACTGCTGCTGATCTTGCCTGATAAAATATTTCTTACTTTGATTTAACTTAATGTCATCGTTCATAAATGTATGCATATATATATAATATACATATATATGTATATTATATATGGTTGTTATTGGGTTCATGTCTACGTTAATGTCCAATCTCTAAGCTGACTGTGAGAAGACTGTGTGTGCGAATGGCGTACACGCATGCATACATGCGTGTATGTTAGGTGAGCTTATGTGTGCAGAGTGCATCCACATGTGCATGAATCGCATGCATGTGTGTACGTGTGTGTGTGTGTGTGTGTGTGTGTGTGTGTGTGTGTGTGCGTGCATGTGCGTGCGTGCGTGCGTGTGTGTCAATGTTCTCTTCATATGTGAATTATGGGTGAAATAATGTAATCTCCCTTGGAGTAGTACCACACGGACCTGACCCGTCCTCCATCAGTCATAAGCACCACACCATCCAATAACATAAACTGCTCTGACATTTCAACAGCAATTGTCTGTTCCATTACTCATTACGAACCTGGCAGTCTGCTGAATTGGTTGTCTTCAATGTGGGAATATTGCGACTGCACTGAACATAAGTAGCAAAAATAACTGGCGTCTGTTATCATGTCAATACAGTTGTCTATAATCTTAATAATTTTTACATTTCGTAGAAGAAAATATTCAAATTACAGACATTTATTAAATGCAATATATGGTACACAATTTCAACCTATTTAGTCTTAGGAACATAGTATTAACTGATATAAAAACAAGGAACAGACTGCCAGTCACTGCCTCCCTTTAATGCAAAACAAGGAACAGACTGCCAGTCACTGCCTCCCTTTAATGCAAAACAAGGAACAGACTGCCAGTCACTGCCTCCCTTTAATGCAAAACAAGGAACAGACTGCCAGTCACTGCCTCCCTTTAATGCAAAACAAGGAACAGACTGCCAGTCACTGCCTCCCTTTAATGCAAAACAAAGAACAGACTGCCAGTCACTGCCTCCCTTTAATGCAAAACAAGGAACAGACTGTCAGTCACTGCCTCCCTATAATGCAAACCAAGGAACCGACTGCCAGTCACTGCCTCCCTTTAATGCAAAACAAAGAACAGACTGCCAGTCACTGCCTCCCTTTAATGCAAAACAAGGAACAGACTGCCAGTCACTGCCTCCCTTTAATGCAAAACAAGGAACAGACTGCCAGTCACTGCCTCCCTTTAATGCAAAACAAGGAACAGACTGCCAGTCACTGCCTCCCTTTAATGCAAAACAAAGAACAGACTGCCAGTCACTGCCTCCCTTTAATGCAAAACAAGGAACAGACTGTCAGTCACTGCCTCCCTATAATGCAAACCAAGGAACCGACTGCCAGTCACTGCCTCCCTTTAATGCAAAACAAAGAACAGACTGCCAGTCACTGCCTCCCATTAATGCAAAACAAGGAACAGACTGCCAGTCACTGCCTCCCTTGAATGCAAAACAAGGAACAGACTGCCAGTCACTGCCTCCCTTTAATGCCAAACAAGGAACAGACTGCCAGTCACTGCTTCCCTTGAATGCAAAATACCTTTTAAAGTGAAGTGTCCTATCAAGTTGTTGCTTTTGGCTACATTCATTCTAAACGACCAATAAATAAACATGGCAGAAACCTACAGTTGCAAAAAAGTGCTTTCCCTGATTTTGGAAGGTGGGAGGGTGGGAGGATGGGAGTGAAGGAGGTTGGGAGTGTGGGAGTGAAGGAGGTTGGGAGTGAGGGGGGTTAGAGGGTGGGAGCGAGGGGTGGCAGAGTGTGAGCAAGGGTGGGTGGGATGGTCGGAGGGTGAGAGTGAGGGAGGGTGAGAGTGAGGTAGGGTGGGAGTGAGGGAGGGTGGTAGTGAAGGAGGGTGGGCGTGAGGGGGGTGGGAGGGTGGCAGAGTGTGAGCAAGGGTGGGTGGGATGGTCGGAGGGTGAGGGAGGGTGGGAGTGAGGGAGTGAGGGAGGGTGAGAGTGAGGTTGGGTGGGAGTGAGGGAGTGTGGGAGTGAGGAAGGTTGGGAGTGAGGGAGGGTGGGAGTGAGGAAGGATGGGAGTGAGGTAGGGTGGGAGTGATGGAGGGTGGGAGTGAGGTAGGGTGGGAGTGAGGGAGGGTGGTAGTGAAGGAGGGTAGGCATGAGAGGGGTGGGAGGGTGGGAGTGAGGGGTGGCAGAGTGTGAGCAAGGGTGGGTGGGATGGTCGGAGGGTGAGAGTGAGAGGGTGGGGGTGAGGGAGTGTGAGAGTGAGGTAGGGTGGGAGTGAGGGAGGGTGGAAGTGTGGAAGGGTGGGAGTGAGGTAGGGTGGGAGTGAGGGAGGGTGGGAGTGAGGTAGGGTGGGAGTGAAGGAGGGTGGGAGTGAGGGAGGGTATGATGGTAACAGGAAGGTGATTGATGGAACTTACAACCAGATACATAAGTGCCCTACCAAACACAACAATAGAGAGAAAATAAATTAGGAAATGTAAAATTTGTCAGTGCTGGCAAAATGCATTACACATGAAAGGGAATAAAAACACCTATTGCTTGAATTCATGTTATATTACATCCTGCTATCTATTTCCACGTCCACCAAGCCCAAAAAATTCAATGAATTAGAAATTCCACATTTTATGCTGTGCATCCGGACATTTTCAAATATGCATATTTTTGGCGCGCTTTTCGGGATGCCGAGATGACGTCACTTATGACTCAAACTCGCATCAGGCCAACCCTTTCCGTGCATTCAGAGCATGTTTACAAGTATAGCTTTTGGGTCGAAACGAGCGTCAGAATGAGTTATTGTGCAATATTCCGACGTAATACAAACACTAGTCATCATAGAGGAACAAGCAGTTATCTTACGGTTCCACATGAATCAAATTTTATTCAAAACAACGAATGCGAATGGGCCTACAAATCGACTAGGTTTCGCCGAGCTTGGGCTTGTTTTCCGAATAATTATATATTGAATGCAACCAACGGTAGATAATTTACACCAATAAACATACATAGCAAACATATATTGTATCCAGCCACAGAAAGTAACGTGTATAATCTCATAATATCACTAGAAAATCGGTATATGAAGCAGGAGTTGTACAATTTATCTGGTGCCGCTAGCTCAGTGGGTAGGCACGTTGGTTTCTTGTAATTTATTTTACAATCGAGTGCCGCCGGTTCAATCCTGACAGCATGCAAACCATTGATTTTCTTTACACTTTTTTTGTTTATGTTTTCACGAAGTAATATAAACCAAATAATTTTATACTGTAATGCACTGTTTGTAAATAATTTTTATTTTTGATGTAATTATTTATTCGCTAAAAAAATGAAAATATGGTAACTATATAACGATGTTTCTAAATTTTATTTATCCAAACAAATATAATGTAATGGATATATAATTTAGTAATTGTAAATTATTGTACGGTAATATATTGTAATTATATATGTGAAAACAGATTGTGATCTGTCTGGATAAATAAAATTTAGAAACATCGTTATATATATATGACCATATTTTCATTTTTGTGGCGAATAAATAATTACAACAAAAATTACAAAATGTTTACAAACAGTGCATCATAGTATACTAAATGATTTGGTTTATATTACTTCGTGAAAACATTTTAAAAAAAGTGTAAAGAAAATCAATGGTTTGCATGCTGTCAGGATTGAACCGGCGTCGCCCGATTGTAAAATAAATAACAAGAAACCAACGTGCCTACCATCTGAGCTAGCGGCACCAACAGTAATTCATCGACTGATTTAAGTTGTTATGATAAATTGTACAACTCCTGCTTCATATATCGATATTCTAGTGATATTGTGAGATTATACAGGTTACTTTCTGTAGCTGGATACAATATCTGTTTGCTACGTATGTTTATTGGTGTAGATTATCTCCCATTGGTTGCATTCGATATCATTATTCTGAAAACGAGCCCAAGCTCGGCGAAACAGTCTAGGCCCATTCGCATTCGTTGTTTTGAATAAAATTTGATTCATGTGGAACCGTAAGATAACTGCTTGTTCCTCTATGATGACTAGTGTTTGTATTACGTCGGAATATTGAACAATAACTCATTCTGACCCAAAAGCTATCCTTGTAAACATGCTCTGAATGCATGGAAAGGGTCGGCCTGATGCGAGTGTGTGTCATAAGTGACGTCACGATACCACATGATCATTAAAATTTAATTTTCCGTGGGAATCACTTCACAGACGGGCTTAAAATCAAATTCATACTACAAATGTATTTTTCTGTATTTGTTTAATGTTGTCAAATGTTACATACAATGTTAAACTTTGTGTACACATGGAAAAAGGATTTTAGCTAATGCCTTATTTTTATTTCCTTTAATGCCTTCCATGTAAATGACCGTACAAAACCACCTTTTCGTTGTGTGTAAATTGGGGGGGTCAGTCAAAATGGATCTTCCAAACTATTGCAGGTAAAATCAAATCTATTTGATACAACACATTACAAAAAATAGAATCTGTAATGTCGATACAACAAAACAAAAAACGTAAGTGTTCCAGTGATCGGCAGTCATGGCCCTCACGGTGGGGCTAAATGGGTGCAAAAATTAAGGACATTTTATTGCGGAACTTAAAAAAAAAAACGTATTCTGACACTGTTGTCAGACACCCTAAAAATCTTGATTGCTTAATTGCGTTTAATAAGCATGTAGCAGTTTTTACAAAGTTAGATACATAGGATTGGCAATCTTTTACTTTCTTTTTCTATGAGAGCCTCTCATATACCGCGTAGAACATGGACCCCTAAATAGTATGCACCAAAGGGTCCATTTTCTATAGGGGGGTCTATGTTATAGTAAAACAAAATTGACCCAATATTATACATGTAAGACCATTATACTTTGTATGACTCCCACAGAATATGGACCCCGACAAAAAACTGAGTCAAGGTAATTATTATATTATAGATTACGAACCCAATCTTAGAATTTGCTAAAAGACACACCAGTTATCAAGGTTTTCACTGCCAGTGTATTGTTTCATGTCATTTATTTTCTGTGAATTTGCATTCAATATATACAAAATGTTGCTCTTGTTCATTGTATCAAACCTCAAATGTTCTACAGTTTACAATCTATTTCTTCTGGGAAACATGTATTTAGCTGATAGGCTAATATATTTGTTTTCACCTTCAGACAGTGCAGTTATTATAATATATATATACTTTATGTGTTTGGCATTTATATGAATAAATACGCATGTAATTTGAAATGCTGCTGTTGTTCTGTGCAGCATAGACATTGTTACAGTACATAAAAATGTCATACTTGCAGTGTACATCTTGTTGAACTACTGTCATACTTGCAGTGTACATCTTGTTGAACTACTGTCATACTTGCGGTGTACATCTTGTTGAACTACTGTCATACTTGCAGTGTACATCTTGTTGAACTACTGTCATACTTGCGGTGTACATCTTGTTGAACTACTGTCATACTTGCAGTGTACATCTTGTTGAACTACTGTCATACTTGCAGTGTACATCTTGTTGAATTACTGTCATACTTGCAGTGTACATCTTGTTGAACTACTGTCATACTTGCAGTGTACATCTTGTTGAACTACTGTCATACTTGCAGTGTACATCTTGTTGAACTACTGTCATACTTGCAGTGTACATCTTGTTGAACTACGGTCATACTTGTGGTGTACATCTTGTTGAACTACTGTCATACTTGCAGTGTACATCTTTTTGAACTACTGTCATACTTGCAGTGTACATCCTGTTGAACTACCGTCATACTTGCAGTGTACATCTTGTTGAACTACTGTCATACTTGCAGTGTACATCTTGTTGAACTACTGTCATACTTGCGGTATACATCCTGTTGAACTACTGTCATACTTGTAGTGTACATCTTGTTGAACTACTGTCATACTTGCAGTGTACATCTTGTTGAACTACTGTCATACTTGCGGTGTACATCTTGTTGAACTACTGTCATACTTGAGGTGTACATCTTGTTGAACTACTGTCATACTTGTGGTGTACGTCTTGTTGAACTACTGTCATACTTGCGGTGTACGTCTTGTTGAACCACTGCCATCTTGTTGAACTACTGTCATACTTGCAGTGTACATCTTGTTGAACTACTGTCATACTTGCAGTGTACATCTTGTTGAACTACTGTCATACTTGCAGTGTACATCTTGTTGAACTACTGTCATACTTGCAGTGTACATCTTGTTGAACTACTGTCATACTTGCAGTGTACATCTTGTTGAACTACTGTCATACTTGCGGTGTACATCTTGTTGAACTACTGTCATACTTGCGGTGTACATCTTGTTGAACTACTGTCATACTTGCAGTATACATCTTGTTGAACTACTGTTATACTTGCAGTGTACATCTTGTTGAACTACTGTCGAGCAGTGTAACACATTTTATACTACCTTTGCAGTTATTTTCGGAAACATGTTTTTAGGTGAGTAGTGACTTCTTTTTGAATGTGGTTTATTTAGTATGTACACTGGCCTGTACATGATATACTGCACTTAGAAACTTAGTTCTTTTTCATTGCAGCATAGATATTTTGAGCAGCATAGTAACTTTTTTACAAGTTTTCAAGTTCTTAGATGTGAAAACCTGCATCTAGCTCAGAAGATAATAAATGAATTAGTAAATGCAAGTTTTATTTATGTTTAATTAGTAATCTATTCAAACAAAATGGACAGACACAAGCTTAATATTCACATAAATATACAGTAAAATAGTTGTAATAGTAAAATTATAATATTAAAACATATAGTAATAACAAATAGATTTAAAATCATTACAACAATTCATAGACATGATAGTTTACATGGTTATGGTAATTAAATAACACGGTTATAGTATTTAAATTACAATCTACACATAACGTTGCATTACCTAATTAATACTACACTTTTTACAATGGGTCCATATTCTATTAGACATTGGCACTTTCTAAAAGATAGTGACAAAAACCTAAACCTGCTGGCTTCGGGACATATATATATATATACATATGAGATCAATAGCAGTTTTGTACCCTGGGTATAAGCTTACTGTACACTTGACAGGTCAAACACTGTCACTCGAATCTATTGCTGCAGAAGCTTACAGTGCGACACATAAAACGCAGATCACGATTCTCGGTACCCCCGTGCATTCTGGGTAGCATTCCCAGAACACCGAATATAAATCTCATGCGGCAATATCATTGCGATGGCACGGAGAGGCGTCGATGATCATCAATCCCACAATGCAAATGGGTAGGCATCACTTACATTGGAAATAACATGTGGAACGGTCGCAGGAGCCAATTACCATACACACATACACACGGGGGAAATCAATCCCACAATGCACTTGGGGAGCGCAGGTGTCCTTCAACTCCTACGAGGGAGTGGCGAGGAATACAAAATGGCTTCTACATGTTAACCGGGCGAAGGTCGACTGATGTATTCGAAACATGCCTAGAATCGCCTGCACACACGCGAGATTCACTCTTGTCTGATGCCTTCCATTCTGCCGAGACAAACACTTTCTTTTCCAGGCATATATTCTTGTTTCAATCACAACAACTTGACTGCTTTCATTTGTCTATTTTGCGTTTTATAATACTAATAATAATATCTAGTTTATATAGTGTTACACCAGTGCACTTTGCAGTGTCTTTCAGATATATATATATATATACCTAGGTATATATATAAAATATGTTAAAAATAATATGTTTGAATAAAAATAATACTAGTTATATATCATAGGTAAAATTATGTGTAGATAGAAATAATAATTAAGAAAATAAATATAAAATGGACTGTTGATATGAACATGTACTATTGTAAAACTAGTAGCTGACTGACATACAAAATATCTTATAATAAACAAATTAGGTTATATTACAACAACAAACCTAAGATAAATGTAGACATCAATAAGTTTAGCTAAAGAGAATAAGACAAATAAATAGACAAAGTTAAAACATCAGTTATGATAAAGCATGTCGGCAGTGAATTACTCTTGCCGTAATAATGTTAATATTGATGATTTTAGTGCCCCGACACTGCCTCACTGTAAGGTATTCCGAGCGGTCAAAATTAAACATACAGCACCACATATTTTCTATTGTGGATATATGAATTATTGTGTTAGTAAACAACATACACTTTGTGTGTTTCTTATTTGAAATGATCTATGAACCCTGCGTGCGACATTTGCTGCACATTTCCTGATTAACAGCCACACTGATTTATAATCCGGGACAAAGTTCGGTACCATATTAGTTTAGGCGGTCCCACCAGGGGTACCAATGCTACCATCACTGGTAGAATCTACCTAAACAGAGTTATCATCGAACAATTCCGGTTTCGACTTCGCCATCCCATAATCCCTCCATGAGTCATCGACACAGGGCTAGAAATAACTGTGTCTCACCTGTATCAGCCAGCGTGTTAAGAGCAGCGAAGTGTGTTATTGCATAACACGACAGCTGCAAGCGAGATCCATCAGCGCCACACCATGCACAATCATTTGCTTTCATCCTTTTTTCACAGCACTGATCCATTAGTGATAGCCAGCGAGAGGCGTTCAACGCAAACCGCCGTCCTGCTCACTGATATGTTAGAACACAGTCTCTGCTGGTGCTTTATTAATTAATCTAATCTCATTAATTAAACCTACATGTGTGCTAACTACACGACCACAAAAACCAATGCAATAAAAGTCCCTGCACTTCTAGTAAAACCTAACTACAGATTTGAGAAGACTGCAAAACCAACGACCCAGATGGGCACACATGCATAATTACAAAATTTCAGTCATGTGAAACGGATGGCGAAATATTCGAACGGACATGAATATCCCTGATATCACCCTGTCAGTCATGTCATGATATGACATTATATAAACAAGTTGCCTGTCACAAGTTGAGGCGTGTCACTTTTTTATCGTCAGTCAGGAAATGTCCAATTACCAAAAAACACAGCGGCAACAAAAATGTGTGTTCAGTTGCCAACTTAACTCACTCATCGTAAACTGCATTTCCAAATCCCTGCCAGTCCCTCGTCATGGGGATAATTTCTGTGTATCCCTATCAGTGATGTCATACTTTCAACGTCTCGTCCATTTCATCTCTGAGCTGTGATTCCTAAGGATTAAGGCGCTAGACATTTAATTATTTTGTTAACTTACAATTTTGTTGTTTACGACAACATAATGTCAACAGCATGGGCACAAATTTGAATTTGGCATTTTCAATTAGTAAATATTAATACAACTTTCTACTCTAGTGTTTAGTTTTCAAATGACCATTCCCAGTTTAACAATATTTTTTAACATGAGGACTATCCTGGAACCACCATGATCCCAATATGACCTGATTCATCACAACCTCAGAATGACCTCACCACAACTCCAGAATTACCTCAACACCATGACTCCAGAATGATCTTACCACCATGACCCCAGAATGACCTCAACACCATGACTCCAGAATGACCTTAACACCATGACCCAAGTATGACCTCACCATGACCCTAGAATGACCTCTTGAGTAGAAACTACAACTTTTATTCGCATTCAGAGGCAATGATTGAAGCAGAGGGAATGTTGACATTTGCGAGTTCATCTAGCCTCATGGCGAAATCAAAGTAGGCACTATGACGGGATTTCACCGATCCCTGTTACAAAAGGAAGGAGTTCAGTTGTTGTAATGTCAATTATGCTTATATTTGCACCATTTTAAGGCCAGACACGGCAGGTAGATAGGATTATTTTTTAATTTGTGCAAACAGTTCATTTTTTGTACCCAATGCATGAAATGGGTCTTACTGGGTAAAATATATGGAACTTTTTTCAGCCAGACCCCCGTTTCCATGGTAACAAACAAAATGGCCGCCATTTTGAGCAAATATTGGCAAATTTGGAAAAACTACCATTTTTTACTGAATCCATATATAGTTATAATTCTTGCAAATCCATGTTCTCTATATATTCTATTGTGAAATGATCAGAGCATTTTTTGAAATGTGTTTTGATTTTTAAAATAATTTTTGGGTAAAATACGAAAATCTTGTTTTTTGGCAACAAATATGGCTATACCTTTCAAACTATTCATGATTTAAAAAAAGTGTCTGATCATTGCACACAATAGAATATGCTGAATGCAACACTGAAAACATTATTTATATAGCATAATCATTCCAAGAGATATCCCGTTTCCAAATGCAGAAACTTTAAGAAATTTGTTTTGAGAAAATGGCTGTCAAAGATTGCATAATGGATTTCATTACATGATATCGACATGCTTGATCCATGATTAAAACTCACTTAGAGGTATGTAATTGCCATAGAAGTTAACTTTATTGATAGTATGCATACAAAGGTATCATAATCTGGCAGAAAACCATTTTAAGTATTTTTTGTCAAAAAACACCATTTCACCTGGGGTGTCTGGCCTTAACCACAAAGGTAAACCAGAAGCCACAAACAGACACTTTGAATAGGTGCTATCCACTAAAACAGTGAAACCGTTTATCATTAGACACACATGAAAGACAGTGCTGTGGCCCACGTAATATTATGAGGATGTTGAACGTAAAATTACACTAGGTACAACTGTAGTAAAAGAAAGGTACACCAAGCAATGATACATACGTATGTAAAGTTCCATTGTACGAAGGTTTTTGCATTCTTACTGCTGCATTTTGGACAAGTATAAAAATCCAGAAACAAATTGGCCTTTTTGACTTTATAGTGCCTATTTATAATAAAACCATCAGCATTTGCTCAGATATTTATCTGCAAAGTTAGTTTCGCTATCATACCTATGATGTATAACAACATTGTTCTACCGATCTCTAAGGAGGGAAGAGGTAGACCACCCACCTTGTGTTGACCAGGCCATGTGACTGCGTCCTTGTGTCATCAACGTCATCAGTGTCATCAACGTCACCACTCCAGTGTTACCACTCCATCCTACGACACAGTGACATCATGGTGACAACTCAATCTCAAAGTACAACTCTCATGTTCCTTTAGCCGCAGAGCTCTTTGATGTTCAATGTTGTCATGATATCCTGACACTCGCTGTGACAACCAATTCAGCGAACCAACTTTGAGTAATTACCACTCTGAGTTTCGCTGTGTAGCAAAACAGACAACCTCCCCTTAGCATGAACACAAAAATAACTAAAACAGACAACATTAAAATAAGTAAACTAAATATTTTCTTAATCAATTATCAGATTTGCGATCTATGGTGCGGTTAAACATTTCTTTTGCATTTCATTTGCTGCTAGCTCCGTATATTTCAATCACTGCCTGGGTGGGCCAATCCGCCATATTCCAGGATATGATCACTTTCCCATTGATACACTTCTGTTCCCCTGTGGACCACTCCCTTCACTTCAATCACAAACTAGCCTGTGGTACACAGCTGAAAGAAAAGGTATTTAATAAAAATAATTCCTTAATAAACAGCCCCAGATAGAAACACATCGTTAACATAACTGTCACACATTCTTCGTAACACAAATAATTAACACAAACCTTAATTTTTACACCTAACAAATTCTGATACTTTTGTCACACACCACGTGCAGGAATCTGAGCTCAGAGACGCAACTAACAAGAACCATTAGGAATAACCACGAACAGAGAGCTGCAAGAGTCATCATTAGAGCAAGGTACTGGCAAATATCTAGGGTGGAAATGCAATTTCAAACAAATAAGTATCGAGTCTTTTTATGAAAGGCAGCTACATTTTCAGATGACTGTACAGTAGCGGGGGTGTGTGTGTGTGTGGGGGGGGGGGGGGGTGTGGGGGGGTTCAACGTGGGTGCAGCAACAAAGAAAGCTTGTTTGTCAATGTCAACCTTTAATCTTGGGAGCAAAAAGTAGTTATAAATGAGACGTTTGATCTTAGGTTTATGAGGATACTTGAAAAACACAGCCGCAGCAGGAGATTAACCCAATAGGATGTCAATTAATTACATAGTTCTAAGGGGCACAATATGCAAAAGGGCTATTTCAAATCTGATTCTATAGGTAAAACTGTGACAACTGTGACACAGCATGCTTGTCTGCAGATTTGCCCAACCGTGACATGGTGTGCTTGTCTATAGGTTTGCCCAACCGTGACATGGTGTGCTTGTCTATAGGTTTGCCAAACTGTGACATGGCATGCTTGTCTGCAGATTTGCCCAACTGTGACATGGTGTGCTTGTCTATAGGTTTGCCCAACCGTGACATGGTGTGCTTGTCTATAGGTTTGCCAAACTGTGACATGGCATGCTTGTCTATAGGTTTGCCAAACTGTGACATGGCATGCTTGTCTATAGGTTTGCCAAACTGTGACATGGTGTGCTTGTCTATAGGTTTGCCAAACTGTGACATGGTGTGCTTGTCTATAGGTTTGCCCAACTGTGACATGGTGTGCTTGTCTATAGGTTTGCCAAACTGTGACATGGTGTGCTTGTCTATAGGTTTGCCAAACTGTGACATGGTGTGCTTGTATATAGGTTTGCCAAACTGTGACATGGTGTGCTTGTATATAGGTTTGCCAAACTGTGACATGGTGTGCTTGTCTATAGGTTTGCCAAACTGTGATATGGCATGCATATCTGTAGGTTTGTCCAACTGTGACATGGCATGCTTGTCTGCAGATTTGCCCAACTGTGACATGGTGTGCTTGTCTATAGGTTTGCCAAACTGTGATATGGCATGCATATCTGTAGGTTTGTCCAACTGTGACATGGCATGCTTGTCTGTAGGTTTTCCCAACTGTGACATGGTGTGCTTGTCTGTAGGTTTGTCCAACTGTGACATGGCATGCATATCTGTAGGTTTGCCCAACTGTGACATGGCATGCTTGTCTGTAGGTTTGTCCAACTGTGACATGGCATACATGTATGTAGGTTTGTTCAACTGTGACATGGCATGCTTGTCTGCAGGTTTGTCCACCTGTGACATGGCGTGCTTGTCTGTAGGTTTGTCAAACTGTGAAATGGCGTGCTTGTCTGTAGGTTTGTCCAACTGTGACATGGCGTGCTTGTCTGTAGGTTTGTCCAACTGTGACATGGCATGCTTGTCTGTAGGTTTGTCCAACTGTGACATGGCCTGCTTGTCTGTAGGTTTGTCCAACTGTGACATGGCATGCTTGTCTGTAGGTTTGTCCAACTGTGACATCGCGTGCTTGTCTGTAGGTTTGTCCAACTGTGACATGGCATGCTTGTCTGTAGGTTTGTCCAACTGTGACATGGCATGCTTGTCTGTAGGTTTGTCCAACTGTGACATGGCATGCTTGTCTATAGGTTTGCCAAACTGTGACATGGTGTGCTTGTCTATAGGTTTGCCCAACTGTGACATGGTGTGCTTGTCTATAGGTTTGCCAAACTGTGACATGGTGTGCTTGTCTATAGGTTTGCCAAACTGTGACATGGTGTGCTTGTCTATAGGTTTGCCAAACTGTGACATGATGTGCTTGTCTATAGGTTTGCCAAACTGTGATATGGCATGCATATCTGTAGGTTTGTCCAACTGTGACATGGCATGCTTGTCTGCAGATTTGCCCAACTGTGACATGGTGTGCTTGTCTATAGGTTTGCCAAACTGTGATATGGCATGCATATCTGTAGGTTTGTCCAACTGTGACATGGCATGCTTGTCTGTAGGTTTTCCCAACTGTGACATGGTGTGCTTGTCTGTAGGTTTGTCCAACTGTGACATGGCATGCATATCTGTAGGTTTGCCCAACTGTGACATGGCATGCTTGTCTGTAGGTTTGTCCAACTGTGACATGGCATACATGTATGTAGGTTTGTTCAACTGTGACATGGCATGCTTGTCTGCAGGTTTGTCCACCTGTGACATGGCGTGCTTGTCTGTAGGTTTGTCAAACTGTGAAATGGCGTGCTTGTCTGTAGGTTTGTCCAACTGTGACATGGCGTGCTTGTCTGTAGGTTTGTCCAACTGTGACATGGCATGCTTGTCTGTAGGTTTGTCCAACTGTGACATGGCCTGCTTGTCTGTAGGTTTGTCCAACTGTGACATGGCATGCTTGTCTGTAGGTTTGTCCAACTGTGACATCGTGTGCTTGTCTGTAGGTTTGTCCACTGTGACATGGCATGCTTGTCTGTAGGTTTGTCCAACTGTGACATGGCATGCTTGTCTGTAGGTTTGTCCAACTGTGACATGGCATGCTTGTCTGTAGGTTTGTCCAACTGTGACATGGCATGCTTGTCAGTAGGTTTGTCAAACTGTGACATGGCATGCTTGTCTGTAGGTTTGTCCACCTGTGACATGGCATGCTTGTCTGTAGGTTTGTCCAACTGTGACATGGCATGCTTGTCTGTTGGTTTGTCCAACTGTGACATGGCATGCTTGTCTGTAGGTTTGTCCAACTGTGACATAGCGTGCTTGTCTGTAGGTTTGTCCAACTGTGACATGGCATGCTTGTCTGTAGGTTTGTCCAACTGTGACATGGCATGCTTGTCTGTAGGTTTGTCCAACTGTGACAGGGCATGCTTGTCTGTAGGTCTGTCCAACTGTGACATGGCATGCTTGTCTGTAGGTTTGCCCAACTGTGACATGGCATGCTTGTCTGCAGGTTTGTCCAACTGTGACATGGCATGCTTGTCTGTTGGTTTGTCCAACTGTGACATGGCATGCTTGTCTGCAGGTTTGTCCATCTGTGACATGGCATGCTTGTCTGTAGGTTTGTCCAACTGTGACATGGCATGCTTGTCTGCAGGTTTGTCCAACTGTGACATGGCATGCTTGTCTGCAGGTTTGTCCACCTGTGACATGGCATGCTTGTCTGTTGGTTTGTCCACCTGTGACATGGCGTGCTTGTCTGTAGGTATGTCCAACTGTGACATGGCATGCTTGTCTGTAGGTTTGCCCAACTGTGACATGGCATGCTTGTCTGCAGGTTTGTCCAACTGTGACATGGCATGCTTGTCTGCAGGTTTGTCCAACTGTGACATGGCGTGCTTGTCTGTTGGTTTGTCCACCTGTGACATGGCGTGCTTGTCTGTAGGTTTGTCCAACTGTGACATGGCATGCTTGTCTGTAGGTTTGTCCAACTGTGACATGGCATGCTTGTCTGTAGGTTTGTCCAACTGTGACATGGCATGCTTGTCTGTAGGTTTGTCCAACTGTGACATAGCGTGCTTGTCTGTAGGTTTGTCCAACTGTGACATGGCATACTTGTCTGTAGGTTTGTCCAACTGTGACATGGCATGCTTGTCTGTTGGTTTGTCAAACTGTAACATGGCATGCTTGTCTGTAGGTTTGCCCAACTGTGACATGGCATGCTTGTCTGTAGGTTTGTCCAACTGTGACATGGCATGCTTGTCTGTAGGTTTGTCCAACTGTGACATGGCATGCTTGTCTGTAGGTTTGTCCAACTGTGACATGGCGTGCTTGTCTGTAGGTTTGTCCAACTGTGACATAGCGTGCTTGTCTGTAATTCTGCCTTCCTCTCTCTGCTGGCCAGGGAAAGAAGATCCCAGTTGTCAGAGTGAGCCGACAGTCTACATAGGAGACGTTCCCGTTGATTAACCCGTCTCGCTTGCCGTTTTTTACATTCCAGTCCAAATATAGCATCGACAAGCAATCACGAGGCACGGCTCACGCCACACGATGACAACGATTCTCTCGCAGTTTTGTCCCCGGCAACGGGCAATGGAAGAATTCAGATAAACATGCATCACCAAGAAACTGTCAATGAGTCGACATACATGTATTAACATTCGCAATATTACTGATGGGTTAGTGGCTATCATGGGGAGAAATTGCTACTAAAAGACACCTTCTACTAACAAATGTATTTGTTCTTGTATACAAAATTACATACATCACCGGTTACCATCTAAAGGTGGGGTGATTGTCTTGTACAAATGTAATAGCTTACAAGTTACAGTTACTGCTAAAGAATTATGATTGCTTATGATTATTTAGAAAAATTAGTGTAATTGATTACGATCACACCTTGTGCATATACCCCTGACTAAATCATGATTTTATATAATTAACATGACAAAAAAATTACATTCTCATGTTATTGTTGTTTCTAATTTAGGCAGTAACATTATAAACACAGCCTCTTTGGTGTAGGTTATAGAAAATGCACACTTAACCAAACAAAATGTATCGATTACATTCACAATACTGTTTCTTTTTCATTTCAATTACCCTTCAATTTTTTTTATATCAGAACATTATTACACCATTTTGCTTACAATTATAGATGTGGTGTGCGGGAATAGCTAGCTGTTTATTCCAAAATGAAGGTAGAAGCAGATCACTGAACAAGTACTACCACAGAATGGCCTCACTCATGATTAAATTGGAATATCCTGCAATTTTCCTTGAACATGTGGTGCAAGCGTCTGCTCGGTTTCCACGGTCAGAATTGCGACCAGCGAAGACACACAGATGAACTAGAATGAATTACAAGGGTTAGGGTAGTCAACTACCACCCCTGGCTTGTGAGGGGGATGCTGTTTAGGGAGGAATGACCACTCATGTTTTGGCTGGAGTCTAACGCCTAACATCTTGTGCAAACCTCACAAAAAACCACTCCTACTCGATGCAACTCACATGCAACTAACTCAACCCGCAACTTGAATGAGTGTCACAGGACACTTATGACACAATGGCAGTGTCACATGACATTTATGACATAATGGCAGTGTCACATGACCGTATGACATAATGAGTGTAATGTGACACTTATGACATAATGGCAGTGTCGCATGACACTCATGACATAATGACATTGTCACTCATCACAGCTTAAATAGTCTAAACGTTTTAAATCCGATTTATAAAAACGACACACTGACTTGTCTACTGATAAAAAGTACTGCCTCATGTGCCCAGGGCCCTGGTTGCGTGGATGTGTTGGCGTACACGATGTCTTCCCAGTACAGCAAAGTCAAAGCATATTACTTGGGCTTGGGTACACATCAACAAACACACCTTGTGTACCTATGTGCGGGTGTACGCATGTCCATTCATGCATGCATGCGTGTTGCTCAGTACCTGTCGTGATTTTTTACATAGAAAAATGCAATACAATTTCTGATAACAACAGACTAATCCATACATTTAAACATTTTTTTAAACAAAATTACTCCATAATATTAATACTTTAATATGTTTAAGAAATATTTAAGGGATCTGACTGGATTTGCAGAACATTTGAATGATAATCATAGTTGTGATTTTTGACCGATAAATCGTAGAATCAAACATCAAGACTGTACACTGTCAATTAACTGTCAGAAATCCCGTGCACGAAGACACAGCGAAATATCGAGAGAAATAACATGTCAAGATTTATATTACACCCACCGAGATTCTGTTGATAATGTGCCTTCAATTTAGTTATATTTGTTAGTCTTGATTTACACCAAAAATGTTAACAGAATATTTCTTAAATTAACTTTTAAATTTGACACCATTTGTCAGTTTGAGGGGAAGAAGAAGGAAGCAACAATGGGAGAGGGGAAGAAGAAGGAAGCAACAATGGGAGAGGGGAAGAAGAAGGAAAGCAACAATGGGAGAGGGGAAGAAGAAGGAAGCAACAATGGGAGAGGGGAAGAAGAAGGAAGCAACAATGGGAGAGGGGAAGAAGAAGGAAGCAACAATGGGAGAGGGGAAGAAGAAGGAAGCAACAATGGGAAAGGGGAAGAAGGAAGCAACAATGGGAGAGGGAGATGAAAGTGCCAGGTGGAAGACTACCTGGGCTAGAGGTCCAAGACTCTTGCTGCAGCTGTGGGCATCTACAGAGGAAAAGATTCAGTCAGCAGGTCATTTTACAGTTTGTCTCAGAAGTGCACAAAGTAAACAAACCGTTATGCATCTAGCATTGTACATTAATTATACCAATTATATCCATGTAGAGTTATGGTGTTTTACATTGTATATATTCAAAGTAGAGGTACATTTAAAATAAAAGAAATGCCTAAATCAAGTTAAAACAGAAACCTAACTTTATTAATATTTAAAGTGTTCCACATTGAACTTACAAACACGATATATTCAAGCATTACTGAACATTCTTCAGGATAGTTCGTTTTCAAATTAGAAACTTTCATTTTTCATATCCAAGAATCATGTTAAATTACCTGGTAGAGGCTTTCGTTGACGTGTCACGCCGACTTCATCAGTACCTATGACGCTGAATGACGTCATCGTACACGTGAGGCAGTTCGTAATTGCCCTCGTCTCTGTTGATGGGTGTTTTGGTTTTTCTGATCCAGATGGCTTCTTTGATATGCCGAATCCTTCGGTTGGGTTTTTCATAGGTACTGATGAAGTCGACGTGACACGTCAACGAAAGCCTCTACCAGGTAATTTAACATGATTCTTGGATATGAAAAATGAAAGTTTCTAATTTGATATAATCAAGCAGTTTAAAAAGGTGTACACTTAGACATCACTATAAGTTCTTTCAAAAATGTTAAGGCAGCTCGGCATATTCTTGCCGAAAAAGTCTTAAGATCACTTAAACATGGCAATACTGTTAATCTCTCTGAAGCTGACAGGGGGATTATAGGATACCTATATTCCACGATTGCAGAAAACGGATGGAATTTACAGTTATCATTTTAAAATGGAATTGTGCCTTTTTAAACAGAAAGAAAGTCATTCTAAATGGAAAACATTACATTTGAAACAGAATTTGCCTGTTTTGAAAGAGAAAATATGTTGCCCTATAACATATCTGAGGACTTTGTGAACATATATGGGATTGTTATGAACTAATGATACCTCCCCTAAGTGAGCATGCCAGACATGAAGGCTATGTATAACATGGAGTCAGGGCCCACCCTGGGGTAAGGGATTGGGGGTCTGTCTTTGATTCCTCCCCTCCTGGAGGGTAGAGCAGTCAACCCCTGATGGGTGCACTAAAGAACTCACATCCTGCCAACTGAGCCATGCCCAGCATAAAGGACAACAATGGTGTTCAAAACCTGCACTCAAACAGACTGTCAAATGTATAAATATCTATGTCTGCCACTGGGGTCCACTTTGCCACCCGGCTCCTCCAGCACAAATAACATAGTAAAGTTGTCAATATTCCCACCTGATACCTGAATGCCACTCTCTTATTGGCACACATTATTTTTCATGAAACCAAAATCGGTTTTGGTCATTCAGTAATCCTTATATATGTATATATATATATCTTTCAAAATTTCATTTTTATATAATCAAAATTGATTGACTGATAGATTAATTGATCAGAAGCATGAATCAACCAATCATCTACAAAACGGATTAATCAGAACGACATTATACATGTACATGTATACACATTTTGATATCACCCCTGACATGGAACCAATCATCCAATACTCATTTCACTGCTGGCTTCATAAAATAAATTCTCAAACTTGCAATATCAGTCGCCTCTACATCTCATATACCTTCCATTGGCTATGTGATAACACCTCCACTGACACGTCACCCTTGACATCGCATGTCACGTCATATGTAACGTCATATGTCAAGTGCTGGGCTCAGCATACAGACATGCCAAGTATACCACTTTGGCAGTAGAAATCTCGCTTTTTCTTAATTTTATTAAAAAAAGAAATAAGGTAAGTTCATATATAGCGCAGTATCAAGTGTTTAGGACTGCTGAAAACACTTTACTCCCTGGCAGACTTGCTGAATCGAACACCATCTCGACATCTCTGGGAAACATTGAGTCATGCTGCAATTAATGCGCAAAGACCATTTGTACACCACTGTGTATAGCCAGGTACTCATTCATACAGCTGAAAGAACTGGAGCAACGTGCACTGAATGAACTTGCAAGGTTTGACATGGCAGCACAGGATTCAAACCCGGGTTCTCTCGATTACAAGTCAGATGCTCTAGCCACTGTGCCACTGTGGCTGATTAAGTTGATAATCTCATGGTCTACCACTTTAGTATACCATCAGACTGATATTTCAAGGTTTAAAAAATGATCACTCGTTTTGAACCCAGCTAACCAACATTTCATATAGAAAATGCACCAAAATCAGTTACAAATATACCCCAAAATTGAAAAGTAATGAAGCCATGAAGCGGTTCTGTTGTACACATGCATTCCCCTCGCAACTGCTATGCGAGGCTCATGGCGCAGATCTTCATCCACTAACCTCACATCATGAAACGAGGTAGATCTACCATTTCTACCATACTACTTGGTACCTCCGTCCTTATGGTAACAAATGATACACTCCAAAACAGCACATCCAAAAATTGCACACCATAAAATAATAACGGCATAACTGAATAAATTATGAAAATGACACATTTGGACAAAATATATTTCAGTTTTTATTTATGCACTGATAATTAGTTGTAAGGTTTGCTTGATCCTTTTTTTAAATGTTTACATCATAAAAAATCATAAATCTACTAATATCATAAGGCGTGAATAGAAATGTTATAACTCAAGTGTTACACACTATAATAAACTATAAATGGCCACAGAAAATAAAAGTGGTACAACCTTTTTTATGCCGACAATAACTACTTTAACATTGCTCAGGATTTATCAGAAAGTGGACATTTCCTGGCAGCTAATTGCATTGTTGATCTGACTGCATGGCTAACATGGAGCTGATTCGGTTTGGTATCTTACAAAACACACACACTGTCAAGGATCCTCCGTCGTCAACAAAGTAGTGATTGAGAGAATCGACTCGTCAAATAACAGGTGACTCAGTGAGTGAATCGCAAGTTGCACTCAGCAAATAGTTGCGTCACAGCACAAACCAAACGTCAATAATGTGTTATCTTTACCGGTTCAAATTGTACCAACTCAGGAAAGAAACACCCACAGGGGCCAACACAAGTTTGTCCAGTGAATTAACATTCCACTGTATTTGTTTTCCTGAGTCTCCATTTATATCAATTTAAGTTAAAGGTGCCTGCCTCTATAAGAGACCTTTCCACCCTTCTTTTGGACGGGTTGAGTTTGTTTTGGATGAGTGGAAATTTGTGGAGCAAAAAACATATACATATATTATTCAATCTCGCTGTTATTTACATGTCTGTTATGTTTTAAAACTGTATGTCCCACATATGTATGCATGTATGGTTGTATACATCTACTATTTATGTACACGTTTGGACTGGATTGTATATTTTCGCACGTCACATTTTTTTATTGTAAAATCCTTTGATCCTGTATAAAAGTCTGGTGCCTACTCAGAGTGTCTTGTTGAATAAGACCTCATAAGATCATAACATTGTAAACACAATATACCGATTAATCTGAATGTTGCCGAGTGCTGGAAACAACCAGAAAGAAGAACATGACGAGGAAGCAGCATCAATTTATCAAATTCTGCAACAAACATCTGGCAGGAATTTTCCATCCCACTACAGTAATTGTACATTCTAAGTACGTAAATCTACGCATATAAAGACTGCTTAACTGAGCATTAATCATCCCATAGCCACCAGCTGTATATTCCTTTTAAACTGATCATAAGGTAAATTTATTTATGTACTTTATTCCCCCGACTTCGCTGCATCGATATACTTCACTAGCGATATCCTCGAAAGCATGTGGCTGTTAGAGTTTTATCTTTATAATCATCAGCAAATGTCAGGCTAATCCAAGAGCTGCAACGAGCTATCTATTATTAATCCACAACAACGTTATCGGACAACGGCGGCCTCGTATACCGGCAAATTAAATTACTTTTCAAAAATACATCACGACCAGACAGGCTGGCGGCCTTGTGTGAAATAATGCATGCTCCCCTCATGGTTTGGCACCCGATGCCAGCAGACTAATCATTCCGGTCTGCAGTTGCATGAGCATTCTTAATGTCCTATGCGGTCTACCGTGACGAACCTGGTCCTGACCTTTCATGCTCCACTGACTTCTGGAGTAGTCTGGGAGATGACAGTGTACCTGTGGTCATCTCATTATGCCAGGTGTTTTCACTAGTCAGGGCAGCCAAATGACACCTGGACAATGACAAGGGACAGGGCCTGGATAATGTCACTGCAGTAACTGGCGCCAGGCGGACCGGACCTGACAACATCAAACACTCATCAGTCTCAAACAAATATAATCACGGATTAAAGCAATTAAAAAAACAATGCCAGCTGGGAACTGAATCAGACGGGAGCTAAAATAAGGTGGACACATGCTGCGATGTATTGTCAGATCATTAAGGAGGCCAGCAAGTGGAATGAAGGGCAAAGAACTAATCTAGTTGGCGTGACAACAAACCTTGTGCACGGCTCTCAGGCGCTAGTCCTAATTTTTGCGGTAGCGGTATGAATGACAACAAAGTTTTATGGCCACAATAAAAGTGCTAGTTTTGACAACAAGAAAGTTCAATGACTAACAACTGACAACAACAAAGATTGATGAATACCAAAAAAGTGTTGCTGTCAACATCAACCAAGTACGACTACGGCAACCAAAGCATTAGTATTGACAAAAACCAAGTTTTACTGTGACAACAAAAACATTGGTGTCGACCACAACCAAGACGACTATGCCAACCAAAATGTTGTTGTCGTCGACAGCAACCAAGTTTGACTACGACAACCAAAGCACTGGTGCTAACAACAACCAAGTTTAACTGCCACAACAAAACTATTGATGTCGACAACAACCAAGTTCAAATCGCTAAATGACAACAACCAAGCTTGACTACCACGACCAAAGGCTAATGCATTGGTGTCGACAACAACCAAGTGTGACTGGCAAACACAGACTAAGTGAGTTAAATCACATGACAGTTTGCACAATATTCCTGGCCTCCAATCAATTGGTCCACCACCGGTCATTCACTCCTTGTAAGCTCATGATCAAGTTTCACTGATGGAACCACAACTCAATTACATGACCACTGGACAGCAAGACTTTGGACTGCGCCCAGACAATCAATTAATCATTTTTGTGAGGAGTCTAATGTAATTAATTAATCGAATCTTGGTGTACACCTGCATTGTCCAGCATGGCCGATATAGCACTGGCTAACCTTGGTGACTTGATATTGATTAGTGATGTGACACACACCTACATAAATTGATTATGGAAATGCGATGCTGTTTGGTATACCTGACCGTCTGCTGCACCGTCTAGAGAGAGTCCAACGGTCAACCGCTCGTGTTGTGATGCAACTTCGACGAGGTGACCGGCGATCTATCACTGCGGTCCTACAACAGCTACACTGGCTCCCAGTGAGAAAGCGCATCGAGTACAAGTTACTCATGGTTGTACACACGGCACTGTATGCAGGCACGCCAGTGTATCTCGCGTCACTGCTACATCGTTACGCACCACGCAGGACCCTACGCTCTGGAGGTGGTCTGCTTTTGAATGTTCCACGCGTAACCCTAGGACGTTATGGTCGCCGGGCATTTGCATGTGCTGGGCCGACATTGTGGAACTCTCTGCCTCTGGAATTACGCGCGATTGAGAACACTAGACAGTTTGGAAAATTATTGAAGACATTTCTGTTCTCAAACTAATATGGCCAGACATCATTTAACCTTTGCTTTATTCATGCATATAGTTTTAATACATTTTTAGTCTTATTTATCTCAGGGTCACATTTTAGTATCTAATCAAATTATTTAATGTAAATTAGGCTTTTATTTTAATTTATTCTTTATTTTATTTATTTATTTTATATTTTATTTATTTACTTTCAGCTGTTCAGCACTTTTGCTAATCGTTTATTTTATCATTGCATTTACCCGTAATTTTACTATACTTAGGCTTATATATATATGCATACACTATATACTAGGATATTGTTTGCTAATTTAATTTATTTTCTTATTTGTTCTCTTAAAAGTGTTTTTATGCTTCTTATATGATTGGCAATTTGTAAACACCCGTGAACGGGGGTCATTAGTACCGGATTTGATGGTGTATAAATAAAGTTTATTATTATTATAAAGATCTACCCACTTATGACAAAGTAGGACATTCTCCATTGCTCAACTGTAAAATCAACCCCCTGTTGGTGATCCTGGTCCAGTTTCCCTGCTGTGGGCAGACAAAGGATGATGTCTGGACATGTCTGGCATGTTGCAATGGCAGCAGGCTACATTCATCAGCACATGATAAACAGGATGTGAAATGAAACAGCAACCAATATCACCGACCATCCTTGATTACTGGCAGTTAGCATTGAGAGAACGGAGACTCCGGTGGTCTCGTTTAACTTTCGCTCGCTGCGTGACTTCACCGAGAAAACTAGTCAATGGCAGAATCATATGGACTTCATCATATTTTAATTAATTATTAGTATGTTTTTAATTATTTAGTCTATTTTAATTAACTTATTTATTTTCTATTGTTTAATACATATAATTAATGTACTTTTAATTGTTTATACAGAGGGTATATTAATTATGGAAGGACTATTTTAGGAATGCATGGTATACATTTTAGAATTATTATTTTGTTTTAATTTAATAATAAATAGTTATGAGTACATTACATGTAATGCACCTAAGAGCAATTTAATTGATGAGGCATTATATAAATTAATTGTATTATTATTATTAAAATATCTTCACCACAGTCACCATGGTTAACAGCATGACAATTGCTTTTAATTACAATACAATCCCTCAGTTATGTTTAACCATGATAACTTAATGAGTAATAACCATGTCAATAAATAATTAAAACATTTATCATAAGTAATAATATTAGTAATTTTCAATTAAATGGAGCTTTCCACAATGTTTCTTTAAATAATTACGTAATTGTGAAAAACGTAACAAAGCTTGCAGACTCTATGTACACATATGAAAACATGCTGCAAAACTCTGCGTCTATATACTAATAAAAGTTATTAAACTATGTCAAGACACTACTATGTTAACATTAATAACTATAAAAACTCCACGATAATTTATCTAACAAAGACAAAGTTAAGCCTCTCCCCAAAATATATAACAATCCTCAAAGACAGAACACAAAAAGGGAAACATGTATCCTAAAACTAGTGGCACATCCTTTGTATTTTACGCACTTAGAACTTAGAAATAAGACACCAAAACAACCAGACGGATGAAAGTGTCAACAGGGGCACCACTTGACCGGCCACATCGTAAATGGCCGCCCATATTCGTCTTTATTCTGGTCAATATTGGTGCCATTCTTGGACCGCATTCATGCCGTGCCAAGGTCAAGTGATTGAGACATATATACGGGACAGTTCCTGGTCCAGTTTCCCCGCTGTGGGCAGACAAAGGATGGTGTCTGGACGTGTCTAGCATGTTGCAATGGCAGCAGGCTACATTCATCAGCACATGATAAACAGGATGTGAAATGAAACAGCAACCAATATCACCGACTATCCTTGATTACTGGCAGTTAGCATTGAGAGAACGGAGACTCCGGTGGTCTCGTTTAACTTTCGCTCGCTGCGTTACTTCACCGAGACAAATAGTCGATGACAGAACGCATAATGGATCCACTTCATTCTGCCTGTATATACGTGTACAGTGAAATTAATTAATGATATAGAAATGAGTCATCTAACTATAACTGAGCTACCATAATGTGAGTCTGTGTATGTGTACGTGGATATGTGAACATTTTCCTCCTAGACGTCTTGCACCTCGGGTGCCAAACTGTCAGGGATTAAACTACGAACCTATGGAAGAAACTTAATGCCATTTTTAATTCCACACACATGGTTCATTATAGTTAAATGTAACCTCGTTGTGTCTTTAATATTTAGAAATTCAACCACATAACCAAATATTCACTGCCTTCCCAGGGGAATGGGGAACTACCGGTACGGTACATTCCACAGACATAATTATTGTGACACATTTAAATCCACATTAAAGTCGACTATTCAAATTTCACATCATTCAGAAAACCAACCACAAAACTATAAAAAATAACTACTTGATTTGTACGTTTGATTTCAATACAATCTACATCATAAATAGGCTCCATTCCTCAATCTTTTCAAATTATTTTATGGCATCATTTTTTAACAAGATTTCAATCAGCAAATAAAAATGTTACGGTCTCATGAGGTCTTATTCAACGAGACAGCACTTCGGATAGTGCCGCAGCACAAACGCTACCTGCCAGGGACGGTGAGACTTTGCTATGTTACAGTGTCTACTTTGACTGATGATCACAATTCAAAGCAATGCCGCCTAACACCGCATCTTTCATCCATTCTCTCATATCAGGATCTACTGTCAAACAAAAAAAACAGTGCTCATAGCAAGCTCATGCCTTCCAATGCGACTACGAAACAATTTCACTTGCAAAACGCCTCCCTACGGGATCCATCATTATTCGTGTCATAACCACAGCATATATTGCCGCTGCTTTGCTTGCGAGACATGTGTCCAGCGTTAGAATTCCCATTCTGCAGCGGCCGTAATTGTGAAATAAACTTGACTGATTGGCAGCCCGCCCCGCAGGCAATTTCGCAGTATCTCTCTGTCTTGCCCATTTGGATGTTTGGACAGCAATGCCGACACGTGGTATCTCTGACTCCTGGAGAATCGTACTGGCTCAGAACTACTTTATAACACTCACTTGCTGCAGTTGTCTCATTCCCTTCTATCCACTGGCTAACACGTCCCGCCAACATCAAAATAATATATACTATAAAACATAACTATCATTTATACTTGGCTAAACAGAGCATACTTATGATAACAGAAACTTAACTACACAGAGTTGTCATATAATTAAAATGGGTGCCATTGGAAATATACCCAAATACCTTTCAAAGTTAAATATTTGATTCCTAGGTGGAGGTGGCATTTATTAGTCATAATTAACAACTGACATAACAAATTTATTAATCATATTTTACCACGTTAATGGGCCATTTTCATGAAAAGTATGGTAATGAGTGAAGTATTTCATGTTCAAAATAAAATAATTATCTTTATGTTTTTATAGCTAAAAGTAAATATTTAATAATTATTTTTTGGCAAAAAAATAAATATTTAATATTGTTTAGCTAACAATTAATCAAGTGCAACATTGGCAGTCAACTGTCACCAATATATGTAACGGACAGGCTTCGAAATAACGCGGGTCTGATCATCCCGGATGAGTAGTTTCAGTGATCGGACTAGTCCATGTTTAGTGGACCAGTCCCATCGGACTAGCTCTGATTATGTGAATTAATTTACGGTGTGTATATGCTAGTTGGGTGTTGTGATGGGATAAAACTAAATAAGGCATTTTATCACACGCAGCTAAATATTCCGTACAACCATAGAATGGGAAACTTGCTGAACACAGTGAATGTAAATGGCGGCTGTTTACATCCAGTTAGCATAGGTAGTGCCGCCTAGCGATCATGAGTGATGAGCGACATGGACAAACACGATACATGCGCGGGTTACAGACAACATTGTTATGTGTTATCCCACTGTGATCACATTTGCGCATTGGGTGATTATTTTAACTAGTTACCAAACGCCAGCAATGTTACTGATTGGTTAGTTGGCTTCGGGAAAGGATCCGCTAATGAAAAGTATAGGCCAAATGATGCAACTTAAAGGAAATAAAAACAAGGCATTAACTAAATTCAGTTTTCCATGTGTACACAAAGTTTAACATTGTATGTAACATTCCAGAATATTAAAAAAATACAGAAAAATACATTTGTAGCATAAATTCGATTTTAAACCCGTCTGTGTAACGATTCCCGTGGAAAATAAAAATGTAATGAGCTAGGCGATCACGTAGTATCGTAACGTCACATATGACCCACACTCGCAGCAGGCTGACCCTTTCCATGCATTCAGAGTATGTTTACAACGATAGTTTTTGGGTCGAAACGAGCGTCAGAATGAATTATTGTGCAATATTCCGATGTAATACAAGCACTAGTCATCATATAGGAACAAGCAGTTATGTTACGGTTCCACATGAATGCAATTTTATTCAAAATAATGAATGCGAATGAGCCTACAAGTCGATTAGATATCGCCGAGTTTGGGCTTGTTTTCAGAATAATTATATCGAATGCAACCAACGGGAGATAATCTACACCAATATACATACATAGCAAACACATGAGGTGTTTTGAAGCGTTCAGTTAATAAGGTAAGGTAGATGTTCATAACCAGCATTGATGGAAATCAAACGTGAAGAAGCGTAACTGTAATGTAAATGAGTCTATACACATTGTAATTCTGATTTTATGTAAATTTCAAAAACAGTATGCTGACTACAAAAACTTGACAAACTATAACAATGCATCACGTTATTGTCTATTTGTGGTGTCATTAGGATTAATATTAGCAGCCGGTATACCTAGGGCCAGGCTATAGACTATACAGTATAGTAGCTTGACTAGATCAAAGACAAAGTCATGCCGGGGGACGGTAAAACCATTACGTTACGCTAGTCATCGACATCGTCTGGTCTATTCAACTCTAGTATATAAGCCTATCCATGTATTATAGGCTGTAAATGATAAATTAAACTCAATAATTACCGGTACACTAACTTAGTCTTAGTACAGTCAGTTGGCCTGACACTACAAGTACAACACCCACTACTCTGTCATTAGTACTAGTCTAACGACGTAGTCAGTACCTACAATTATCCCGGCCACCAGTGACCATGTGAAATAGGAAATTAAATTTCGCGTATCCGGCAGTATGTAAAGCCAACCCCCTTCTTTAAACTTGACAATATGGGCCATGTCTGCGTGCAAGCTGTTATAAACGTTTGCAGTACACGTTTCTTCTTGGCTAGTAGTGGTGCCATTTCGATCCCCGCCATCATTTCGTGCCGCGTGAGTCGTGACTTCGTTTTGTTTGAGCGCCCTGAGCGCGGAAATGCGAATTTGTCGTAACGCTGTTTTCTATTGGTCAGATTACGACCAGAAGCAGCAAATAAAAAACCATGTCACAACAAGCAGCGTATATATGCTGCCATCTGTTGAATAAAGTGAAGCTAAATTTGAGGAGTACGGAAGTGATTGACGCTCATTGTGACAACGAAAGAAACCGTAATATTTTCATCCCTCGCCGTAATACCGTAATTTGAGGTGTATTTCCGGAATGATTCCGGAATGATTCCGGACAATCCGAAATGGTAGGCAGGTCTGTATATGTGAAAACAAATGGTGATCTGTCTGGATAAATAAACCTTAGAAACATCGTTATATAATTCCCATATTTTAATTTTTGTGGTGAATAAATAATTACTACAAAAATGTTTAAAATATTTACAAACAGTGCATCATAGTATACCAAATGATTTGGTTTTTATTACTTTGTGAAAATATAAACAATAAAAAAGTGTACAGAAAATCAATGGTTTGGTGTCGGGATTGAACCGGTGTCGCCGATTGCAAAATAATTGCCAAGGAACCAACACGTTTACCAACTGAGCTAGCAGGACCGACAGAAATTAGCTGACTGATTTAAGTTGTTATGATAAATTGTACAACTCCTTCATAAATCGATATTCTAGTGATATTATGAGATTATACACGTTACTTTCTGTAGCTGGATACAATATATGTTTGCTATGTATGTTTATTGGTGTAGATTATCTCCCGTTGGTTGCATCTGATATAATTATTCTAAAAATGAGCCCAATCTCAGCGAAACCTAGTCGACTTGTAGGCCCATTCGCATTCATTGTTTTGAATAAAATTGGATTCATGTGGAACCGTAAGATAACTGCTTGTTCCTCTATGATGACTAATGTTTGCATTACATCGGAATATCGCACAATAACTAATTTTGACGCTCGTTTCGACCCGAAAGCTATCCTTGTAAACATGCTCTGAATGCATGGAAAGGGTCGGCCTGATGGGAGTATGGGTCATATGTGATGTCACATCTCGGCATCCCGAAAAGGGCGCCAAAAATATGCATATATTGAAAATGTCCGGCTGCACAGCATAAAATGTGGAATTTCTAATTCATTGAATTTTTTATTTTTTTTTGCTTAGTGGACATGGAAATAGATAGCAGGATGTAATATTATATGAATTCAAGCAAAATTATGTTTTTATTTCCTTTAATCCGACAATGTCGGTCCTTCATCGCCGTCAGGCTTCAAATTCTGCTGGCATCGCCTTTTCTACCACTGTTGTTTGCTGCCCCTGATTAAACTAGTCATTTCTTTTGGTGATTCTGCATTGGAATCTACGAAATTGCATGTATTTGTTTCTATTAATGACACATTTAGTTGAACATTTAATTGAAATGAGAAATGGCTTGTTTCTTTATGAAATAAAAGCCATTTTTACTATTTGTGATAACTGTCACATACATGATACAACAGTATCATTGATGGAACCTTTATTTTTAAGGACTAGTAAAACAATATCAGCAGAACATCCGGTAATTGTTTCTGAGTCAGCTAGTCCAATGGACTATCTGTCAGCTAATGCCATTGTGCACCCTGAATGGGAGTACAGGCATTTGAACAGAATCTTGCCCCACCTCAATTTTTGTCATTATATAAACTACATGTTTGCCTTAATTAGATACAAGTCTCAATTTCATCATTCCAGGCTATACCTGGCATACAATGTTATAAAATATTGCATTTAGGGCACCTCCGAGGTCCAAATAGCGCTACGGTTTGCATCAACATGTGCTATTATAAGAATATATCACTCAAGCTCACTGTGCAGCAACCCATGGCCACAGCAGCACAGCCTGGTGTAAACCAGAGTACCATTTGACTTCAAGGTGCCCTAAAACACAATATATATATGTATGTATGCAACGATGTGGAAATACGGAATGAACGCATTTAAGGTATCAACTTCAGAGCAGTCTAGTTGTGAGAAGAAATATATGTGTGAGATCCAGTTTCCCAAATGGGACACCAGGTAACAGCAGTTTCCTGATGTGACACCAGGTGGCAGCACTGAAGTTTCCTGGCATGACACCAGGTGGGAGCACTTTGTGTCATTAACATTTCTCTGAAGACAACATTTTTGTGTTGCTGCTGATGATAATCTGGATAGCCTTGTAGATTCAATGGAGCATATGAATAAATATATATTAACAAATGCATGTAAATTAGCCTATATTTTTTAGAAATGATCAATACGTGTGAAAGTATCAGATAGCCACGTGAGAGTGTATGCACGCGAGTGTATGTGGACTGCACAACTCCTAGATTAGCCCCAGGAGAAGCTGTATGGAGATACAGTACTTAAGACTTATGTAAGATTGATGCAAAAGCCTGAAAAGGTGCAAGTCTCATGCGGCATACCAATTGCTTCCTAGCTTAGGTAACAATAAAAAATATAATGGTGAAATCGAGTGGGGCCCGGATTCTAAACAATGCCTCAGAATGGCAATTGTGTGGGTGTTTCTCTGTTAGTCCATGTCTACGTGTCTGCCAGTGCCAATGCCAGTGGCAGTGGAGTGTGACAATTTTTGATGACGGCCAAAAATAATGTCAAAAAACTAAATCAGATTAATCCAATACTAAAACTTAAAGCGTCACCGGTTTTGAAATAACAACTTGCAAATACTACGCCAATCTTCAGGGGAATATTTGTATAAAATAGACAGTTTGACAACTGTCACTGTCAAAACTTGTCTCACGACTCGGCGTTGACAGCAGCTGCTGAGTGAAGTCGAAACGATCGCCGCGTCCATGGTCAAGTTTATCTGTAAATTTGCTAGTTTATACAAACGTACCTACGTAACACGTAAAACAGTTACCTTGTGTCCTATTCACAAGTCAGTCTCACTGCATTAAAGTCGACGTCTTCTTTCTAAAGTGCACCAGTTTTATGAAATTTGATAAAAAACAAACACCATTAACAAAACATGTCACGTTTTCTCTCGGTTTCCGGTTGCACTGTGCACATGCGCACCATATTAGCGTCTGACTCTAAGCCTAAGGCACGATCTCAAAAATAAGTCAGTTGATGCAAAGTTGCTTCTACGTATCCACAGGTATACGTCGGAACGAGGTGGCGCTAGAAGGCTGAGCCCTTTATTTAGAGTGGGACTAATCCCCACGCCAATATTGTATTGGACTTTTAGTGAGTGTCAAGAGGTAGGGGGAGGTGGGGATAAGACGGCCCAGGTTACAAAAAGAATGGTACAAAACGATGACTTGGTCTTTGCGAACAACATATGCGATAACGAACTTTCTTGAGGAACTCATTGTCTAGTTATCACAAAAACAAAATTGTCATCACCGGGGGCCGTTTTACACGCTACAATGGATAAAACGGCCCCCTCTCGTGGGGTTAAACGACCCCCTATCGTGGGGTTAAACGGCCTCCAGCAATATTAACTAAAAAACCAATTTCTTTCACAAAAAATAAAATAATGCATAGTAGAACAAATACTTCCAATATTATATATGACAAATTATGTATAATAAACTATCAATCATATGGTTAGTTATACCTGGGGTAAAACGGCCCCTATACCGCTTCACTTACCGTACCGCTGAAGGGGCCGGTTTACCTCGTCGTGACATCATACTGACTGACCCAGCTTGAACGAA
Source organism: Escarpia spicata (assembly GCA_963995525.1). Lineage (NCBI taxonomy): Eukaryota > Metazoa > Annelida > Polychaeta > Sabellida > Siboglinidae > Escarpia > Escarpia spicata. The sequence goes on from OZ023207.1 coordinate 5,708,998, forward strand.
ATCGGGCATATTCACGGTAACTTTAATGAGCTCATGCTGTCCGCCACTGGGTAATAATCAGTTGTATTCCAAATTACAAATTGTATTTGATTTACACATTTCATGTAGGCTTACGAAGTTGCAACATTTACCTTAGATCTACAAGGAGTAAAATCGATATTTAGACTTTTGCTAACAACTACACATTGCCGCGTATGGAATGTTACATCGCATTTGACCTAGACCAAAGTCAGAAGCCTTGCATCAGATCGGCAAAACTGGACAGCACCTGACGGCCGACATATAAGGGGTGACCGTCTTACCCCACCTTCCCCTAGGCCTATAGAACAAAACAATATCCTTACAGGGAACCACTAGTGCTCTACACTAAACACTCATGGGCGGATCCAGAAGGGCCTGGGGACACGTGCCCCCTACATCTTTGTAATTCTGCGTGCCCGAAAACCTTTTCGAATGGGCCCACGTGACCGTGCCCCCTAGACCGTTTGAAATGTGCCCCCGTTCAGATTACAATAAGGTGAAGTTACGCCGACGCGGCCAAATTCCCAGAAACTGGCAACAGAGAGCATCAGGATCGCCTCTCGAAACTACGGTTTGTCTACTAATTATATCTTTAAAGCTAGGCCATACGGTTGTGTCTTCGTGTGTTCCTTTGAAAACATAAAACAATTACTCTGGTATTTGAATCTTTGAAATTTAATGAAAAATATCAGTGATGACATGTTCCTGCCTATGCTACTCATCTCCGCGGGCCTTTCTTTACTAATTAACTCCATCGGCCTCTCTTTGGTGGCCATCTCCAGGAGCCTCTCTTTGTGATCATCTCCAAGGGCCACTCTTTGTGATCATCTCCAGGGGCCTCTCTTTGTGATCATCTCCAAGGGCCACTCTTTGATGACCATCTCTGGTAGCCCGCACCCATCGTACCTCCCAGTTTATACCTAATAATACGTACGTACGTATTAAGCATAACGTACGTGTAAACACATAACATATAAATACAAAGTACACCATATATATGGATGGCACAAAAAAGGGCACGCACTAGTTTCCAATGTTGTCCTTGGACAGACATGGACAAATACTTGACACAGTTATTAATAAAATATAATAAAGTAACAAAGACTAAAACACAATAATTAATAACTTCAATACTGGTTAATATTAAAATGTCAAAAGACATTAATAATTATGATATTGAAAAGGAGATTACCTCCTGGGTCCTTTAAAGTTTCATCTCATACATTTACAAGATGCATCTTAAGATGTGGGGATAACATACTTTATAGGGCGCCATCTTTAAAAATGGCGGATATCTTAAAGTCAATGAAGGTCAAAAGTAATCAATTTTAAATCATTGCATCTAAACAACCCACATTTTACATCAACTTTATTGCTCTTAGTTATGTATCCACATATATAGCCCAGATCATTAAGATAATTTAACCAAAACTTTGATTAGACATAACAAATTAAAGTAAAGGAGCTTCCCGCCTGATTTGTAAGATATCTCAATACCCACGGGGCCACTGTCTTAGTAGATAGGCGTGGAGCTTCCGTATGTTACACCCTACAATGCAGCATTTTATAATAAATGTGCCTGACATGGTGTTTTCGAGCAACTGACAATTTTTAGGGGATACCAATTGGATATAGTTTTACTATTGCAACAGCATATTTTGCGTGCGATGCATGCTATTGCGATTACGTCATAACTAAAGCAATAGCGAACGCCGATAACATAATGTGGACCTAGCCCTAGGAAAAACAGTCTAAAAATGAAACAAGTCCCATACAATATGTAAGGGTTGCGCCACTGGCATTGCGTGGTACTGGATGTAATTGATTCAAAACATGGTGAATTCCTGAATGGGCAACGATTATTGGTCGTAGGTCGGTAAATAAGTCAAATTACAAAACGAAATTCAAAACTCATGAATACAACCATTATTTTTGTGCAAGTATGTCCGCTTGAGGCAGCACGGCCTAACATGCGGCTATAGTGGTGCTGCCACCTAGCGACTAACATGCAATAACTACATGCGAGTGTACACTGTACTTATATAGAGGGTCAATTTTGAACACAACATACAACGTGCATAGGTCCTTCCACAATCGGAAACATGATATGCTGCGTATCACCAATGGTGAAACCAACTGGAACTATGGCACGGACGGACGCACGCGCACACACGCACACGTGCACACGCGCACACGCGCACACGCGCACACGTGCACACGCGCACACGCGCACACACGCACACACGCACACACGCACACACGCACATTATAAGCCTATCATTACCTGATTGTCACCTATCTGTCATTCGTACGGTGTCTCTGTCATACCGATACAGCCGATAAAACTACGCCCCGGAGATTGAAACCAATATCCGTATATTACTTGCATGTATTTCCCCCTCATACATCAACTTTGTAGATTATGACTAAAATACATTTGATAGCCTCGACAGATCGAGAACTTATAGAAAATTCAGCGTCATTATTGGATACCAGAGAAATGTATCTTTCTGATAGGCAGTACCTAAGAAAGCATATGTGAGGTCTCCTAGATATGTCTCCTTTCCTCTCCCTGCCAATCTCCTAGATATGTCTCCTTTCCTCTCCCTGCCAATCTCCTAGATATGTCTCCTTTCCTCTCCCTGCCAATCTCCTAGATATGTCTCCTTTCCTCTCCCTGCCAATCTCCTAGATATGTCTCCTTTCCTCTCTCTGCCAATCTCCTAGATATGTCTCCTTTCCTCTCCCTGCCAATCTACTAGATATGTCTCCTTTCCTCTCCCTGCCAATCTCCTAGATATGTCTCCTTTCCTCTCCCTGCCAATCTCCTAGATATGTCTCCTTTCCTCTCCCTGCCAATCTCCTAGATATGTCTCCTTTCTCTCCCTGCCTATCTCCTAGATATGTCTCCTTTCTCTCCCTGCCAATCTCCTAGATATGTCTCCTTTCCTCTCCCTGCCAATCTCCTAGATATGTCTCCTTTCCTCTCCCTGCCAATCTCCTAGATATGTCTCCTTTCCTCTCTCTGCCAATCTCCTAGATATGTCTCCTTTCCTCTCCCTGCCAATCTCCTAGATATGTCTCCTTTCCTCTCTCTGCCAATCTCCTAGATATGTCTCCTTTCCTCTCCCTGCCAATCTCCTAGATATGTCTCCTTTCCTCTCCCTGCCAATCTCCTAGATATGTCTCCTTTCCTCTCCCTGCCAATCTCCTAGATATGTCTCCTTTCCTCTCCCTGCCAATCTCCTAGATATGTCTCCTTTCCTCTCCCTGCCAATCTCCTAGATATGTCTCCTTTCCTCTCTCTGCCAATCTCCTAGATATGTCTCCTTTCCTCTCCCTGCCAATCTACTAGATATGTCTCCTTTCCTCTCCCTGCCAATCTCCTAGATATGTCTCCTTTCCTCTCTCTGCCAATCTCCTAGATATGTCTCCTTTCCTCTCCCTGCCAATCTCCTAGATATGTCTCCTTTCCTCTCTCTGCCAATCTCCTAGATATGTCTCCTTTCCTCTCCCTGCCAATCTCCTAGATATGTCTCCTTTCCTCTCCCTGCCAATCTCCTAGATATGTCTCCTTTCTCTCCCTGCCAATCTCCTAGATATGTCTCCTTTCTCTCCCTGCCAATCTCCTAGATATGTCTCCTTTCCTCTCCCTGCCAATCTACTAGATATGTCTCCTTTCCTCTCTCTGCCAATCTCCTAGATATGTCTCCTTTCCTCTCCCTGCCAATCTCCTAGATATGTCTCCTTTCCTCTCCCTGCCAATCTCCTAGATATGTCTCCTTTCTCTCCCTGCCTATCTCCTAGATATGTCTCCTTTCTCTCCCTGCCAATCTCCTAGATATGTCTCCTTTCCTCTCCCTGCCAATCTCCTAGATATGTCTCATTTCCTCTCCCTGCCAATCTCCTAGATATGTCTCCTTTCCTCTCCCTGCCAATCTACTAGATATGTCTCCTTTCCTCTCCGTGCCAATCTCCTAGATATGTCTCCTTTCCTCTCCCTGCCAATCTCCTAGATATGTCTCCTTTCCTCTCCCGGCCAATCTACTAGATATGTCTCCTTTCCTCTCTCTGCCAATCTCCTAGATATGTCTCCTTTCCTCTCTCCGCCAATCTCCTAGATATGTCTCTTTTCCTCTCCCTGCCAATCTCCTAGATATGTCTCCTTCCTCTCCCTGCCAATCTCCTAGATATGTCTCCTTTCCTCTCCCTGCCAATCTCCTAGATATGTCTCCTTTCCTCTCCCTGCCAATCTCCTAGATATGTCTCCTTCCTCTCCCTGCCAATCTCCTAGATATGTCTCCTTTCCTCTCCCTGCCAATCTCCTAGATATGTCTCCTTTCCTCTCCGTGCCAATCTCCTAGATATGTCTCCTTTCCTCTCCCTGCCAATCTCCTAGATATGTCTCCTTTCCTCTCCCTGCCAATCTCCTAGATATGTCTCCTTTCCTCTCCCTGCCAATCTCCTAGATATGTCTCCTTTCCTCTCCCTGCCAATCTCCTAGATATGTCTCCTTTCCTCTCCCTGCCTCGTGGACTGGACAATGAAAGCAACCACAGATGGAAGGGAAATGCTATCCAGGTAGAAGATCTGGATTTGCAGATGACCTGGCTCTCCTTTCACAGTCATAAACATAATATATACCCTACATGAGAAACCGGATCATTTAGCCGCCTTGTAAACACACAGAACTGTACATCAGCTGGAACAAAACAAAGCTCATTACACGGATATCAACAACAACAACAATAACAACAACGACAACGACAACGACAACGACAGCGACAGCAACAGCAACAGCAGCAGCACCAGCAGCAACATAGTGATATTAGGAGGAGACCACTAGAAGAAGCTGATTTCTTCACGTGCCTGGGCAGTACAATAGACAAGAATGGAAGCACACGAGAAGACGTAAAGCAAGGATTCAAAATGCCAGCGTGGCAGTTCTCAGTTTGATGACATTCTGGAGGACACAACATATCAAACTGTACACTAGAGGGAGGACGTTAACTCTAGTATCAAGCCAATGTTGCTTTACCGCTCAGAGACATGGTGAATTGCTCAGCAAAAATACAGACCTTCATCAAGAAATGCCTGCGCATAATGTTGCACCTAAAATGGCCAGGAAGGTCTACAATGTCACGCTGTGGGAAAGGACCAATCAAGTAGAAAAGAAAATAAAAACTCTAAGGAATTGTCTTTTGATGTGGCCAAAATAACTCAGTTTTAGTCGTATTATTCTATTCACTAGTTGGCAGTTCTTTATGTCTAATTTTTTAAGGATCTCTGCGTTGGTTGTTTTTGTTATCCATGGCACTCTTAGGACTTTTCTGTAACATTTAATCTCAAACGCTTGTATTCTTCTCATGTCTTCTTTGTTCAGTGTCCACGTTTCGCTCCCGTATAGAGCTGTTGGGAAACCGCAAGTTTTTAACATTCTTATCTTTGTTGGTATGTTTTGTCCTTTCCATACATTTTTTAGATTATTTAGTTTCTGCGTTGCTATGGCTATTCTTCTTCTGATATCTGATGATGTCTTGCCGTCTCCTTGTAGTCTTGCTCCAAAGTATTCGTAGTGGTTCACATTTTCAACTTGCTTCCCGTTGATTGCAATTTCTGTTTTTTCAATGCATCTGTCAATGTCCATGACCTTTGTTTTCTTCGCATTAAGTAACAAGCCATTTTTCTCAGTGTGTTCTTTTACAGACATGATTAGGTTTGTTAGGCCGATTGTTGTAGTGGACAGGAGTGCGGTATCGTCTGCGTATCGTAGGTCTCTGATTCTATGTCCATGAATATTTACTTCATCGTATCTTGTACTTCTGTCACATAATTCTACATCTCTCATTATGTCTTCTGTGTAGAGATTGAATAGATATGGAGATAAAATGCATAATTTTCTTGCTCCTTTTCCCACTGTAAAAGTTTCTGTAGTTGTGTTTTCCAGCCTGAACACTGCTTGTTGGATGCTATAAAGTGATTTCAAGAGGGCGATTATCTTTGGGTGGAAGTTCATGTCTTGGTTATACACAACGGAATATGTTGCATTGTTTACCATGGGACCCAAACGATGCAGCGGTATGTTGATGGATAATTCCACCTTTATAGCCTGACTGTGACACAAGTTCGTCAGGTGACCGGCCAAAGATGTGCTGGTGAAAAAATTAGTGGACTGTCTCCCTCGTTTGAATGCAACAGACGCTGACACGCCTTTCTGCAGTTGTTGTGTATAGCCCACCAAGGGATGTTGCCAGGATACGAGACTGGGTGTAATTGTTAATAGTGATGATGTTCTTTAAAGTCTCATCTCAGACATATGAACAGATGGTGGCTCTACAAGGAGCGCAAATCAAATTTACAAGATGCATCTTAAGATGTGGGGATAACAGACTTTATAGGGCGCCATCTTTCAAAATGGCGGATATCTTAAAGTCAACGAAGGTCAAAAGTAATACATTTTAAATCATTGCATCTAAACAACCTACATTTTACATCAACTTTGTGGGTCTAGTTCTTAAAATATTGAAATAATAGGTTTTGAAGGGCACCATCTTTAAAGATGGCGGATATGTATATATATATATATATATACATATAGGCACACAAGTTATAGCTCTAGGTGACGCAGTTATTAGGATTATGTGAAAATTTATTTTGGCGGCCATTTGTGAAAATCCAAAATGGCCACTTTAAAAAACCGGCGAAAATACGTAGTGAACCTGATTACAACGCTGAAAATTGGGTATCCAGCAACGGTATTAGAAATACAAACATGGTCACCAGGTACAAGGCCAGCAAGATTTCACCAGATCATTTTGTACCTGGCAAACCTTTTGGCTTTCGCTTTCCATAACAAGATAGCATAATTACAATTAAATTAAATACGTTAAGCAAATATGTTAAATTAATAACATGGAGCTAGACATGGAACGTCCTCACAGTGGGCAAAGACAGCTATAAGCCGCATTTATACGGACACCGGAAGACACTCAAGGCACACGGAAAGTGTCACATAAAAATTAATGCAGTGATAAAAACTAGAAAAAGAACGATGACTTAGATGGAGTCTTATTAGGAAATACACAGGTGACCAACATAGTCACCTGGAGAGCGTGCACTGCCCCCTATGGGCCACTGCCAAGGCCCGGATATGATAGACAGGTAAGGTTGGTAGACAATTTTGCGTGAGGAGTTAGTGAAGTTTACCATGACATAGGCGTTGGAAGGATTGGGGGGTGAGCCCCCCAAATGTTGAGAGAGGAGGGGCTTAGACCTCAGTATTGAGTGTTTTATGTGGGTGATCACCATTCCAGCATCGGTGTAAAATCTGAACAAAATTTGAATAGTTAGAAGTTTTGTAAACATGTTCTGCAACCCATGCACCCGTTGTTTTTTGCACAATTTTGAACGTAATCCCGGACGATGTTCAACAGCATCCCCCTGTCTTCAAATATCATGTCCGACCGACAGCGCGGAAGTGTTCATTGAGAGACCAGGTAAAATGAGAACGTCATTGCGAATTTTGTTGAATGTGGCATCACCCTCCATTACATTATGACAGTGTCCGAAGTGCTGAGTGAGAGGTATAAAACTGAAATCTCCACCCCAGACTCCACCACCTATCTACCCCTGTCTTCCGATGTCATGTCTCACCGAATTGACAGCGATAGCGGAGTGGCGAACTGACGTTCCGAGCTCAGCACCTTCAATATTTCAATATTAGTTAGTTTCGACGCCATTGCGTGGCCATCAGATCTGCAACAAAGAACCCGTGTCTCGGAGATTTACCGTTACAATATGGTAGTTTTGGGATGCGATGGCAAAGTTCGCCTACATGCCAATATCTATACGCCATGCTATCACATTGTTGGAATCTCAGTAAATACATTTTATACATCCTTATTTTTATGTCTCATGAGCTTGTAGCTTTGGTTGGCATAATCACCCAACATGTCACAACTGTTACATCGGTGTTAAATCAGTTCCATGCACATAGTCGTACAACTTATTGTTCCAAAACTCTGAGTATTTTCAACAAGGGAACATTATTTCAAACTTAAGATTACCTACAATATTATAGTCGGACCTATGACTACCACCGACAGGACCATGTAATTAATTATATAGAAACATTTGACGCCCTATTACGTAACACGGATTCAGGCAAGAACTGTATATGCCATTGAAAATGAAGTGATAAGACAAATGTGCTATTGAATAAATACGATTACTGGACGAATGTGATCTAGATGACCAAATACAGTTTATATTGAACAATGCGGATTTAAAATAAGAAATTTTATAATATTAAACATGTTAAATATAAAAACAACTTAACATAATTACACACACACGCACGCACGCACGCACGCACGCACGCACGCACGCACGCACGCACGCACGCACGCACACACACACACACACACAAACACACACAAACACACACGCACACATACGCACACATACGCACACACGCTCCACACACACACATGCACACACACTTTAAACATTTTAATACTTCTTTCATGTTTTATTTGTATGTGAATCATGGGCGGAATGCCCCACTGCCTGAATGCCCCACTGCCTGAATGCACCACTACCTGAATGCACAAAACCTAGTCGCAATGCACAAACGGATGCATCACTTTTGGTCGGAATGCACCACTGATGATACTACTGTCAAACCTATGTAAAATATAGTTAATTCAGTTGTACATATTAAACAGTTATATATTAAATGCATAATTTATAAAGAGAAAACACATTTTGTGAACTTTCTATACATTCTTGAAAGTAAACTCGATAGGTTTTGTCTTTCATGTTTTGTCAAGTGTAATTTAAGTTGGCTTGGACATCGGAAGACGGGTGTGTGTATGTGTTTGTGCGCGCGCGCGTGTGCGTGCGTGCGTGTTGCTGGATGTTTGAAGTTAGTGAATTTTTTTCCGGGTGACCTGGTTATTCACAACAGATCCGGGAGTTTATATATATATATATATATATAGTGTATATATATATATATATACATATACATGTATAATAATAATAATACCATTTATTTGTATTGCGCCCGAATCAATCAAATTGCTCTCAGGCGCTTTACGTGCATGTATACGTAACTACTTAGAATTGTATTATAGATAGAAAAAAAAATCATTCTAAAATTTATACCATAAAATAATAAATAAAACATTCATTGTATAATTATTACACCTCCATGTACAAACAATTAAAATTATATGATAAGTATTAAACAATATAAAATAAGTGAATTAAAAAATGTAATAAATAATTTTAACATAATAATAATAATAATTACATAAAATATGGGTAAGTTCATTTGATAAAGTCCACATCATATTACAGAAACGCTTATCTAAAAAGATGTTTTAAGAAGTATGTGATGCCACATTTCAAAACACAATCAGTTGACGTTGCGCTGTCGACTCTCTGATAACGTTCAGTGATTTACGATTGCAGCCATGCTGAGTCTGTGATGCCGAACGAATGTTCCAGTCGAGTCATCGACAAATCTTGCATCACATGAACAGTGGACACGATCACCTCCACAGTGGACTATGCTTTGCCGGATGTCATTCACTATCTTTACGAAGTGGTCGCCGAAACGTTGGGCCAAACCACTCGAAGACACACACAACGGCAGTTTCACAAAGCCAGTGTTTCCCACAAGGTTTTTTGTGATGTTGAATGGCTGCTTTTGGTCACTCCCACAACTTGCAATCTTATCGGAGTAGTAACTACGCCTCGTGGTGAGTAACATATGGTTTACGGCCACACATTGCGCCCGATATTCTTGGCGATGTAAACGAGGCCAGTACGTAGCCAAGTCCACTCCGACGTAATCCAGTGTCGTATGCTTCCACCATTGCCCCAACAGGTCCATCAATGTAAAAATCTGAGAAAGATATAATATCTTTGCAGAAATCAGAAACACATATATGACGCAATCTGCGAAAGGTTAGTGTTTTCCGCACCCCAGCCGACTTTCTTGCAATTACCACAAAACTTATAGCCAGGTGGCCTCCAGATTGATTGCCGTGTGTGTCGCATAAACACGGAGCATAGACAGTTGGTAGTACAGGTACTACGCAAGTATTAGTATTATCCGTAATGATGACCACATCCAAGATGTGCCCCGTACTGTGGGTGGTGTCTTTCGTTAGTTGCTTCATTCCGCGGTCGCCGAGTGACTTGGAAAAGCGTCGTACGTCCGGTTCTGTTGGAATGTCCAAGTGAAAGTTCAAATCGCCAGTGATAATAATATCATGCGTATCCAGTATTATGTCGTCTAAATACGCAGACCACTAGTCGAAGAAAACGGTGCTGGTATAAACCATTTCGCTTCGATGGTGGCGGAAGATTCACGACACACAACCTGGAGGTGACACTACGTGTAGTTATATAGTAATCGGAATGTTCAAAATGAATGTAATTTATTGTCAGGCCGGAATTGTACAACGTTTTCCACCAGGTCATGACACGGAATGAATTTCGTATCCACATGAAACTAACGCTCTTATCACGTGATCGTCAACGACACTACCGAGCCACGTCTCCATCAAAGCTAAAATATCGTCACGTCAGATACAGAGATCGCTTTATTCTTGACCGAACGTACAGTGATGCAATGCACATTCAATTTAGCGATACACGAACGCCCGATCTCAATGGAGGTGACAATGTTCTCGGAAAGGAGGTTACGTATTGATGTCCTTATTTTCCGGTTGGCGGAAGCCGACGTGACGCAACGGTTTACAACTACACGAATTGGTCTTTGTTTGAGCCTGCCATCCCTACAACCGCGGCGAGTGCTTGCACGCTTGACTTGTCAAGACCCGGGGTAAACTCCACTGACATGTCCAGGGTAAAGTCCATTGCCAATGTTTATCAATACATTTCTGCTGTAAGCCATAATTCCAAGAAGAATGGCAAGTCTATTTCAAGCCATGCACATCAGACCGTGGCAGTTCAGTCAGTGGCACACATTCAGGTAGAATTTCAAGATACATCCGACGTCTTTAAATACATAAAATCACGATATTCGGGAAGCAATGTGGTATCAAGACTATATGGCACCAGCAGCGACAGTATTCCAGATCTAATTGACACAACCTAATGTAGGTTGTATACGCAATCGTAGTCGTATATGCTTCAGTGAACAGCAACGAAGTCTGTTCCAGACATGACACGCCCAAATATATATATATATACATAAATTATTATATAATTAATACGATGTTTCGCGGATGTTTTCGTTTCGATTAGTTAGACAATATTGTTGTCTAAACTTTTTAACTACTTAGACAATATTGAAGTATTTTCTTCGTATACAGTTTTGGTGTACTTTTCTACAGTGTACGTGCCAATGAAAAAAACCCAGCAATGTTCTTATATTTACCTGTAATGAATGAATCAATACAATCATGCAGCAAATATAATAATAGTAATAAAATATATGTATATATCATGTGAGTATTTATAAAAATTAACGTAATTTTATGGCAATAAAGTGTAATTTTAAGTCAGCCTTTTTAATATCAAGATACGTTAGTTTAATTTAACATGGACCAATATCTGAAAATGATCATTATAATATAATTTGTTCTACATACCTACCAAGTTTCATGCTTTTATCACATAGCGCACAATGATTTTGTTATAGTTTGTAACAATGACGCCCACTACACATATACAATATTATCTATTACCAACAACGGATTGAAATGAATGAATATTAAACTAAACGGTCCATGAATCTAACACAATTAGTTGTGCTCCGCGAAATATAGTAAAAATGTAAGATATTTACATATATAATTACCCATACAATACTAATGTATGATTTATTAATATATACAAATAGTATGACAAATAGCCATGACATAATTTTATATACCAAAAGTGGTGCATTGCGACCAGACCGTTGGAGCATTGCGACCAGACCGTTGGAGCATTGCGACCAGACCGTTGGAGCATTGCGACCAGACCGTTGGAGCATTGCGACCAGACCGTTGGAGCATTGCGACCAGACCGTTGGAGCATTGCGACCAGATCGTTGAAGCATTGCGACCAGACCGTTGGAGCATTGCGACCAGACCGTTGGAGCATTGCGACCAGACCATTGGAGCATTGCGACCAGGCGATTGGAGCATTGCGACCAGGCTGTTGGTACATTACGACTGGTGCATTCAGACAGCGGTGTATTCCGACCATTTTCCTTGTATGTACTTGATTGTCCAATGGCTCAAACAGAAGACCTTGTCATGTCTCCCTAAAATAATTTCTTTGCATTTTTTATTAGTCCATGTTATCTAGTAACAAAATACACAAGGTGTAGACTTCACACCCGCTTGCCTTTTTAAGAATCCATGACGGCCGCCGAAAAGTTAGAAATGACATAACTTCTGAACGAATTGACATAGGAAGGTCATCTTGAGGTACAGACATAGGTTTTAGGTGGCAAAGAATTTATATATCCGAGGTTTTCATCAATATTGGTTGATTTTTTTATTGCAGAACAATCCAATATGGCTGCCAAAATGACTGCCGAAATGCTAAAAATGCTTTAACATGGCATAATTTAGGAGCTAGTTGACATAGAACGACGATATTGGTGTCTGGGTATTGGTTTTTGGGGTCAGGGATTCTGGTGTTTTTATGACGATTTGTGGAATCCATATGCGGCCAAATTATCATATGTCCTCCAAAATAAAAATAAATATCTTAAGCCAACAACTACTGTTGGTATTTGTTTGTTGATACAAAATAATCAAATTCAAACGGACATATCAAATGAACAGGCTATTTATTGATTACAATCCATCATGAACTCCTCACCGTATTGGCAGTAAACATATACTGTAAGTGATAGTGATTCGTGACCGTTTCAGAAAACCTACATATCAAGATATTATTATTATTATGAAAATATTACCTCGATTTCATTATAAAACACATCAGGTAGCAACACTATCCAAGTACAGTACAACTACTGGATGATCAACTGGACACAATTATATCAAAAAATATACCGAAAAGCCTTCATTATGTGCCTCATTAACATTATGGCACAATTTCTCCTGATCCTCGTTAGACACATTAACAACATACTGATTCTCATCTGACACATCCTCGTCATCTTCATCCTCAGTAGACGCCTTCCTATTGAATGGGTTGTTGCACTGAAGTCCTCCCCCACATAAACAAAAGATGGTGTATGCGACTTGGCGTTCTGTACATCCGCAGTTGTTGCCTTTACAGGGTCAGTCTGACTCACAACGGCATCGTGTGAGCTTGAGTATAGACTCAGGAGCTAGGGGTACTCCACCAACAACTGTGCCAGGATATAGGCTTCTGTTGTCATGGTCTGCCTCCCATCCCAACTCTACTGGGTTGGGAGAGAGAGAGATCCGATTATAGGGCTCCATGCCATTATGCAACATGGTAACGGCATCTGAGCACATTCTGGACAAATGCCTCAGTTGTTATGGTGGGAGAGAGCATAGTTTTGGGGCAGAGGTAGTACTCATTCCAGTTTTCAGCGCCCACATGCGCTGATGGCACTCTGTCATGGAGTCACACTTCAGTTTGCTACCATAAGATGCAACCATAAATGCAATTGCCTCCCTCTCGACCTGCTCCATGTTACCATCAACTATACTGATAGTGTGTGTCGAGTTTCAATCCCTTCTTTGTTACTGATATGGCAGTTACCTTTCCAACTCAGTAAGTGGCTGCCACAATATCACACCCATTTATGGCATGAAGTGCAAGAACCTGTGAGATGATATCGGAGTGCTTCTTCACAGTTCACGCGGGAATGTCAACACTTGTTCCGTCATGGATAGGAGACTGCATGATCATGGGACACTGCAGGTTTTGGGCTGCATAATGGTGGAGAAGTATCACAAAAACTTCCGTGTCGTAAGCAACGACGGAGACCCTTGCCTGTGGATCCTGGCCAATAAAAATGGCATGTTGGGTCATGATGATGTCTGCCTCATCATGTTTAGAAACATTTAAGTTAGCTGCAAATGAGGTTGTTTTCGCCCTTTGAACACTTGAGTCGGAACTGCATCTTCTCCGGTCATCACAAGATGATGGTCCTGTGTGGAATTGTTGAGGAAGTCGTTATCGTTCCTGTCAAACGCCAGGTACATGTCGCTTTAATAATAATAATAAGATAACTTCTAGTGCGCCCAAATCCTTGGAAACCAAGCTCAGAGGCGCATAAAAACAAAGGGATTGGTCAATCTCAAAATCCATAAGCTGTATTCCAGTTGTCAACAGATGGATCAAGGTGCTAGGGAGCTACGGTGGATAAGCAAAGTTGTAAAGTTTTAAATGACGACGGGATTTTATAATATTTTCCAACTGATCTAACATTAAGAGTTTGGAACCAACCGGACTGTGAAGCCGTGAACAAATGTCTGGACTGAGTCCTTTGCAGGCCAATCAATTGTCCAGAGAGCAGCGGAGACATCAATGCATACAGCACTCGGAGATCCCCAAGCCCCAAGTTTGACTTCCACAGCTAGGTTTTTCTTGAGCGTTGATTTGCCGGTCGCCATTCTCATGCTATATGGATTGAACATGGAAGGTGCGTAGGCTGCCAGCTCGGTTGAGAGTACTTAGAGTAAGTCGAGATCTCTGTTGCTGACTAGAAGATCTATGACTCTGGTGTAGATTGCCTCCCGGTCCAACATTTTGTGCTCCCCAATCGAATGAAAAAAGCGTTATTGTGTGAGCTCTGTGTCAATGCAAACTTGTTGGTAACGGTGTTAAAAAATGGAAATATAGCAACAGTCAACTATAGCTTATACATTAAACTAACGGAAACGTATTATTTTAATATGGATGCCGTGTAAATTATGCGCTTACAGATGCGTTTTCAAAGAAGACTGTCAACTCAGACAGCCTTTTTGGCTTACCAGGCATACAAGATTACCCCTTATGAAAACATATATTTTAAGAAATGTCATATTTTTGCATGCACCTATACTGCAAGATACAACTTTACAGTTTGACCTATTAATGGTCTAGCTATAGCATTATAAAGATTCTAGGCCGTCAAATGATATTGACCTATGCCTTAGCATGTGACTTTTACCTTCGGGTGTACATATGATGTAGGTATTTGGATTCGTCATCTTCAAAACCCCCATGAAAGAGGCTTTGATTTGCTTTGCTACATCTTTAATGCTAACATTCTAAAACATTTTAAGGGTTTCAGGACTTCAAATTAGCTTGATTTCGACCTATTTGACATGACGTTATCTTCTAAGCATCGCCAAACATACCCCAAAGAAACAGCCTGAAAAAACCCATTATTTTGACACCAACATCATCATTCTATCTCATATAATTCTAAAGTTATAAGAATGTCAAGGAGTTTTGGTGTTTCGGTAGTCATTTTAGCAGCCATATTGCATTTTTCTGCAACAAGAACTCAACCAATCTTGTTGAAAACCTCAGAAATATATTCATTGCCCCCCAAAAAAAACCTATGTCTAGACCCCAATATCACTTTCCTAAGTCAATTCGTTCAGAAGTAATGTCTTTCTAGCATTTCGGCGGCCATCTTGCCGGCCATCTTGGATTCTGAAAAAGGCAAGCCGGTGTAAAGTCCACACCCAGTGGATTTTGTTATTAGATGACATGGACAGTAAAAATGAAAAGAAATTATTTTAGGGAGACATGACAAGGTTTTGGGAAAATGTACGGTTCAGCCATTGGACTATGAATATTGTGGTATGTAGTACCGACTATGTCGTGTGGATATTTTGTGGAAACGGAACGCAAGATGAAGTCACACTACCTCGTCACACCGACGTAGTGCCTTCGCTGTTCTCCACACACTGCCACCAGGTGCCGCCTAGTGTTGAGGTGTGAATGAGCAGTCATGCGTGACGCCATCGAAGCACTCTCTGCGACGCCACGCTGAACAGAGCAACGCTAAGTTCAGTGAGTGTTCCGAGTTTACGACTCAGGTGCCGACTGCGGTAACTGGAGCGCGCGGGGCCAGTCGTGTGACTCGAGGGCGGGGATATATGATCACCCAACCGCGACGACGTTGTGTAGGCGAACGTTCCTGCGATCAGCGACGCCTCGGCACTAATGGCGGAATAATAAGCGGACTCTTTATCGGCCTTCTGTTACAGGTACGCCACTTCTGGAGAGAACGGGTGAGCGAGAATCGATATTTACGGTGTTACGCGGTGTAGTGGTGGGGTAAACACATGCTTGTAGCTTAACCAGGGTCATGGTGTCACCCATGGAGGTGTAGTCGCCTACGCGAGTCGGGACAGAATGTGCCAAAGAACTCGGGACTTCCCCTCAGCGCTGTCAACAGACACACCTGTGTTTGCAATATGTTCACACATGTAATGCTTCTGGTATGTTAGTGTAAACGTCTCGGTAGAAACAAGACGTCAGGAGATGAAGGTTGACTTAGTGTTGGAGCTCGTCGTGGTTGACTAGTTAAGTCGGTCGGATTTGAACCTGGTATTTGAGGGGGTCAGCATGCCTGTGAAATAGGGTGTGTCGTGAATGGCTGACTGACTGGCTGGATACCCTGGCGTGTTGGGGGTAAATCATTTACAGCGACTCTCGACAAGACGATAAACTTTGATAGCTTCTTGAATGAACGACTCGTGGCATTTAGTGCTCAGTGGCAAGACTGAGTACTTCGGAATCGTTGACGGTGTGTGGGCGCGTGCGTGCATGCGTGCGTGCGTGCGTGCGTGCGTGGGGTGTTGATGGGGGTGGGTGGGTGGATACGGTTCTACGTGCGTGTGCAGGCGGCGTGGTAAACGTCAGTGGTAGGACAAACAGCAGTATCATGAAGACTATTCCAAATGTATATATCCATACATCCGGCGACATATTTGTATATTGTATCGTTACCTATAGGATGACAATACAAACAAAACAAGAATCGCCAACTTGAGATACAACCTTCTGAATTGTTGATCCACCCCACACACCACCCCATTGACAGCCCCCAGGGTGAAATGTTGATCCACCCCACACACCACCCCATTGACAGCCCCCAGGGTGAAATGTTGATCCACCCCACACACCACCCCATTGACAGCCCCCAGGGTGACATGAAAAAACATATAATAAGTACATGAACACCCAGTGACCCAAGTGGGTCTGGTAGCACGCACGCACGCACGCACGCACGCACGCCCACACACACACACACATACACACACACGCACACAGACACACACACACACACAAACACACACGCACACACACACACACACACACACACACACACACACACACACACACACACACACACACACACACACACACACACACACACACACACACACACACACACACACACACACACACACACACACACACACACACACACACACACACACACGCACACAGACAAACACACACACACACACACACACACACACACACGCACACAGACACACACACACACACGCACACAGACACGCACACACACACACACACACACACACACACACACACACACACACACACACACACACACACACACACACACACACACACACACGCACACAGACACACACACAAACAAACACACACACACACACACACGCACACACACACACACACACACACACACACACACACACACACGCACACACACATACACACACACACGCACACAGACACGCACACACACACATACACACACACTCACACACACACACACACACACATACACACACACACACACGCACACAGACACACACACACACACACACACACACACGCACACACACACACATACACACACACTCACACACACACACACACACAGACACACAAACAAACACACAAACAAACACACACACACACACAAACAGAGACCCACAGTCTCGCTGGCGTCGGAACAAAATTAACATTGAGGGGGCTGAGCCGGAGCTTCAGTTCTCCGCTGTCTGTCATGACTTTGGAAAGACAGGGGTGGGATGAGGTGTTTTTGAAGATTTGTTGGGACGACGTTGTACATTTTTGTAGGAAAGCAGAAAGATGCACGGGTGCTGTTGGATTCAACTCAAAAGTTGTAACTCGACTGGCGCTCAACCAACAAATATTAAAAACCCACAAAAGATCGTCTGATTTAATTGTTCGTAAACTCTTTTCATTTGTGCGATTGATATTTAATCTATATAATAATACTTTAACATTTGAGCATTGTAAGTGCAATGAATCCTGAGGCTCTTAGGTTCACGCGCCTCTTTCCCTGTTCAATCGCTTCCCTTGATCAATGGCCCCTGTTTCATCTACCAATTGATGTATTCCTGTGAAAACCTCACACAAATCTTCTTAGGGTTGACTTTGGACTCAAACTTAAATTGGAAAAAACATACTGAAAAAGTATCAAATAAATGTTCCAAAATAATTGGCATATTGAATAGATTAAAATACGTACTACCTGTGCAAACAAAAGTTATGTTATATAACTCGTTACTATTATCTCACATTAATTATTGTATTATGGCATGGGGTTATCAGGGAAACAGAGTTATGAAAATCCAAAAGAAAGCAATGCGAATAATAACACTAAACAAATAAAACTCACATACTGAACCACTCTTTAAAAAACTAAACCTGTTAAAAGTTGAAGACATCTTAAAGCTACAAGAGTTAACATTTTAGTTCAGATATATTCCCAAAAATCTACCGGATTATTTATTAAAATGGCAAATTGTTCCAAAAGATAACATACACAACTACGACACTCGGAATACACAAAATATATATACATTCAGAACTAAGCATGACTTTGCAATGAAATGTTTGAAATACAACTTGCCACACGCTATAAATAACACGCCTGATTTAATTAAAGATAAGATATACACCCACAGTATATATATGTAAAAAATTATTTTTTACAAAAATACGATTATAGGTGCACATTATCAAACTGTTATACATGCCACCAAAACATATAATAAATGAAGTTTTGAAAATGTGCAATCGATTACAAAGACGCTAGCGTAAGAATGCATAAATGAGTACACGTACATGCAAAATAAAAAAAAATACAGTTGCAGGCATGAACACACACACGCATACACGCACACACATACACACACACACACGCACACATACATATACACCTTTGAGATTTACATTATTGTTGAATAAAAGAACCTACGTTATTTTTACGTAAATGGGGTGGCTCTTATGATAGCGATATTTTGTCTTAATAGGAGTCACCGACCCCGTCTGATATATATATATATATATATATATATATATATATATATATATATATATATATATATAGACAGTATGTTATCAAATAAAAGTTTTTTTTTTTATTCCTGCAAATTACTGAATTACATACTTATGTATCATGCGTAGTATATATATTTGTGTTTGTATATGCTTTATTGTTTTTCTACAATCAAGTATGAAAAACAATTTGTACTTTTTATATACATGGGGTAAATAAACTTCTTCGTTCGTTCGTTCGTTCGTAAGTCGAGCGTGACGGGAGCTTCTTTCGCCGCCAGTTGCCGATATGAAACTAATCGCACGCCCATCAGGGTAGTCGTGGCCGCGCGAGTGAGAAATGTGAACGAGCAAAGAAAAGGACATTAAAATTTGCGATACACACAAGACATTATAGGACAGTACAGGAAACACATTGCAGTACACACATGACTCATGTAGGACAGTACATGAAACACATTGCAGTATACACATGACACATGTAGGACAGTCCAGGAAACATACACTGCAGTACACACATGACACATGTAGGACAGTACATGAAACACATTGCAGTACACACATGACACATGTAGGACAGTGCAGGAAACATTCATTGCAGTGCACACATGACACATGTATGACAGTACAGGAAACATACACTGCAGTACACACATGACACATGTAGGACAGTGCAGGAAACATTCATTGCAGTGCACACATGACACATGTATGACAGTACAGGAAACATACACTGCAGTACACACATGACACATGTAAGACAGTACAGGAAACATTCATTGCAGTGCACACATGACACATGTATGACAGTACAGGAAACATTCATTGCAGTGCACACATGACACATGTATGACAGTACAGGAAACATTCATTGCAGTGCACACATGACACATGTAAGACAGTACAGGAAACATTCATTGCAGTGCACACATGACACATGTAGGACAGTACAGGAAACATTCATTGCAGTGCACACATGACACATGTATGACAGTACAGGAAACATACACTGCAGTACACACATGACACATGTAGGACAGTACCGGAAACATACACTGCAGTACACACATAACACGTGTAGGACAGTACAGGAAACATACACTGAGTACACACATGACACATGTAGGACAGTACAGGAAACATACACTGCAGTACACACATGACACATGTAGGACAGTACCGGAAACATACACTGCAGTACACACATAACACGTGTAGGACAGTACAGGAAACATACACTGAGTACACACATGACACATGTAGGACAGTACAGGAAACATACACTGCAGTACACACATGACACATGTAGGACAGTACAGGAAACATACATTGCAGTGCACACATGACACATGTAAGACAGTACAGGAAACATACACTGCAGTACACACATGACACATGTAAGACAGTACAGGAAACATACATTGCAGTGCACACATGACACATGTAAGACAGTACAGGAAACATACACTGCAGTACACACATGACACATGTAGGACAGTACCGGAAACATACACTGCAGTACACACATAACACGTGTAGGACAGTACAGGAAACATACACTGCAGTACACACATGACACATGTAGGACAGTACAGGAAACATACACTGCAGTACGCACGTGACACATGTAGGACAGTACAGGAAACATACACTGCAGTACACACATGACACATGTAGGACAGTACAGGAAACATACACTGCAGTACACACATGACACATGTAGGACAGTACAGGAAACATACACTGCAGTACACACATAACACGTGTAGGACAGTACAGGAAACATACACTGCAGTACACACATGACACATGTAGGACAGTACCGGAAACATACACTGCAGTACACACATGACACATGTAGGACAGTACAGGAAACATACATTGCAGTACGCACGTGACACATGTAGGACAGTACAGGAAACATACACTGCAGTACACACATGACACATGTAGGACAGTACAGGAAACATACACTGCAGTACACACATGACACATGTAGGACAGTACCGGAAACATACACTGCAGTACACACATAACACGTGTAGGACAGTACAGGAAACATACACTGCAGTACGCACATGACACATGTAGGACAGTACAGGAAACATACACTGCAGTACGCACGTGACACATGTAGGACAGTACAGGAAACATACACTGCAGTACACACATGACACATGTAGGACAGTACAGGAAACATACACTGCAGTACACACATGACACATGTAGGACAGTACCGGAAACATACACTGCAGTACACACATGACACGTGTAGGACAGTACAGGAAACATACACTGCAGTACACACATGACACATGTAGGACAGTACAGGAAACATACACTGCAGTACGCACGTGACACATGTAGGACAGTACAGGAAACATACACTGCAGTACACACATGACACATGTAGGACAGTACAGGAAACATACACTGCAGTACACACATGACACATGTAGGACAGTACAGGAAACATACACTGCAGTACACACATAACACGTGTAGGACAGTACAGGAAACATACACTGCAGTACACACATGACACATGTAGGACAGTACCGGAAACATACACTGCAGTACACACATGACACATGTAGGACAGTACAGGAAACATACATTGCAGTACGCACGTGACACATGTAGGACAGTACAGGAAACATACACTGCAGTACACACATGACACATGTAGGACAGTACAGGAAACATACACTGCAGTACACACATGACACATGTAGGACAGTACCGGAAACATACACTGCAGTACACACATAACACGTGTAGGACAGTACAGGAAACATACACTGCAGTACGCACATGACACATGTAGGACAGTACAGGAAACATACACTGCAGTACGCACGTGACACATGTAGGACAGTACAGGAAACATACACTGCAGTACACACATGACACATGTAGGACAGTACAGGAAACATACACTGCAGTACACACATGACACATGTAGGACAGTACCGGAAACATACACTGCAGTACACACATAACACGTGTAGGACAGTACAGGAAACATACACTGCAGTACACACATGACACATGTAGGACAGTACCGGAAACATACACTGCAGTACACACATAACACGTGTAGGACAGTACAGGAAACATACACTGCAGTACACACATGACACATGTAGGACAGTACCGGAAACATACACTGCAGTACACACATAACACGTGTAGGACAGTACAGGAAACATATACTGCAGTATACACATGACACATGTAGGACAGTACAGGAAACATACACTGCAGTACACACATGACACATGTAGGACAGTACAGGAAACATACACTGCAGTATACACATGACACATGTAGGACATTACAGGAAACATACACTGCAGTACACACATGACACATGTAGGACAGTACAGGAAACATATACTGCAGTATACACATGACACATGTAGGACAGTACAGGAAACATACATTGCAGTACACACATGACACATGTAGGACATTACAGGAAACATACACTGCAGTACACACATGACACATGTAGGACAGTACAGGAAACATATACTGCAGTATACACATGACACATGTAGGACAGTACAGGAAACATACATTGCAGTACACACATGACACATGTAGGACATTACAGGAAACATACACTGCAGTACACACATGACACATGTAGGACAGTACAGGAAACATATACTGCAGTATACACATGACACATGTAGGACAGTACAGGAAACATACACTGCAGTACACACATGACACATGTAGGACAGTACAGGAAACATACACTGCAGTATACACATGACACATGCAGGACATTACAGGAAACATACATTGCAGTACACACATGACACATGTAGGACAGTACAGGAAACATATACTGCAGTATACACATGACACATGTAGGACAGCGCGCGTACGACATGACACGTAGAAGAGTACACACTGCAAGTGCCTCTTAGGACAATAATGATATTAATAAATATACAAAATGTAATTGAAAGGCGTGTAGTAAATAGAGTTGTGTGGAGACATTGGACGCACTTCTGGCGATGTTTTGTGGTCATTGGCGGTGGCGGCAACGGCCGCGTACACTTTAAACACATTCATAATTTTCTTGTAATCATTTAAATACTTCTATGTGGTAACGTACGTATTTTATGCAGTTTACTGCTTTTTTATTATTTGCGTAGTATATCCTCTTTTATTGCCCAAAACTGGGTCTTTTCGTCCATATAATTATACTTCATTTCATGTGATATACAAGTGCATAATTGTTTCCACAAGGTCCTGTACTTATGCACACTAACCCACGGTAATAACGTGCTTGACGAACATTTGTAGACCTACTTAGCAATGTATTTCTGGTGTAACTAAATATGTTGTGTTATTATTATGTTTTTGGTAGACAATTATTCACAGTGTAAGAGGAGCTACGCGTCACATATTATAGACAGATTATAGTTGACAGATTTCAAGGATTAATCTACAGTGCTGTCACTAGCGGGACGTAATGTACCATTACTACACTGTTTGTCACACTCACTTCGACTACGGTCATTTTATTTCTTTGGTCAATCAGTTGCAGAATCATTAAGCACCTAACTTCCATCCGTTACTGACCCCTACGTTTTTCTTCCACACAGAGATATGGATGGCGGTGAATCAACGACAGAATTTCATTTGCCGACGACGAGGGAGTTCATGTCGGCTCCTAGCGACGACCCAATGTCGCCAGGTGGCGGCACCGTGCACGAGTTCAGCTTCTCGGCGCGCCACCTATCGTCATCGGAGGTAGTCACTGACTTACTGCACGAGCACGGCGCGCATATCCTCGTCCACTGCGCACTGATACGATCGCGTGACCGCATCACGCTAGAAACACTCCGCGACGCGTTGCAAGTATGATCGATGTTTGAAATATTTACTAGTGCATCGAAATTATAGCATTCCTAATTACAACAAATCTATATAGGGCCTCACCGAGATACTTATAAATAGAATCTATCATGACTTTGCAAAAAGGTGTTTCAGACACAGCATACCTGTTACATGTGAAACTGTCCAGGCGTGGCTATTGATAAGAGTGAAAACGTAGTTGACAATGTAATTCCATTTAAGTATAAGGTGCAACGTTAACAGAAGTGTTGTGAACCGTGCACGATGTCAACGCCCTGCTTTTACTTTTACAATACAACACTGCAACCATTTGGTCGGTCGGGTATATATAGTGAAGTCGACACAGTGGATACCACGAGTGACTACAAAGACGAGCGGTTATAATATAAGGAAAACATTACTGCCAGATGTATCTAAGAATGTGTTTGTGTTTGTTTGTGTGTGTTTGTGTGTGTTTGTGTGTGTTTGTGTGTGTTTGTTTTGTTTTGTGTGTGTGCCTGTGTGTGTGAGAGAGAGTGTGTGTGTGTGCGTGCGTACGTGTGTATGTATGTGTGTGCGCGTGTGTGTATTCACGTTTTCCCCCAAGATGGCTTGCATTTCTGACGCCAAGCTTTCATGGATTCATCTACATTTTATGGAAAGATAAGTAGCGCTTTTATTCCCCCCCCAAATTCCCCAATAGTTGAAGGGTTCGTTGCAAGCAGGATTCATTTTGGCTGTCATTACCACAAATTAGGACCATGTGAAACTGCAATCTAATATCCGCCAGAAGGCCAGAGAGATTCCCGGTAAGACAATTATATGTCGGTACTTTACAGTTATAATATATTTATTATATGACAGTCACGTGATCGGTTGAATATATGAACAGTAGAGTGACTATCGAGGATAGTTTTATAGCTGTAATTTCTATTGCGATACAATCGTAACAGTCTCATGACTATCGCGAGAGTATCGCGGCAGCTAAATATGCTTATGGCCCAATTTTACATGTTGTGAATTAAGCTACGTATCGTATGGACCCTGCCAAAATTTACAATGGCGCTATTGCTTAGAATCGGCGTCAATCGCTTCACAATGGCGATCCGTGACAAATGCTGATTTGATCGACAATTGTTGATGTTGGTCGGTGGACTGGGTAAATAAGTGAACATTACATAAGAAAGTTAAACATGAACGTCTGCGAATAGTATTACAACGACACAGCTAAACTTGCTGATGCACTTGGTCAACTATTGTTACTAAGGCGGCACTGTTACTATCGATAGCTCACTGTGCTATCGCCGATAACTATCGATAGTTAAATTTACTACTGATAATATTGCATCACGGCATTGACTATCGCGATCCAACGATAGTTCGATGTATTGGTGCATCCCCAATGAACTGTCGCCATGCTTGTAGAGACTGGCAGACTTCCAGCCTGCCCTGTGGATGAAGGTGGACAGCGACAAGCCGAACCCACTGCGCAGACGAGTCACGAAGCGTTTTACAGAGATGCCCGACGACGACCGAGTGGTTGACGTCACAATTATACCCACCAACGAGGCCGTGTCATGGCAACAGGTGGGCACTTGGGTTCGGTCTGGTTTTAATACGCGCTGGACAGTGCATTGTTAATGCAACGGACATTACAGTGATGCAATCGATGATATTACTTTTTTATTTCAACGAACCAACATTGAAGTACAAAATCTAAGCCTACGAATAGGTGTTGGTAACATACTTAGAAATACATTTTGTATTTTCGGTTACGCAAGCAAACTTGGAATTTAATGCTACTTAATAAGCTTACCAACTGTCCGACGCTGCGACAGCTACTAAAGCATCCTCGATCTAATCCTTTCTTAAATTGCACAGATCGCTATCTCTGATGATGCCCATTTTTCTAGGAAACAGTATCATCATCATAATCATCATCATCATCGTCATCATAATCATAATCGTCATCATCATCATCATCATCATCATCGTCATCATCATCATCGTCATCATCGTCATCATCATCATCGTCATCATAATCATAATCGTCGTCACCATCATCGTCAGTGTGTCACAGTAGTTGTGTGCATGATATTTTACGTTGTAAACAAAATATTCGGGCATTTAAACTGTATAAGATAAACCGTCATGTTGGATGCAGTACGTGAGACACCAACGAGAAAATAGTAAGGAAGACAATGTAATCGACACAACACATACAATGAGGCAACGTGACCTCAACAAATTGCCATTGTTTCGAAACTGCAGCAAGAGGATTGACAGTCGGATTTTCTAACTACTACCACACCGCGCCCCATGTGATGATTTAAAATTAATTGCACTCTCTCAACCGAGATGACAATAGACTGACCCAAGTTCGAATTGTATCGTTGCCATTTTGAAACTTGGGCAATTTTATTCATGCAATGCTGCCTCAGTTCACTTGACTATAAGAACTTTGTACTGATTGTGGTGGATATATATATATATATATATATATATATAAATACATATACATATATATATATATATATGTGTGTGTGTGTGTGTGTGTGTGTGTGTGTGTGTGTGTGTGTGTGTGTGTGTGTGTGTGTGTGTGTGTGTGTGTGTGTGTGTGTGTGTGTGAAAAGAACAGTCTTCACGTAATAATTGCATTAATACTTAATACTTCCCAGAGAAGACGACATGGTGTTCGCATAAACAGCTCTATCACGGGGTGATGAGTAAATCGCCTTGAATTGTTAACCTGGTGACCCTACAACTTGTTTTCAGTGTTTTCTGTCTGACGTTGTGGCAGCCAGACAAGTCCCACTGAGGCCGGTGTCCCTCTCAATGGTGTCTGTCATGGTCATGTTAGGGCGACCTCTTCTCCGAGGACCCGAGTGTTTTGAAAGGAGAACTCGGTTGGCAATTTCATCATGGCGCATCACATGCCCTGCCAGACGTAGACGAAGTTGCCTCATGGTGGTGGAGATCCGTGGTAGACTGGTTGCTGATGTGATCGAACGAGGACACATTGAACATTTTCCGTAGTAATCTAGTATATGAGCTGGCAGGTGTTTTCTTGAATGTTTGTGTCTGTGTCATAATAAATTACTGTAACCTTTGTATTAAGCAATGCCTTAGCGCTGGGTTTTCTTTCTTTCCACCAGGTGGCGCAGGCGGAATTGGGGAGGAAATTCGACAGTGGCAAGGGTCCGTTGTGGAGGGTGATATACGTGGCGATGGGGGATTGCATGGAGGAGGGAGACGCGGCGGAGAAGACGGGAACCGCGAAGGCGCGACCGAGACGGAAGAGTTCCGCAGCCTGCCACGAGGGGATGCTACTATTTAAGATCCATCACGTGATCGCCGACGGCGTCAGCATGCTGGATCTGCTACTGCGGCAGTTGGTTCCGATGCTGAACAGCTGCCTGAAACACGACTCGGACCATGCCGTCCCACAATTCATTTCGTCGCTACCCATGGCGCCACCTGCCGACGAGTCTTTCATTAAGAAGGAGCAGCTATCGTGGACGAAGCGTCGGTCGCTTCGCTCGGCCAGCATGCGTGCGTCCCAGCGCTCCGACGGCAAGGTGGCGACCGAAGCGCCGTCTAGCGAGCCGCTGTTGCGAGTCGATGACGAAAACAAGCGGACAGCGCTGAGCGAGACGGGAGTGTTGACCCTGACGTTTAGCTCGGCCGTCGGCAGTCGCTTCATTGAGCGATGTACGCGTAGCGGGGTCGGTTTCGAAGAGGCGATGTTGACTGCAGCGTCTACGGCGTTGGCGGTGACGGCAGCGTTCTGTCAGGTCGATCTACACAGTGACGTCGTCGTCTGTGGCCGTCCCGTCGATCTTAGGCGTTACCACACGCTACACACTCACTACGAGCCGCTCGGACACTGGATCGCCTGCGACGTGGTCCGAGTGTCGGTTCCACACCGGCCACCCACTGACCACCGTTTCTGGACGGACGCCCGCACGGTGGCGACGTCTATCGGCAACAACGAACGGCCGTGGAAGAGTCTGTGCATGTACAGCGAGGTGGCGAAGGCGCTCGTGAACAGCACTGACGTCATAAAACACAAGATGTTCCGAGTGCACTTGGAGGTGGTTTCGCTGATTGAGGACGGCGACCGGACTACCGCCGAAACCCACGGCGGTCCGGCGACCATGCAGGAGCACTACTTCGTCAAGTCGATGAGTGACGTGACACCGGCAACAATGGCGCTCACGTCGACGCTGCTCCGTGGACGCATCACGTGCTTGGTCGCCTTCAACTCTCGCTGGGTCTCGCGAGAGTTCGCAACGAAGTTCGCCGACACGTTACGCTGGCTGATTCCGCATGTCGTAAGTAAGGCGAAGCGCTCTTGTGTCGCACCGACGTCGTTCCCACCCCCACCCCACCCCTTTATTAGACAGAAGAACGTATTTTCTAATGTATCAACGGTTCTGTTCATTGATTGTTTATTTGTTGTTGTACCGAATCATTTGAATCAAGATGCAGAGTAACTCGGCGGTATGCCTCATTAAAATTTGATGGGTGTTGCAATATGTTGCTCTGGGGTGGTAACCCATTGTTGCACTTTGTTTTGGAAGAGAATTCCCGTTTTGGAAGAAACAGTTACCGCCCAGAAAGGTGAAGTGATATCCGAGCTACGTTTACTTGCTACAGTTCTCAAGTATTCCTAAACCTGTAATTATACTAATATCCAATTCTCATAAATATCAGTAAATTGTCAATGATAATAGTATATACATATAGAATAAGGCACACCCGTAGACATACGTGGAACCATATAGGTAAACGTTTGAAGTGCATAAGAATCATGTGTAATGTATTGTCCGACGTTGTCCATATCGTCTGATGGTTATTATAGGGATGGTATCATAGTCATCATTCGTGCGTACATGTGTGTGTGTGTGTGTGTGTGTGTGTGTGTGTGTGTGTGTGTGTGTGTGTGTGTGTGTGTGTGTGTGTGTGTGTGTGTGTGTGTGTGTGTGTGTGTGTACACGCACGCACGCATATACGTATATAAATTATGCACAAGTGTGCGTGTGTGTGCTCGCGGGCGTGTTTGTGCGTGTGTACATAGGCGTTTGTTTGTTTCGGTGAAACAAGAATTATTCTTATTGTTGCCTTGAAATAGGCCATAATATTATATTAGCACTGTTGTCGTTTACAATTGTATTCAGCCACCCCGTTTCTCTTTTTTAGACGGACCCTAACGCGGCGCGCATGAGCCAGTTAGTGAAGTTGCCAGCCTACGTGAGGGCGTGTCTCATCCGTTCTACCGACGTATGACAGGTGTCGGTGTTTTTGTGCGTTTCCGGTCGAGTTCCGACCAAAGACGGGCACAATACGGGCCTGAATCCGACACAGTAATATATATATATTTATATTGAAATATCATATTTAACTTTTAATTTAATCTTGCATTTGACTATTAAAACTAACTAAGTGCGTAAACCTAATAAAATCTTATATTGCAATATTCATGGTTAGCCAGTATGTAAATATGTTGGGATATTACAGCTCAGAGTAGCGAGATCGAGGCAAAGCGGACACCAAAGAAAACAAACTCTAACAGACCAAGTACTAAAAGTATTATTAATGTTGGAATTCATTTAAACGATGATATTATTTGTGTGCCCAGTAATTGATACGCCGAGGATATATAATCTCGGACAGTCCATATACCCACTGTACATGTCCAATTTCTCCCACTCTTGGGGTGATTTGGACATTTTGCAAGATATTTTGTATTGGCGTTTTGCTGGTCAGTAAATGGCATATGATTATGTAACTAATTTTGTCAGTTCTTCAGCTGTAGCAGTAACTGCATTGACTTTAATGCTGACACCGCTTTGTCCGCTTTTCCCCCATCCCCCGTTTTTGCTAATTCGAACCATGCCAAACGCTACTGCATGAATATATTCGAGAACCCGGTCTTATCCATACGTAGGCGTTAGATGGTCTACAGTTTGGAGCTAGATAGTGCTTGTGATCTGAGCATCAGAGGAAATGTGCCCCAGATGTCCGCTTTGCTCCGACCTCTCCTACTTAAATAGGATTAATATTTGACTGACAAGTGTATGTTGAAGAGGTTTTGCTGAATTCCGCTGGAGACATTTCTTACACCAGTCTACTTGTTGTATGAGCTTTAGTTTGTATTGTATAATATGAGGTGGCACGTTCACAGCTTTCACGGTAAAACTTACATCTTTACTTCATTTTGGGGATAATCTCACGGTCCCGTGCTTTAGTGCCGAAATCTGCCGCTAGACCAATATGTTACGGTTACAAATAACTACTCATTTTTAAATCCAACTGTAGTGTTGTTGAAATGTGAAATATTGTGTAGGCATTATAATGTTCTGCATAAACAACATTTCACGTAGAAAATGCACGAACATAAGTAAATATACCCTCAATTTGAAAAGTATCCGCAGTGTTTCCCTAATCCCCACGCACGACCGCTGGCGACCGCAGCGCGAGGCTCGTGGCACCAGAGCCTCACCAATCGCCGTCGCATCGTGAACAGCTGTCGATCTACCGCTTTTGGGACAATATCACTTGGTACCTCTGTATAATGTGATTTTCTACACCCATTTTGCGTCATAGTATATCTCGGGAAGGTCTACTCAAGTTGTACATGTTTATTGACTTAGAGCGGGCGCACTAGTCGGCAAAGTGCCAATATACGTAACGATGACGTGATTAGTTCGTCACTATGCATCGCAGGAAAACGTCACAATCGCTACAGTGATTCCATCTAGCGAGTGAAAAATGTTAATGCAAATTGACTGAAATAGCTATTTTGGATAGTAAAACCGCAGTCCCACAACACGTGGTTGTTGTGTGTGTGTAGGAGGGGGGGGGGGGGGGGGGGGGGGGGTTGAAAAAATGGTAAATGCATACATTTTTGGCACTGTGAACTAATGAGACTGCGACTAATACAATTATGTGATGTTTAACTGTAAACAGATGGGTGAATTTTAGTTTTGTACATAAGTAATATGAACATATTATTATTTGTGCAATAGTATACGTGACAGTTGTCCCCGAAATAGTGTTATTTGTACAAACAACGTGTTTTTTCTGTGATCGTTTTGCTTGCTCAGAGATTGGCAAGGCAATATTCCGCCGACAGAGCGCGTGTTGCATTACTCGAATCCAAATGAAAAAAAACTTATAACTGTCACAAGTGCGCATGTGTAAGAAAGTAAACGGACTCTGAAGTTCTGTCTGTACGTGAGGGCTTTAATAAAGATATACGATGAAATGTCAGCCCACTTGTTGATTTTCAGTTAAAATGTTAGTATTAATACTAACCCTCATTTCGATTGCGTACTTACTTACTTATGCTCATCGTCATTCCTGGAGCATAGGCCGTCGATAACAGCTCTCCAGAGTTCTCTGTCCCTGGCTCTTGTTTGAAGCTGCCTCCAAGTATGTCCTGTCTTCTTGGTGTCCGCCTGGAGGTCCCTTCGCCACGAGTTCTTTGGACGACCTCTTTTTCTCCTGCCTTGTGGGTTCCATGTCAGAGCCTGTCTGGTGATAGTTGATGCTGGTTTCCGAAGCGTGTGACCAATCCATCCCCATCGTCTTCTTATTATTTCATCTTCGGCAGACAGTTGGTGTGTCCTCCTCCACAAGTCAAAGTTGCTGATGGTGTCTGGCCAGCGGATCTGGAAGATTCTTCTTAGACAGTTATTGATAAAAGTCTGTACTTTCTTGATGGTGGTATTGGTTGTCCTCCATGTCTCTGCTCCATACGGTAGGACTGACTTCGCGTTGGAGTTAAACAGTCGGATCTTCGTGTGTAATGACAACACTTTGGAGCTCCAAATGTTCTTGAGCTGTATAAATGCTCCTCTCGCCTTGCCAATCCTTGCTCTAACCTCCGCGTCTGTGCCACCCTGCTTGTCGATGATGCTACCTAGGTATGTGGAGGCCTCTACTCTTCAAGTGCACTCCCTTCCAGTGTGACTGGCTCAGTGCTGGCTGTATTAACCTTGAGGACCTTTGTCTTTCCTTTATGTCTGTTGAAGCCCACTTGTGAGGAGGTGGCTGCCAGTTCAGTGGTCTTCTCCTGGATCTGCTGGTGCAGATCGTCGGAAAAGTCTCAAGTCCTCCAGTTACGGGGACAGCAGGCATCCTTGTCTAACTCCCCTCTTTACTTTGAAACGGTTCGTTAGCTGTCCTCCATGGATTACTCTGCAGCCTGTTCCTTCATAACTGTTCTTAATCAGGTTGACCAGTTTGGTTAGTATGCCATAATGTCGTAATAGTTTCCACAGGGTTTCCCTGTCTAAAGCTGTAAAATGCCTTTTCGTAGTCAACGAAGCTGATTTAGAGCGAGGAGTTCCACTCCAAGGATTGCTCTACTATGATGCGCAGTGTTGCGATCTGATCAACGCATGATCTGTTCGGGCGGAATCCAGCTTGTTGATCTCTCAGCAGTGGGTCGACTGCATTTGTGATTCTTTCCAAGATGATCCCGTTGAACACTTTCTCTGGCACTGACAGAAGTGTGATTCCTCTGTAGTTAGAACGGTTGCTGAGGTTTCCTTTCCTGGAGAGTTTTATGAGGTATCCATCTCTCCAGTCTGATGGCACCTCTTCCTTTTCCAAGATCTTTCCAAAGAGAGGGTTCAGTAGTTCCACAGAGATGTCTGTATCTGCCTTGAGTGCTTCTGCAGGAATATCGTCCGGTCCTGCTGTTTTGTTATTCTTCAGCTGCTTTATGGCCCTCCTGATTTCTTCCTTGGTAGGCTTGTCACACTTGATAGGTAGGTCTGCTTCTGCTGGCTGTATGTCTGGGGGTCCGGTGGGACAGGTCTGTTCAGAACTTCTTCAACATGTTCAGCCCATCTGTTCAGCTGTTGCTCAGTTCCCGTGATGATCGTTCCTACCTTGTCTTTAACTGGTCGTTCTGGCTTGCTTTACTTACCTGATAGTTTTATAGTGGTGTCGTACAGCTGTCTCATGCTCTGCCTCTTCTGCCAGGCTGTCAGTGTAGTTGCGCTTGACTGTTTTTACACTCTTCTTTACTTCTCTGTTGGCTTCTGTATGCTCTTCCTCTGCCTTTGCCTTTGCTGCTCTTGTTCGACTGCTGTTTGCTACTGATTTCTTCTTCTTCCGTATTTGGATCTTGCGCAAGGTTTCTGCTTTGATCTAATCTTTCTGTTGCTGTTTCTTCAGGCCAACCACTTCTTGGGAAGTTGGTGTCAGTGTCTTTTTGGTGTTCTGCACTGGTTGTTCAGGTCGGATTCTTCATCATGCAGCTCTTGTAGCACTTGGAATTTGTTAGCAAAGTTCAGTTTGTATTCCTCTCTTGTCTGTGGATCTTTCAGGAGGCCGACATTGTACTTTCGTCTCTTTGTTGCTGTCTCAATCCAATTTGTTTCAGCTTGAGTTTCAGTCTAGCAACCAGCAGTTGATGGTCGGATGCAACGTCAGCTCCCCTTTTCATTCTTACATCTTGAAATGACCTACTGAATCTCTTGCCTATGCAGATGTGGTCTATCTGGTTCTCTGTAACGTGGTCGGGTGACACCCATGTAGTCTTGTGTATCCTTTTGTGTGTGAAAATGCTGCCCCCGATGACAATCTTGTTCAGTGCACATGTGTCCGCAAATCACTCTCCATTCTCGTTCATCTCTCCAGCACCATGGGTTTCCATCACATCTTCATATCCGTTGTTGTCCAATCCAATCTTCGCATTGAAATCTCCCATAAGGATGGTCACATCCTTTTCTCGGCACTTGTCCAGGATGCTTTGTAGTCTGCTGTAGACCTGGTCTTTGGTTTCTTCATCACTGTCGTTCGTTGGTGCGTAGCACTGGATGACATTCATCTTGATTTTCTTTTTCTTTGTTCTGAAGGATGCTGTGATGAGTCTTGGTCCACGCACTTCCCATCCTATCAACGCCCTCTGTGCCGGTCTTGATAGCATGAGTGCTATACCTTCAGTATGAGGGGCATTGTGTTCTTCATGTCCCGAGAAGAGTAACATCTCTCCTGTAGGAATCTTTATCTGTTCTGACTGTGTCCATCTTGTCTCGCTGATTCACAGCAGTGCAAGGTTGTAGTTGTTCATTTCCGCTGTTATTTGCGCTGTCTTTCCTGTCTGGTACTTGGTCCTCATGTACCATGTTCCCATATTAATGTGCTTGGTCGAAAGAAGGGTGCTCTACCCTGTGGCTTCCGTGGTCTCTCGGCTTTCACCACATGGCGTCATAGGTCCTCGAGATGAAGACCCTTCCTCTTCCAGGCATGTGTTCTCTGTAAATTCTGTTGTCGATGTTTCTGCAGCAAGTAGTTTTTTACGAGGTGGGTGTGCTAGCCCCACGCTCAACCCTCCTCCTTTCTCATCCGGGCTTGGGACCGGCCACGGCGGACTTTTCGTTTTCGATTGCTTGGTCATCAGTTTTAACATTTATCTTGAGAAAGAAAATTCCGAAAACCTACCAAGTATCCACCACTACCTGTTTGGACGTATATACAACTTTTGCAGTAGTCTTGGTAAACACTTCAAACAGAGTATAACTTATTTAATTCCCTGTGAGGAATTAATTCAGTTGATATCGCGGTTCGGTACAATCGGGTGAAATTTGGCAAGTTTGTGAAACGACGACGTGGTGATGCAAGTCCAGTCTAAAAGAGGATCGCCAAGTTCAAAGGCCTGATGCTAAGTGTCCGCCGCGCAATGGACTTTCGCAAACTAACATATGTAACGTCCTGAGTAATTTCTGTCGACGATTAAAACATGCACGCATTGTTTTATTAAACTGACTGCGCACATTACTTAGACTATTGAAGCATTACACATTTGAACACAGAACAACAAAATTCGCGATGTGGAAACCAACTGAGAAAGTGGCTAATTAGAGTCAGTGAAATAATACGACCCATCATTCGACCGGGATGTTTAAAAACAGGTTAGACAAAATCATTATTTTGTTTTAATCAGTAAAATTTGCTTAGTACGTTTTTCTATTTGTAATAATTATAACATATAGAAACAGTTACATAACGGATGTAAGCTATTTTCTATTTAGGTGGATAACGATCAGTTTTGGTCTTTAAAGTGTCCCGTTCAACTACAAACTTGTTTGTTAATATTAGTTTTATTGATTGTTTATTTATTGTCATTAATATTTGTCTGTACTGTATTTGTACGTATTACGTATGTCTATATAATGTTGCTGATGCAAGAGTCCCGTTTGGTGAATTGGTGATGGTAGATTAAAAATGTCCAACGCTACCCCTCTAGACAGCAGAAACCCTCACACACTGCCCTCACGGCAGCAGAAACTCTCCAACACTGCCCTCTCTACAGACGAAGACGAGTCCAACAGCAGCTGAGGCTTCAGCTGATATTTGATCTATGTTTTTGGGAAATGCCAGGCCGAAAAAGGCTCCCACGCAACAGGTCTGGTCAGAATCAGGCTAACTTTAAAATAAAAACACGAACTAAGGCTGATTTTGAATCAGTTTATATATGCTATCTTCTTCTTGTTTGCTTATCCATTTCCCGGCTTTGCAGCCTTGATGGCTTGTTTATAGACAGCTCTTTCGTTTGCCAGTCTCCCACTCGCCAGATGTCTGTTTCCATCCATTTATCTATGTCCTTCTCCCATTGTCTCCTGGGTCTTCCTCTGCTTCTGCTGCCTTCCACTTGTCCTCCCATTATTAATCTCTCTAGAAATTGATGGCGTTACATATGGCCGAAATAACTTAGTTTCTGTTTCTTTACAAAGTTAAATAAAGTCCCGGGTGTACCACCAAGCTCATTTACGATAGATTCGTTTGTTCTACGTTCAGTCCATGAAACTCGTCATATCTTTCTATAACACTTGTTTTCAAATGCATTTATAGTGTAAAATGTTCTTATTAAGAGTCCAGGTTTAACATCCATACGTAGCAGTTGGAAACATGCAGGTTCGGATAATTCGTAGTTTTATATCTTTGTTTGTTGCTTTCCACATTTTCTTCATTTCCGTCAACTTTTTATTCGGCATTGCCAACCTTCGCTTGATCTCTTTCATCTCATCTCCATCCGCTTTTATCAGTGACCCCAAATATTCAAACCTTTCCACCCGTTCTATTTCCTCGCCACCTACTGTGACTTCTGATGGTTCTCGACATCCCTTCACATCTACAATCTTAGTCTTCTTTACGTTTAGTTTCAATCCTTTCATCTCATTGTGCTCTTTAACAGTAGTTATCAATTTATTAAATCCTTCGATTGTATTGGTTAGTAACGCTGTGACGTCGGCATATCTCAATTCATATATCTCCTGTCCGTTCACTTTCAGTCCATTTAAAAAAACTTGCTTCTTGTGTCAGTCTCGACCTCTCTCATGGTATAATAATAATAATTATAATATTTTATTTTGTTAAGCGCCACATCCAATATTGTTCACGGCGCTTTTCAACAATATACAAGCGTATGTTAAAAATAATGCATTTGAATAAAAAAACAATAGTTGTTATATCATAGATAAAATGAACTAATAATAATAGCAATTAAACCAATAAATATAGTAGAAGTAGAAAAGGAATGTAATGTAAAATATAATAAAATAAAATAGTTAAGATCATATTATTATTATCTTATTTTTAATAAAAAAAACTAAAATTAATGTAAACATCAATAAATTAGGCTGAAATGTCTACGAAAAGTAAATACATAGATAAATAAATAATAAATAAACGTTAAACATCAATCAGCTATGGTAAAACAGTGTTGGTAAGGGTCCGAGTTACATATACGCTGCAGTGAACAGGTGAGTCTACAAGACCGATTTAAATGATTCCAGTGATGTTTTGCTAGTAATACTTGACGGCAGAGCGTTCCACACTGCTGCCGCTGCGTGAGCAAATGTACAGTCACCGGCTCTGCTGCGTGTTCTCGGAACAACTAGTGCGTTCGAGTCAGCAGACCGAAGACGCCTGGCTGGCATGTAGATATGCACAAGTTTCTGCATATAGACAGGTGAGAGGTCTTCGTGCAGCGACTTGTACGTAAGAACAGCGATCTTGAATGCAATGCGCTGTTGAATAGGTAGCCAGTGCAGTTCGCGAAGAATAGGGGTCGCACTTTCACAACGAGCCTGTCGAGTAATAAGGCGAGCGGCAGCATTCTGGAGTCGCTGCAATCGACCGATGTTATTGGTTGAGGTACCGAACAGTAGAGAGTTGCAGTAGTCCAAACGGGATGTAATTATGGCATTGACTACCCGCTCCGCTGTCTGTTGAGTGAGGTAACGGTGAATCAACCCGATGTTGCGCAGGTGCAGCGAGCAAGTGCTGATAGTACGTGACACATGCATAGTCATATTCAGGTGTCTATCAAGGTGGACGCCGATATTTCTAACATGATCAGTTGCACAGATTTCATCTGTCCCGACGCGCACACGGAGCCCACTTACGATGTCAGATGCTGATTTGGGGACAACCGGTATAATTTCTGTTTTCGTGTCATTCATGAGCAGATAATTCCAAGTCATCCACTCCTTCACGTCATCAATACATCGCTCGATCCGACGCACGGCAGTCGCCGGAGAAGATGCATCCAGGTCGAAGTGACAGAACAGTTGTAAATTATCGGCGTAGTGGTGATATTTTAAGTCGTGTTTGTGACTGATATCACCGATCGGCTGCACGTATAGTGAAAATAATAGTGGTCCCAACACTGACCCTTGCGGCACCCGCGTTAACAAAATCGTCTCGCTGGATAACACGCGGTCGATGACGACACTCTACTTGCGATTATTAGGTAAGATTCCAGCCAATGGAGAACCACTCCGGTGATGCCATAGCGTCGTTGTAGGCGATCCAACAGTATTGCGTGATCTACCGTGTCAAATGCGGCGCTTAGATCAATGAGTACGACGATTGTACCTTGTCTACGATCTAGCGCGGTCCTGATCTCCTTGACTACCCACAGTAGGGCTGTCTCGGTCGAGTGGTTTCGCTTGTATGCGGACTGGAATGTGTCCGTAAGTGATTTATTGGCTAGGTGACTGTTCAATCTGTTGCCCACAATCTTTTCAATCACTTTCAAAAGTTGGGACAGATTGCTGACTGGGCGGTAGTTACTTAAAGTATTCTTACACAGTGACGGCTTCTTCAGAAGAGGATGCACAAATGCTCGCTTCAGTTCACTCGGCATTGTTCCTTCTGCCAAACACGCATTTGTTATATCGGCAACAATGATCACAAGTGTGTCAGTGTTCTGCTTTAGATGATCGGATGGTAACGGATCAAGTGTGCAAGACGTACAGACTTGCATGGTATTCTCTGTGTACACACTGAATAGGTGGGGGGACAAATGCACCCCTGTCTCACACCCTTACCGAACCAAACCTGGGTACCACACTCTAATCTCACTGTAGACTGCTGCCCAACATATAAATTTCGGATAAATGATGTGATTTTTTGACCAAATCAAGGTTTTCCAGAGTTGTTGATGACTAACATTACCAAAAGCTTACGAAACAATCTATGAAACATATCCTAAAGTCGTGGTTGAATTCTCTGCATTTTTGAATTAACATCTTCAGGTCGAAAATATGATCTCTTGTTCTTCTTCCAATCCGGAAACCAGCTTCACGTTCTAATTTTGTTGTTATTCTCTACATTATGATTTTTAACATAATTTTACTCGCATGGCTGATGAGGGATATAGTCCTGTGGCTTGGGCATTCTTGGATGTCACTTTTTTTGGTATTGGTGTAAGGATGATTCGTTTCCAGTCCATGGCCCATGTTCCACCTTTCCATATTTTCTTGCATAATGTGTACTAGTTATCCATGCCTGCTTCGTCACTTGCTTTTATTAGCTCTGCATTGATGTCATAAGTGCCAAGTAATTTTCCGTCCTTTACACTTTTTATTGCCCACTCCACCTCTGAACACAAAGGCTCAAGTTCATCTTCTGGTTCTGTCCACTTCCTTCCTTCATCAATTTCGACATCTTTTGTTTCTTCTTTCTTAAAAATGCTTTCACAATATTGCTTCCATCTATCTATCTTTGATAACACCTAGTCTGGGTTTGAAAGACTGTGTCATAGACTCTATTTCCTCGAACATACTGCGACTATCGTTCATTCTCATACATAGTTCTATCTTTTCACATTTCTTCTCTAGAAAGTTCTTCTTGTCTTCCTTACACATTTGTTTAATCATCTTGCACTTCTCTTTGCATTTCCCATGATAAATTCTCACTCCTTTCTTTGTTCGTCTTTAATTTCTTGTTCATTATACAATAACTGATTTAAACTCTCTCTCTCTCTCTCTCTCTCTCTCTCTCTCTCTCTCTCTCTCTCTCTCTCTCTCTCTCTCTCTCTCTCTTCTCTCTCTCCTCTCTCTCTCTCTCTCTCTCTCTCTCTCTCTCTCTCTCTCTCTCTCTCTCTCTCTCTCTCTCTCTCTCTCTCTCTCTCTCTCTCTCTCTCTCTCTCTCTCTCTCTCTCTCTCTCTCTCTCTCTCTCTCTCTCTCTCTCTCTCTCTCTCTCTCTCTCTCTCTCTCTCTCTCTCTCTCTCTCTCTCTCTCTCTCTCTCTCTCTCTCTCTCTCTCTCTCTCTCTCTCTCTCTCTCTCTCTCTCTCTCTCTCTCTCTCTCTCTCTCTCTCTCTCTCTCTCTCTCTCTCTCTCTCTCTCTCTCTCTCTCTCTCTCTCTCTCTCTCTCTCTCTCTCTCTCTCTCTCTCTCTCTCTCTCTCTCTCTCTCTCTCTCTCTCTCTCTCTCTCTCTCTCTCTCTCTCTCTCTCTCTCTCTCTCTCTCTCTCTCTCTCTCTCTCTCTCTCTCTCTCTCTCTCTCTCTCTCTCTCTCTCTCTCTCTCTCTCTCTCTCTCTCTCTCTCTCTCTCTCTCTCTCTCTCTCTCTCTCTCTCTCTCTCTCTCTCTCTCTCTATCTGCATGTCTGTCTGTCTGTCTGTCTCTATCTATCTATCTATCTGTCTGTCTGTCTGTCTGTCTGTCTGTCTATCTATCTATCTATCTATCTATCTATCTATCTATCTATCGATCGATCTATCTATATATCTATCTATCTATCTATCTATCTATCTATCTATCTATCTATCTATCTATCTATCTATCTATCTATCTATCTATCTATCTATCTATCTATCTATCTATCTATCTATCTATCTATCTATCTATCTATCTATCTATTTATCTATCTATATATATCTATCTACCTATCTGTGTGATATATTCTTTCATTCGCCTCTCCCATCCGTTGAGTTATGTCTGGAAAATATCGCACTTTGTCTTACATGATATATATATATAGTCGATTCTCAGGAAATCTGGACATATTTGTCTTATGTCATTAAGGTAGCAGAACTCCAGTCATATCATTTTAAAATATATAAGTCACTCTCAAAAACTATAATATTATTAGAATGACTATACATAATTTATTCAAGAGACAATTTTTTTTGCATAAATTATGCAAATTAATACTCAAAATTTCTGCCAACGACAGAAATATATGAAATTTTTCAACAATATATTTTCAGAAGCATACATCATAATGATCTGAAATTTACACACAGCATTTACTACATGGTACTGTATGGGATGGTGAAAGAGTGTAACAAATAAATGATATTGAAAAATGTTATGTGGAAAAAACAAAAATCGTAAATTGTTTTCTCCAAATTATGTATTCTGACACATGGTACACTAATTCTAAAATAAGTACAGCAAAATGCTTTGATCATCCCATATAGCTGAGTCTTGTGTACTTCTCTTTCAAATTTGAAGCAAATTCGACAAAAAATGGCGACGCTATGATGTTTGAATTTTTAAAATAGATACACTAGAAATTATCGTATCCAAGGAACAAATCATGTTGCTATGGTAAAATCTGATGTGACCTAAAATTACATGGTTACTCCATATGTGTAATAAAACTATTTTTTTATTATTATTTCACTTAAAATGTAATACTTAATGTAGGAAAACATATTTTTCAAGGTATATATGGAAAACAAATATATACAAATTTCTTCATATTTGACTGGAGGTCTGCTACCTTAAATGCCCCGCCATTCAAACATAACACACTACTGTCACCTAACAGAAAAACCCTGAGCTTCAGATCGACACGTCTATGCAAGGCCATTGTAACTGTGAAATGAATGCGATTTAAATGTAAGTTTAGTATTTTTATTCGTGAAACAATATTGAGAAATTATTATCAGGGTTTGCTGTACATATCGCATGATAATGAATTTTACAATGTTGCGTATCATTTATTGTGTAAATTGATGTTAAATTAGTACACTTGACTGGTGTATGACTTAGCGCATGCCAATGTTGTGTTGTATAAGGTAAGCCAACCATGACTATGCATTTCGCGTGGTAACGTTGGATATGTCTTTTGCGTGGTATCACCGGTCTCTCACAATATTCCTCCTGTAGGCATTTCTTAACATATTTTACGTACTTTAGTGTAATAATAACTGAAGACGTGCAAACCTTGGTGAACATTCAAGGCCATGGCTGGAAGCAGGCGATGGAAAAGGCCGTGCGAAGGTGTGTGCCATGTTATAAAGAGTTAGGGTTGTTATTCTAGAGGCGCCAGTTGTGTTAAATTTAGAACGTTTGTGGAAAATTGTATGGTTAGCATATTGTTGTCATTAAATGGTCAATCAGAAATTAATTACTCAATTACATCATGGAATTGTACCAACACTTCTGCAAGAAATGGGTCAACGCGAAAGACAATACCAGGCGAAACGCACACGTTTTTGTAACGGTTGAGCCAATATTTATTTCAAATTTTTTATTGTTGTGGATTCATTACTAGTACACTAATCATTTTAACTCACCTTTAAAGTAAATTATTTGTTAACCAGCTATTCTATGTATGTTATGAACATGTTATTTTAATTGTGTTATGGTTAAGTCAGAAACAAAGTTGTAAATCCAAATATGTTATTAAATATGGTTGACCATGTGCTCCCTGTCAAGCTAGATATGATGTTTCTCAATAAAGCGATTAAATTAATATATATTTACGTTATTAGCTATTCGACAGGTACCCAATTATAATAGATATAAGCGATACCGGCGAAACACCTGTTCTAAGTCCGCATTCACTATACTATTAATGATCCCACAAAAACGAACTCGATATCATTGCAAAACCATCCTTTTTCTACTTTGTCATAGATAACAACATTATTTTAACCATGTATATATTTTATGAAGTTCTTTATTGATCAAATATTCAGTATTAATTGTGTTTGTGTCATCTGTGAAGGATCCAATTGTAGTTGTTAGAGAAGTATCATCAGCGTAAGTTATGAACTTAAATATAGTACTGGTTTCGGAAAAGCATTGATATATATATATAATAAATAACAATGGCCATAACATTGTTTTACATATTGCTTATGGTTTATTAAGTAGTCACGTAATAAGTGTATAAATGTGGGCTCCAATCCATAGTAATTTAGCTTTTCTAGTCAAATTGAATGGTCAAGTGTATCAAATGCTTTAGACAACTCAAGAACAGTACTAACAGGTAGCTGATTTTGATCAATTTGTGTAGTACACTGTAATTCTCTCAACCATTTCTAGAACAGCATATTCACTTGAACGATGAGGTCTAAACCATACTATTTATCGGATAATTGATTTGTGTTTGTGAGATACATCAATAATTCGTTATAGAATTTTTTTTCTATAACCTCTGAGATGACCGGTAAACGAAATATATGTCTATAGTTAGAAAATAATGTAGGATCTTTTTGTTTATATATGAACCTGTGCCAAAACGTGCTCAGGTAAAGTAGGATATTTGGATAAAAAACCTAACAGTAAATATTACGTTTGGCTGTCCTTAACATGTGGAAGTGATGTGTTTCACGAGTGCATCCCTGCCCTTAGAAAGATAACTCTGTCCACGATGACCAGACACTGACCATTTTTAAACGGACAGAGCAACTGTTCGGATGCAACATGGGATACAGTGTCAGCTGTAACTTTGCCTTGTTGAATCACTTGAGATACAAATTCTGC
This sequence comes from Escarpia spicata, assembly GCA_963995525.1. Classification (NCBI taxonomy): domain Eukaryota; kingdom Metazoa; phylum Annelida; class Polychaeta; order Sabellida; family Siboglinidae; genus Escarpia; species Escarpia spicata. The sequence continues at coordinate 5,752,184 of OZ023207.1, forward strand.
TACTTCTACAGCACATTTACACAACTTAAAAGACCTGGTGCGATAAAAATGTTCAGTCAGTCTTTTCTGTCCAAAGTACTCCATGAACACTGTGTCCTACGTTACATCCGAACACGTAGACAGAAAACAAAAGTTTCTATAAAACCAAGAAACAGAACATTTAGAGTTTCAAACCACAAAGCTTTATTCCAGAGAGTGTCTTAAACTTACGTCATGTAAGAATAACATCATAGTATTATTAAAAAGTAGCACAATTGCATATATTTGTTTGGATGCAACGGAGAATGAAAGGACACAAATGGTTACTAGTTAATACAAAATAAACAGAAGACAAGCACTAGTCTTAACTTTCTACCTTCTGCATATATGTGCAACCAACCAGAGAGGTCCTGTGTTTTGCTGAAATGCATATCAATGTTGCATATATTGGTACAACTTGACTTCACTGTTCGGATGCAAGAAATGCGACGAAGACACAAAGTGTAACAAAGCCACTTGAACGAATTAGGATTGTAAACTGGCAAACTGTGTGTTAAATATAAGCAGAAGACAAGTTTACTTTAAGACCTTTGTCTGTTGTTTTCAGTTTATGCTATTGATTTAAAACCATTTGTGTTGAAATGTTGGCAATGACAACCGAGAAACAAGATTACCAAAAAAGGGATTACCACAAGAAACACACAATATAAAAGAATCCAGTTTGTTGATGTAACAAAATGTTTAGGAGACACATCTTTAAAAAAGAGGGTATTTTAAAAGTGCTTTGCATTAAAAGAAATCAGGCTTTGGGGGAAACAGTTGGTATAGTCAGGTAGTACATCTACAAAGAATCTGACAGCTCACGGCATCTGAAGCTAAGCTGGATACTGGAGATGGTGACTAAAACGGTTTAAGCAATACCTTGCTTGAATCAAATCTGAGCCCATTAACAGGAGCACATTAACAATCCGACACATTGAAGAGCTGCCATCGTTGTGTTGACCGCAGTTCATTGAATTCAACCAACACTCTCCTGCTGTTGCGATTGAAGGCGCCATGTTGGGACATGTCACAGCGAAAGAGCCCACGTTCATGCTGGACCATGAAGTTGACCAGCACCAACCCCTCTTCTACGTTGACCTCTTGGAACTGCAACACGAGAACAGCCATGCAACAACAGACACAATAATTCTTGTGTTGTTTGTGCTTGCGGTTACGATCGTATTCACAATCGTTAAAATTTCCGATCAGCTAAGAGGGATGCCATTTTTTTTCCAAGTGCAAGAAGGGAACACAAACCGTCGCACACGTGGAAACCTTTGTTCCCCGATCGTCAACCTTCACCACTTTCAATTATTCTTTCAAACAAAGTTAAATCAGCAACCAACAGTGCTAAAGGATCTGGCAGATATGAAAAGACGTATGTTTCACAGTACGATCGCAACATTGAAACCAACATTATATACGATTGCAACAATAGGAAAAGTCCGACAAAAATATTTTTCACTTACCGGCCCGCCGACTGGAAGTCATAACGAAAAGGAACCCGTATTGGTCGTTGACCCGGATGTAAATGCTATTTATATCACAGCATGAATCGGCTCACGACAAAGGAATTCGTTTGTAAAGCGGCAAACGTACGATTGCAACGGAACGACAAAATGTTGTGTACTGTCCATGAATCTCGAAAAAAGGCCTCTCTACTTCATGACTCAACTCCAGCATTCTCTCTTATCAGCATCGTCTTGTTACTCACTCAGCAGCAACTCGCGAACGGATCCTAGCAGACGATTTTTTCTCGTGAGCGAAATATCGACACAACGTATTGCGTCCGAAAAACATATTTTCAAGGTCCCTTTTTACATAATATCCATCATGTTTTGCTTTACGAGACCTCAAAATAAGTTTAATAGTCTTCCTTTTACCAGAAACGTGCTGTCTACATTTCGTTCAACATATGTGACCTTCGTATTGGGAGTTTATTTTTAGTCTCTTGGGATGTCCAACTTTCAGAGAGCATGTTTTCCTCAAATGAGTGCTTTTTTACAAAACATTGGCGCCTTAGCCAGCTGTATCTGTCTCAATTATCTCTTACAAGTATAAAGTTCAAAACAAGTCTGATATTGGTCAATACATTTTGGCAGGGGAAAAATTGTGCCTGCCTGAACAAGGGCAATGTTGCTGAGACCACGTTTTGGCACAGGCTCATATAGGTATTACTTTCGCAATTTTAAGTTGATCAGGAAATTTTCCAGTGTTTAATACTTGGTTTATCAATACTGTTAGGGGTTTGACTATTTCTGGTTCCAGAAGTCGATTGAGTTCAGCCATATGACAAAACACTACAATGTTTATTACATCGCCGTTTATTACGACATTCGGACCTTGTGGAAGGCGTGTTTATGTGGTAATACGGGATGTTGTGGCGAATTTATATATCCATAAGGAGTACCTACATACCGTAGTAGTTATCTTTAAAACTAATCATCGGATTAGTGTCAGTGATTTTTTGAAGTAAGATGTAAGTTTTTTTTTTTTAAATTGCCCATATAAATGTTTGGTTATTATTTTAAATAATATGCATGAATGAGGTACACACATTATCCAAATAAAATGGTCAAATACATTTAGAATATTTGAACGTGGTCTCATGCATCAAAATACGGATGTCGTAATAAACATATTTGTTAATAATGCAAATATTCTGTAAAAATGCTTGGAAAAAACAAAAATGGTTGAAGTTGTTGTAATGATAATTTTAGCCGGTGTGTTACATCGTATTTGCTAACTGAAAATAAATAAAATATTGTAATTTGATTATATAAACTTTACTCTTTTTGTATGATTGTTCATATTTGCTAAGTATGGATTTTGTATTCAATTGTGGGTACAAGTGAATGTCTCTCTTGGGAAGGATAATATTGCAAAACTATCAACACAAATACGGTTTTATTACAGAGACATAAACTGTTGTTTTCAAAGTTTTATTATAAAAATGGAAGAATTTAAAGTATGCATGCAGCGGGTTTCAGTGCAGCATGGCGCGCAGAATTTGGGCCGAAGTAGTCCTGACAGTCGATTGAATCTCAATCATCTGCCACTTGCACATGTGACTGCTGAAGTCACAACTAGATGTGCTGAGGAAGAGATCCCTATTCGTTTACTCCACAGGCCTGCATGGCTTGTGTAATATACCCGCTCCCTGCATGTTATATACATACGTAGCCTATGTATTACGGACGGATCCCGTTGACTTCGGGTTTCTCCGGTGCTGGTCGGATCAGATAATAAACGACGGCCATGTTTCGTTCAGTCTGATAAATGGCGTGTTTCATTTAAAAGCAGCAAACATACAATGGCGACGAGAATTAAGCGAACCTGCTAAGCCTACAAGTAAGCAACCGCCTACCGTACCGAATCACCATGGCTGTTCCGATCAATGTGGCTCAACTACCGCCCTTCGATGCACAAAACGAGCCTTCAATAATGGCTGAACGTTGGAAAAAGTGGATACGAAACTTTGACAGGATGGCCAGTGCGTCAGGATGCACCGATGACAAGCAAAAACGTGATTTGCTGTTACACACCGCGGGCGAAGGCGTACAGGACATTTATGATACATTCCCCGAAACAGAAACAGGTACGTCGTCGTCGTTTCAAAAGACAAAAGAACTACTGACGGACTATTTTATGCCTAAATCAAACGTCCCGTACAATAGGCACATGTTTCATTGCGCTGAGCCTGAACAGCATGAAAGCGAAACCGTCGGACAGTTCGTAACACGGTTACGACAGCTGGCATCGTCATGCGATTACGGGAACAATGTCAATGAGTACATCAGAGATCAAGTAATCGATCGGTGTCGCTCTGATTCGTTGCGTACCAAACTCCTGGCCGCAAGAAAGGATCTCACGCTAAACAGGGCGATCGAGATAGCGCAAACGAGACAATTGTCAGAACGCCAGGCTAAAGACATGGCTCGTGGCACAGCAAACAACACAGTGTATGCTGCTTCAACAGGTCAGCACGCATACCATTCGAAACGCACACTCGTAAACCGGTCAACAGACATTCTAACACTCAGCAACGTCACGATCGATGTACTCGCTGTGCCTTACAGGGCCCTACAAGTGACGAATGCAAGTGCACACGTGATAAAGAGTGTCACAAATGTGGAGTGCGTGGACATTTCGCTATCATGTGCCGAAGCAAACCAAGGCAGTTCACAGACGTGGCAAAAGAAACGTGCACAGCCAGTCAATCCAGTGCGGTACATGGCAGAATCAGCTGCCCATAGCGACAACCCAGCAGACTACTTGTCTAGACATCCAGCAACAAAACTCAGCCAAGTGCAGTGTATGACTGAGGACTTCGTCAATCACATTGCTGACAGCTCTACGCCAAATGCCATCACCCTTGACGAAATTAAGGTGCACACAAGACAAGATGCGACCTTAAACAAGGTCATCGAGGTCATCCGCACAGGTCGTTGGCATGACACACCTAACAACGAGTCAGCTGACGTTGCTGCATTCCGGAAAGTGAGGGATGAACTGACAGTGGGAGAAAATGGAGACTTTCTGCTACGAGATTCTCGCATTGTCATCCCGACAGCACTTCGCAGTCGTGTCATACAGTTGGCACATGAGGCTCATCAGGGCATCTGCAAGAACAAAGCTCTGATCAGAAGCAAAGTGTGGTTTCCAGGCATAGACAAGGAAACGGAAGCAGTCGTCATGGGTTGCATTCCGGGTGTTGCAAACTCCAACCGCCGCCAGATGGAGCCACTAAACATGACTACTCGACCGCGAGGCCCGTTGTCGCGTTTACATTTATCCGGGCGTTAAATTTTATCCGGGTGATGTTTATGTGCATATGTAAGGCATAATATTTGGCACCAGTAGATCACATAGTGATAAATAATATCCAGTAGTTAAATATGTTTCGTTTGTTGTCGTAATACGAGCGTTATAGTTAGAGTACATAATTATAATTTGCTATTTCAGATTTGTGATCAAGTATAAGAGTAAGTCACGTGACGTGTGCGTGGAGCGGAAACTGTTTTATGACAGGAATTGTTTATGTATGTGGGAAGCAAACATTTTATAATTTTGTATATATATAGACATATATATAAATATATATATACATATAAACATACATAACGCCGAAATAAATGAAAACGCGACAGTCGTAGCTGGTGCTAAATACATTTCCCTAGATACGCGCACGCGCAGAAACGGCACCCGGATATAATTTAACGCCCGGATAAATGTAAGCGCAACAATCTGGATCAATCTGAGCATTGATTTCTGCGGCCCAATACCGACAGGCGAATATTTACTCTGCGTCACAGATGAATATTCAAGATATCCAGTCGTTCACGTGACCAGAAGCACCAGTGCAGAGACAGTTATGCCGATCATGGAGTCCATTTTTGCCATGTTCGGATATCCAGAAACGATCAAGTCGGACAGTGGCCCACCATTCCAGAGTAATGCGTGGTCACAGTTTTTGCAGTCGTGTGGCGTCCGTCACCGCAAAATCACACCGCTATGGCCGATGGCGTATGCACAAGTGGAGAACTTCAACAAGCCGATGATGAAGGCAGTACGTTCAGCCATCATTCAACATCGCAACTGGCGTCGCGTTCTGCAGCAGTTTCTTCGAAACTATCGATCTACTCCGCATAGTTCTACGCTGTTCACACCTCACCGACTACTGTTTGGTCGAGAACAGAGAACTAAGCTACCTGAGCTGCCAACGCTTCAGAGCGTGCACCCAGAAGATGAAATCGTTCGCAGATAAGACGCTCGTGCAAAAGCGAGAATGAAAGAGTACTCAGACGAGCGTGCACACGCTTCACATGTGAACCTACAAATGGGATAGGTTTTGCTTGTACAGCAGCCTAGAGTGAACAAACTCTCTACTCCGTTCGCACCGACACCGCTCATCGTCAGTGCAATGAAAGGACCAATGGTCACCGCCGTGCATGGTGATGGGTCCACGGTGACGCGAAATGTGTCTTAGTTCCGTCGCGTGCGAGGCTTGTCGCCCGATGAAATCGCACGACATCATCCCGAGGACACAGCTGCGGACGACGACCCGCCAACAGATGATGAGTCGTCTGAGACCCGTCACGATGACGAAGAGGTGCTTAAGCCACCTGCTCTGCAAGCTGTCCGTCCACAACGAGCTCGAAAAAAGCGACAGCGCTTAATCGAGCAAATCTAGAAATTGGGTGTAGGCGGATCGCTGCCCGTTCTAGATATAGTTAGTTACACGATATAAGGGTGTTGGCGGATCGCTGCCCTTCATATCCGTTATCTAGTTAAGTGTTCAGTTAAATAACATGGCATGTTTGTGCGTTCATCTGTTTTCACAACGAACACTTTTCACAACGAACACTTATTAGGAATCCATTTCACAAACTTTATTGCAGTTCAATGTTCCTTTAATTAACAAATGTGACTAAGTAATCAAGGTAGAGAGGGATGTAATATAGCCGTTCCCTGCATGTTATATACATACGTAACCTATGTATTACGGACGGATCCCGTTGACTTCGGATTTCTCCGGAGCTGGTCGGATCAGATAATAAACGACGGCCATGTTTCGTTCAGTCTGATAAATGGTGTGTTTCATCTAAAAGCAGCAATCACACAGCTTGATACGATGCAGATGCGATATATTACGGCCAACACCCAGGACAACGTGTGTAACCTTGATTAAAAAGTGGGAATGAAATCACAAAAAAGCTGGCAAAGACATTAGTCATCAACGCGAGAATAGATTTCAAATAACATTAGAAGCTTTCACTTGGAGTTGAGTATTAATTAATAGCGTGAGAATAGTTTTTAGGTATCATTAGAAACTTTCATTTTAAGTGTTTTCACAACAAAACAGTGTACATCCTGTACTTTGTTACCAAGGGTGGCGGTGTTGTAAAAACATCACAAACAAGTGTTAAAACAAGAGTGATTTTCCGTATATTTATGTTGTTGGTGATGGTGGTGGTGAAGCTGTTGGCGATGGTGTTGGTGATGATGTTTGTGATGGTATTGGTGATGATGATGGTGATGATGGTGATGATGATGATGATGATGATGATGATGATGATGATGGTGGTGGTGTTGGTAATGTCCGGTGATGGTGATGATGGTGTTGATTTGTTTACCGTTGGTTGAGATGGTGGGGGCAATGGAGGTGGTGGTGATGATTTTGGTGGTGGTAGCAATGGTATTGGTGGTGGTAGCAATGGTATTGGTGGTGGTGTACAACAACTAATAGTAGTTGCTATTCTTCCAGTTCTCTTGTAGAGAGGTATGTTTATATCGTTCGCACTGCTCAGACTGTTGTTGCCCTCCAATGTTACTAATACGGAGCATTCTTTCTCCAGTTTTTGTCCTTCTTCGTCATCTTTCCGAACCTGTTTGCCCGCCCACACATAACCGCACATACACCCGCGTGCGCGCATACACACACACGCACACGCGCACGCGCACGCGCACGCGCACGCGCACGCGCACGCACACGCACACACACACGCACGCACACAGGTACACACGCCGACACGTCGATACGCCAACACGCCGCACGCCGACACGCCGACACGCGCACACGCGCACACGCGCACACGCGCACACGAGCACACGCGCACACGCACACACGCGCACACGCGCACACACGCGCACACACGCACACACGCGCACACACGCACACACACGCACACACACGCACACACACACACACACGCACACACCCACCCACACACACAAACACAGATACACACCCCCGTCACCTAGCCGGCGTCGCAATTTGCCTCTGGATGCCTACCCTCCATAAGTTAACTAATAATTAATTCTGCTTACCATCTGCACCCATCAACAGCCATACGTTCACCACAATTTCAAACAAAGACCTCATAAATGATCGAAAACGTTTATCGCGGTAACCGTAATGTTGATCTATGTAGCTCAAAAGGCAGTTCGATGCTATGCACTGAGAAGACCTTTAGACGCATAATGAAGGATTGATAAAACGTTCCCTTGAGAGGGATGGACACAACTCGGCGCCGGCATTGAATTACATATTATGGAAATGCTTGATTATGGACGGTTGAACAACGAATAGAATTATATTTGCGAATTGTGGAATATGTATTCAAGATAAAGGAAACAAAAACTATGACTATTATTTTAAAACAAAAGTTAACTTTGTTTTGAAATTTAAGAATGTTAATGAAGAAACTGTAACGAAGACAATATATGATCTCCCAACCAAAAACAGTTGTGGATTTGATGGCATTTCCTCGAAATTGTAAAAAAAAGGCACTCCAAGCAGGAGTAGGCTTTTTCATAAACAAGACGTGGAAACACAATATAGTGAGGGTTAACAGCATCAGCCCCAGAGTAGCAGAACTTGTTCTATTCATAACAAAGCGTTACAAACTGAAGATAGTACAATTATATGCACCAACAACATCACACTCAGAAGAAGACACAGACAACTTCTACAACGACGTGGATGAGACCTTAGAAAAGACAACCCACTACACGATAGTGATGGGAGACTTTAATGCGCAAATAGGGAAACGAACAAACATTTCGGAAACGGCAACAGGCAAATCCTGACAAACAGGCCAGACATGGTCACTGACGTAACTGTCATCAACCAAGTCAACATTGGAAAGGACCACAGAATGGTAATGAACAACACCAAACTGGACGTCAACGCTGAAAGGAAGAAGTTGGTCAACAAGAGACCACCGAGTGTAAGTAGCACCAAAATATGAAGAAAAATGACCACCGAATGTAGACACCACACGAATCTGTAGAAAAAATATCGAATTCCAACTCGAACTGCGAAATCGATTTCAGATATTACAGGGACTAGACAACATCGACACCAAGAGCGAAAACATGGTGGGGGCAATGGCGGTGATGGTGATGATTTTGGTGGTGGTAGCAATGGTATTGGTGGTGGTAGCAATGGTACTGGTGGTGGTGTACAACAACTAATAGTAGTTGCTATTCTTCCAGTTCTCTAGTAGAGAGGTATGTTTATATCGTTCGCACTGCTCAGACTGTTGTTGCCCTCCAATGTTACTAATACGGAGCATTCTTTCTCCAGTTTTTGTCCTTCTTCGTCATCTTTCCGAACCTGTTTGCCCGCCCACACATAACCGCACATACACCCGCGCGCGCGCATACACACACACGCGCACGCACACACACACACGCATACACACACGCACACACAAACGCACACACACGCACGCACACGCACACAGGTACACACGCCGACACGCCGACACGTCGATACGCCAACACGCCGACACGCCGACACGCCGACACGCCGACACCCGCACACGCGCACACGCACACACGCGCACACACGCACACACACACACACGCACACACGCGGACACACGCACACACACGCACACACATGCACACACACACACACACACACGCACACACACACAAACACAGATACACACCCCCGTCACCTAGCCGACGTCGCAAGTTGCCTCTGGATGCCTAACCTCCATAAGTTAACTAATAATTAACATGCATGTAACATGCATTTGAATAAATTTAAGCCATGTTTCGTTCTAATTAATCCCACAGTGTTGATGCTGTCGCCTAAATCTGTAATACCACCAGGGCCCCAAAGTCATTCCACCGTTCGTATAGACTCACAGTGCACGATACATTCCACACAGGGTTGAAACCGTTCACGTGTAAACATGTGGCAAATCATATTTGCAGTCAGCTGATCTGCGGATACATGAACGATTACACACGGGTAAGAAGCTGTTGATGTGTTCAAAGTGTGGAAAGTCATTCTTGCGTTCGGATTACCTCAAACTGCATGAAAGCATTCACACGGTTGTGAAACCTATAACTTAACTAACGTGTGGAAAGTAATTCATGCGATCAAGTAGTAACACAGTGCACGAAGGAACTCGCACCTGAAAGAAACGTTTAAATTGTAAACTCATGGAAAGTCATTCGTGTGTTCCAGCCATCTACAACTGCATGAAAAACGCACGGGGTGCGAAACCTCTGGTTTGTAGAAAGTGTGGAAAGTGATTCAGGTGTTTATAAGATTTCACAGTGCATGACCAAGTACTGATGCAAATCATTCACGGCTGTACGATACACTATTTAGTAGACTGTGATAATAAATGTGACGAGAATGGGAACTGACGTAATACGTAACACCGTGTCGTAGGTAATGAATGACGTCATACAGGTGACATGACGTTCTTTTAGCAAGTATAGAATATATGTATTAATGTCTGGATTTTTGTTCCAGACTATTGTGGTCGTGATGTCGTGACATATTGTGAGGTAGTCATGCATTGTGATCGAGAGGTCGTATAGTAGTGGTGCGGTTGGTGGTGATTTCGAAAGGTATTTATGGTCGTGAGGTCCATCCTCGCGCGCCTGGGGTTCGCCGCTGCTGATTACGTCAATGCCAGTCAGCAGTACCCCCTGGCTGATCGCTTTGCGAAACTCTGAATTTAAGTTCAGCCTATGAAATCGCTCACTAGATCAGTGGTTGGAGGCAGGTCAGGTGGTCATAATAAAACTAATTTCAACCAATCGTGGCTCGTGTTACATGTAATGTTTGGGAAGTAGAAGCAATTATTCGAATACACAATGCCGCTCCGCTGCTTGTGTTAAAGGGCAAAAACGGATCATTATATATATTGGGATTCCCAGAAGTCGTTTATCCGTCTTCAAATTGGGACGGGTATTTGCGCTGTTCTCACGGGTCATGCAGTCGCGACTGGCGAAGTCAACTACTAGTTTGAATACGCTAACTTCCGCACTTCACGTAGGAAATCAGCCATGGCTAGTTTTGCATGGCAAACAGCCCTGGCTTGCGAGGAGGGTGAGGTCGTCTGGTTGTGGAGTTGTGTCCTGCTGTCAGTATGCTTGATAGTTTGCCGACCTGCCTCCACTCAACTGTCTACTTCCACAATGCTTGATTATTTGCCGACCTGCCTCCACTCAACTGTCTACTTCCACAATTCTTGATTGTTTGCCGACCTGCCTCCACTCAACTGTCTACTTCCACAATGCTTGATTGTTTGCCGACCTGCCTCCACTCAACTGTCTACTTCCACAATGCTTGATTGTTTGCCGACCTGCCTCCACTCAACTGTCTACTTCCACAATGCTTGATTGTTTGCCGACCTGCCTCCACTCAACTGTCTACTTCCACAATGCTTGATTGTTTGCCGACCTGCCTCCACTGAACTGTCTACTTCCACAATGCTTGATTGTTTGCCGACCTGCCTCCACTCAACTGTCTACTTCCACAATTCTTGATTGTTTGCCGACCTGCCTCCACTCAACGGTCTACTTCCACAATGCTTGATTGTTTGCCGACCTGCCTCCACTCAACTGTCTACTTCCACAATTCTTGATTGTTTGCCTACCTGCCTCCACTCAACTGTCTACTTCCACAATTCTTGATTGTTTGCCGACCTGCCTCCACTCAACTGTCTACTTCCACAATTCTTGATTGTTTGCCGACCTGCCTCCACTCAACTGTCTACTTCCACAATTCTTGATTGTTTGCCGACCTGCCTCCACTCAACTGTCTACTTCCACAATTCTTGATTGTTTGCCGACCTGCCTCCACTCAACGGTCTACTTCCACAATGCTTGATTGTTTGCCGACCTGCCTCCACTCAACTGTCTACTTCCACAATGCTTGATTGTTTGCCGACCTGCCTCCACTCAACTGTCTACTTCCACAATTCTTGATTGTTTGCCGACCTGCCTCCACTCAACTGTCTACTTCCACAATGCTTGATTGTTTGCCGACCTGCCTCCACTCAACTGTCTACTTCCACAATGCTTGATTGTTTGCCGACCTGCCTCCACTCAACTGTCTACTTCCACAATGCTTGATTTTTTGTTGACCTGCCTCCACTCAACGGTCTACTTCCACAATTCTTGATTGTTTGCCGACCTGCCTCCACTCAACTGTCTACTTCCACAATGCTTGATTGTTTGCCGACCTGCCTCCACTCAACGGTCTACTTCCACAATGCTTGATTGTTTGCCGACCTGCCTCCACTCAACTGTCTACTTCCACAATTCTTGATTGTTTGCCGACCTGCCTCCACTCAACTGTCTACTTCCACAATGCTTGATTGTTTGCCGACCTGCCTCCACTCAACGGTCTACTTCCACAATTCTTGATTGTTTGCCGACCTGCCTCCACTCAACTGTCTACTTCCACAATGTTTGATTGTTTGCCGACCTGCCTCCACTCAACGGTCTACTTCCACAATGCTTGATTGTTTGTCGACCTGCCTCCACTCAACTGTCTACTTCCACAATTCTTGATTTTTTGCCGACCTGCCTCCACTCAACTGTCTACTTCCACAATGCTTGATTGTTTGCCGACCTGCCTCCACTCAACGGTCTACTTCCACAATGCTTGATTGTTTGCCGACCTGCCTCCACTCAACTGTCTACTTCCACAATGCTTGATTGTTTACCGACCTGCCTCCACTCAACTGTCTACTTCCACAATGCTTGATTGTTTGCCGACCTGCCTCCACTCAACTGTCTACTTCCACAATGCTTGATTGTTTGCCGACCTGCCTCCACTCAACGGTCTACTTCCACAATGCTTGATTGTTTGCCGACCTGCCTCCACTCAACTGTCTACTTCCACAATGCTTGATTGTTTGCCGACCTGCCTCCACTCAACTGTCTACTTCCACAATGCTTGATTGTTTGCCGACCTGCTTCCACTCAACTGTCTACTTCCACAATGCTTGAAACAGTATTACAACTCGTAGAATAGCAGTTGTGGAAAAAACAAAATATCACCGTTTGTAAATTGAAACATGAATGTGCCTGACGCCGTGCTGTCATCAGATCGTCACTTCGTGTTTCTGCGTGATTAGGTCGTGCTGTCGTGAATAACACGGCCATATGGTGAACGCGTTAAATTATGTAAAAGCTGCCACTTTGAGCAGAACACACTGTGTACAACAACAGAAACACATGTTAAGTAATTATTAATTGTCATGCTTCAACAGATTGCACCAGGCCAGTCAGAAAACGCTGATGTAAAACACATTGCAAACAGTGCCGCCATATGTAGAACAATGTGTAACCGTCTTCAGCGTGAGTTATTACTATCCGGTTCTTCTGGGAAGAGAAGACTACAGTTCGCTCTTGACCACGATCTTCGAAGAATTCGAAGTGCGGTCGCAGAAACGCAATGAACTCATGTAGTGTCTATCGCATATATCCCGCATTGTTAGACCCCAACGCTGGAGTGTCGAACATTTTGCCTATGTAACTCAGGCGTTCCATGATCCTGTGACACAATCATCTCGTCATACCAGCTTCGTCACCTGTGGTGATGCACTCTGCTCCTCTGATCGGGATTTACAGAAACCGACGTCAATTATCTAATGGAGCAGCGATGGATGTATGAATATCCTATTACAAACTCTAACACAGCATTTTAGGGCGTAGACCTTTCTGTGTAATTCAGCCTCATGACGAAGCGCACACGATGTACATTTTTTATTAAAAAAAAGACTAAACATGTATAGAAAGGCCGTCCCAGGAGTATGAGGCCTCACAATCGCAACTTACCCACCGTTCCTTTACCCATTTGTAGCGGGGTGACTTAAAGGATGGATCGTGACACGATGGGCTAAAGCACCAAATTGTGCACAGTTGTACCTTAGGACCATACAAAACTTGCCTAGCGGGGCCATTCTATTTTAAAGGTGAAGGTTAGGCCAAGGTCAGATATATAATTTCATAATTCCAATTCTACTATATCTCGACACATAATTGACATTAATCAATATTTTGAAATGTTAAATTATTTTCGAAAACATTATCTTTTCTATTGAATAATTTATTAATTTGTATAACTAAAAAATGGCCGCCACAACACTAAAGCAGTCAAAGTATGAAAGTGTAGTTGTTTCACCGAGGTGTCTCCGGAGATAGTTCCCTCATCAAACTATTGCACAGGATGGCGACGTCCCGACGACTAATTATTAGCTTTATTGTTTTTAGTACGGCCAGCGGTCATTTATTTGCATGTAATGACCAGGTGTTCGGTGGGTGTTTCTGAATAGCACTATACCTGAGCTGTTCAACACTCTGCGTCTTAAGATACCCGAGCGGTGGACTGACGTGCTAGGGGATGATGAAAGTGTGAATAATAAACGATAGGGGTAGGGGTAAATAATAGTTCAGTTCATCAAGACATATCGTCCAAACTATAGCATATGTGGTTTCATTGGAAAGGTATTGGAATACTCGTTCCGATTATGTCTACATAAGTCATAAATATTGTGTAATAACGTCATCATGACGTCATATGTGTACTATGCTACCAATTACTCTACATTTTAGTCCGTAGTTCAGTGTTTTTCAAGACGTTTGCAATATACAAATCTGAAATCCAGTTGTGTTTTACCTGTTAGTGGAAGCCACCGTTTAGTTATTACTGATTTATTACAACAAGCGTGAATAGTGAAATAAGGGGGTGGGGTAAATATTAGAACAATTCATGGATAAATCATATTATAGCAAATGAGGTATAGTTGGAAAGACATTTTAATTAATTCAAATATGTCATAACTATTATGGAACAGTGATGAAATGACGTCATGTAAAATCAGTTCATATTTTAGTGCGTAGTTCAGACATATGAAACCCTCCCACCTAGGGAATTTACGCAACTATGTTTTTAAGACGTTCACATCAAACAAATGTGAAATCCAGTTATTTTCCACCTGGGTGTGAAAGAAATCGTGGGGTTTTACTGATTTATTACAACACGCGTGATTATTGATATAGAGAGAAGGGGGTAGCTGTCACACAACTTCACCAATCTAGATCAGTCTATCTCTACTTACATCGTTGGAAAGGTATTTCAATATTGTTTCCAACGATTTCTGAATTATTAGGGAACTATTGTATAGTGATGTCATATTGACATCATACATAAACTATTAGGGAACTATTGTATAGTGATGTCATATTGACATCATACATAAACTATTAGGGAACTATTGTATAGTGATGTCATATTGACATCATACATAAACTATTAGGGAACTATTGTATAGTGATGTCATATTGACATCATACATAAACTATTCGATGCGTCTGCATGTGATGTTCGCCGTGTGTGGCAGGCTGGTGTATCAACCCAACAAATATATAATGTGAATGATTTATTCGAAATGTTAAATATGAAAAATGGTTTTAAAACATGCACTATCTTAAATGATGATGATTTTAGCCGTATTAGTACGGAAATTAATGCATTTTTAAGAATGTACAATTGCCTTTATTAATGTGCGAAAATAAAGATTTTATTTCTGTAATCACACTTGTTGTAATAAATCGGTAGAAAACTACACGATGGCTTCCACTAACAGGTAAAAACAACTGGATTTCACATTGGTATGTTGTAAACGTCTTGAAAATTGTTGCGGACATACCCTAGGTAAGAGGGTTTCACTTACGTGAACTATGAACTAAAATGTAGAATAACTGGTAGCTTAGTACACATATGTCATATGACGTTGTGATCACTACTCACCAGCCACTGGGGAGTAGTGATCACAACCAGATACATTTTACCATCAAAGTAAAATCAGAAAGGAATAGTAAAAAGCAGTATAGGAGAAATTTCTACAAAGGAAGGTATAAGGACATGAGGAAATATTTAGCAAAGATAGACTGGAATAACACACTGAAGAATAAGACAGCAACCGAATGCTGGAATATCTTAAGTAGTGAAATTAAGTGCATAGTCGATAAATTTGTACCTTTCAAAAAACAAGGGAAACGGTCTAAAAAGAAACACTTATCGAAAGAAGCCATTAGAAAAATTAAGTATAAACAAATGATGTGGAAGTCATATAGATGTACTGGAAATGATGAAGAATACAACATTTATAAAGAAGCACTTAATCAAGCTACAGCTGAAATTAGAAATTCAAAGAGAAGCTATGAAAAAAAATTAGCTAGTAATATAAAACATGACAGTAAGAGTTTTTATGCGTATATTCGAAGCAACCAGAAAGTTCAGGATAAGGTCGGTCCTCTAGAAGATAATGCTGGAAATACAATATCAGAGGGATTCTTAATGGCAGAAGACCTGAATGAGTATTTTAGTTCAGTGTTTACCAGGGAAGATATTAGTTCACTGCCAGTACCAGAGGCTAAGTTCAAGGGGGCAGATTCAGACTATTTAGGACAGTTAGTTGTAACCTCGGAAACGGTAGCTAAGAAAATAAGGGCTATGAAGGATAATAAATCACCTGGAGTGGACGGGATTCCGCCCAAACTACTATTGGAAATTGTAGAACAAATTAGCGCACCGCTTGCAATAGTTTTCAATTTGTCATTAGAAGAGGGAGTGGTTCCTTTAGAATGGAAAGAGGCAAACATTATACCGTTATTTAAAAAAGGTTCGAGAAACAAGTCGGAGAACTATAGACCAGTGAGTTTAACATCAGTGATTTGCAAATTATTAGAAAGACTAATTAAAGATCACATGGTGGATTTTCTTGTTAAACATAACTTGATAAACCCATCTCAACATGGGTTTTTAAAAGCGAGGTCATGGTTAACAAATATGTTATGTTTTTTGGAAGACATCACTAGGTGGGTAGATGAGGGATCACCAGTAGATATCATCTATTTAGATTTTCAAAAAGCTTTCGACAAAGTACCACATCAAAGATTACTCCTTAAGCTAAAGGCCCATGGCATAGGAAATGGTATAATAAACTGGATAGAAAAATGGCTTAATGACAGAAGACAACGTGTAGTAGTTGATGGGGAGGCTTCAAACTGGAAATCGGTATTGAGTGGGGTACCACAGGGATCAGTACTAGGACTTATATTATTCTTAATATATATCAACGATTTGGACGATGATATAACAAGCAAGGTGTTGAAATTTGCGGATGATACAAAAGTGTTTAGAAGGATTAAAAGTGATGGAGACAGACAGCATTTACAAGATGATCTTGATAGGTTGATCAAATGGTCTGAAAAGTGGCAAATGCTGTTCAATTTTGGGAAATGTAAATGCCTCCTCTAAGTACTACTGTAAAAGAAAAGGACTTAGGGTTAACCATTAGTGCTGATATGAAGGTTTCAGAGCAGTGCGGAATTGCAGCGTCAAAAGGAAATCAAATCCTTGGATTAATTAGGCGAAATATAGCGTATAAGAAAAAATAATTAATAGTACCGCTGTACAAAACAATAGTGAGGCCTCATTTAGAATATTGTATACAAGCATGGAGGCCATATCGCAAGAAGGACATAGATATGCTAGAAAGAGTACAGAGGAGAGCGACTAAAATGATACCAAATCTGAGGGATCTTAGTTACGAAATACGCCTAAAAGAATGTGGTTTAACAACACTAGAGACCAGGAGATTGAGAGGAGATCACATAGAAGTGTTTAAAATATTGAATGGTTATGAAAGTATTGATAGAATTTTTTTTTTCTCAGTTAAGAAAGATAGAAGGACCAGAGGACATGAAGCTACATTAGTAAAGGAGCAGTGTAGATTAGATATAAGAAAGTTCTCATTCTCACAAAGGACTGTAAATGAATGGAACATATTATCTCCTGATTGTGTTGGTGCTAGTAGCGTGAATATGTTTAAAAATAAAATCGACACACACCTTAAAAAGGCGGGATACATGTAGATAAAAAGTATTGGACTCTCGATAAGCCAAAAGGCTTCCTTGTCCAACTGCCATCCAGAGTAATTTTCTGGATGGCAATCTTGTTAAATCTTGTTAATGACGTCAATGCACCACAATTACACATTAATTATTACATCTTTGGAAAGAGTATTTCAATATATTTCCAACGATGCCACACTTTTGGAATTTGGAAGATGTGTGTATATAAAATGGACTCCAATTTACCATTACCCCATCTTGTATTATTCTCACATAAGGGCATTCGTTATCCCCCTAGCACGTCAGGCCACCACTTGGGAACCTAAAGACGCGGCGTTTTGAACAGCGCAGGTATAGGGCTAGTCAGAAATACTCACCAGATACCTGGTCATTTCAAGCAAATAAACGACCGCTGGTTCTTGGACTATTGATTGTGTCGGTAAAAGAGGGAAACACAGTTTAATCCCAAAGGCCAGAAGCGTCACGGTTGAATACCCGCAGTCGCCTTTCTGTTGTTGCAGCAAGGAGGCACGCCAAATGCGTTCACTGTACTGCGATGTAATATACGTTAAGTTATTTATATGCACTCGATAACGGTGTTAAAACATCGCGAATGCACATGGTTGGATATTATAGGCATGCCGACGCGCTCGTGACACGTTTCAATAGGTAACGGTTGATGTTGTATTGCACTGAAACGATGCATATAATACGCTCTCCGGTGTGTGTAATGTCATAGCAGGTAAACGCACTCTGTTTACATTAGCATTTTATATCAAACTTTATTATCTGAATACATATACTGAGCAATGTGCAATTCAAAACTGTTCTATATATGCAATACATGAATTATTAACTCAGCACATCCTTGGTTATAAATGATGTAATACAAACACTGACTGTTTGTATCTTTACTGCGTATAATGTAAGGACATATATACAACTCGCTGGCTGTAGCGATGCACTAGTGTTAATATCGATTTTCTTTTGTATAAGGTAAATATTAAAACAAATTCATAGTGTGGCTCCTACGAGAGCGAGTATATTTATTCTTAGTAGGAATCTCCCGTCCCTATTATGACATAATATTTTATTTGTCTACGATACGTTGTATTCGTACCAATGTTGTCTTCATGTCGACTCGATTACAAATACATTGTATGTTTTTAAAATAAGTACTCTATTGTATTGTGTATTTTAGGAAAAATAAATATTTCCTGCTCTTGTCCCTTTAAAGAAAAATGGCTCTGGCGACAATAGCGCTTGTCCTTCTCATGGCGGCAGCAACGCGAACTATTACCTAGAAGTTAAATTAATTATATCAGTCTAATGACGCGAGCATCGAGTTCAGCCTTCCGTGGTTTCGATTCAGCCGCTTTGTCTTCCGTGATTCGTTCTAGAGTCTTGCACATCAGTCATACGACACTACACGGCATTTATACCATGTTATGTATGGATGTACGCGGAATAATGTGTACTTAATCTCACTTGCCACAACGTCCCGTGAACTTCCTGGAACTGTGTTCTTCCTCCGTGGCCCCTGATATACATGGATGAATGTCAACTACGGCAGTTTTCCCCCTATTTTTGTTCAGTATATACATAATGTTCCTCATAAGCAGCCCCTTACGTACGTCTTTCAACTTCGTCCGATCTTCTCAAATATATCTACACACGTACCTCCTACATCAGCTGTGGTCGTCCCGTTTCCTGTATCATTCAGGCTGTTCCAGCTCCTCACTCTGCAAGCATCGATTCTTACCAAGTGGCCCGCTCATCTCATTCCTGCTCTTCACTTTCCTGTTAGGCGGAAATGCCTTAGCAGAAATATGTATAACTATCTGTATGATACATGCTATAGGAAATATGGCATAGGATTTTTGCCCAATTTTCTATAGAATATCATACCGAATCCTACAGAAAGAAAAGTGACTATAGTCTTTTATAGATTTTTCTATAGAATTATAGAAAGCAAAGTGGCTATAGTTTTTCCTATAGAATTCTATAGAATGTTGAGCACACATCTTATGTAATATTTCCCATAGTATACATCCTACAGAATTATAGAAAATACTGTATAAAACTATAGAATACTATACAATTCAACAGAAAAAACTATATAATTATAAAGTTTTTGGTAAGAGTGCATTCCAACCCTTTTCCTCAGATCGTTCATCCTTCTATTCTCCAAACTCTCTGTTCTTGTGGTTCTCTAAAACAGTTGTTCTCGCAAACGTGTAACCTCAGCGTTATCGTGGTTGTTATTGTTGATATTATTTTTGTTTGTTCTGACGTAGTTGTGGTTGTTTTTGTTGTTGATATTATTTTTGTTGTTCTGCCGTTGTTGTGGTTGTTATTGTTGTTGATATTATTTTTTGTTTTTCTGACGTTGTCGTGGTTGTTGTTGATATTATTTTTGTTGTTCTGACGTTGTTGTGGTTGTTGTTGTTGTTGATATTATTTTTGTTTGTTCTGACGTAGTTGTGGTTGTTGTTGTTATTGATTTGATTTTGTTTTGTTTGTCTAACGTTGTTGTGGTTGTTGTAGTTGATATTATTATTATTTTTCTGACGTTGTCGTGGTTGTTGTTGTTGATATTTTTTTTGTTTGTTCTGACGTTGTCGTGGTTGTTGTTGTTGATATTATTTTTGTTTGTTCTGACGTTGTTGTGGTTGTTGTTGTTGATATTATTTTTGTTGTTCTGACGTTATTGAGGTTGTTGTTGTTGATATTATTTTTGTTGTTCTGACGTTGTTGTGGTTGTTTTTGTTGATATTATTTTATTGTTCTGACGTAGTTGTTGTTGTTGTTGTTCTAACGAAGCTACTGTATCCAAGACCACACGAGCTTTCCAGTGTAATACTCACTCTACGGACGTTTCCTTGTAGATTTTCTAAATTGTGCTGTCCGTCGTGACTCTACCTTTCTCCAAGCATCCGCTCCCGCTTGTATCCGCCGTCGCCTGTTCGTTCGTATGTCCTATTGTCGTGTATTAAACAATGTCGCCGAAACAAATTGATTGTTGTACACGTGACACTGTCCGTGATAACACAATATTGATTTGTGACTAACTGTGGGAGTATGGCTGACAAATAGATACAATCCTCATGTTTGGATGTATGCGAGTCTATGTATCTGAACCTCCCTCCCTCCCTCCCTCCCTCCCTCCCTCCCTCCCTCCCTCCCTCCCTCCCTCCCTCCCTCCCTCCCTCCCTCCCTCCCTCCCTCCCTCCCTCCCTCCCTCCCTCCCTCCCTCCCTCCCTCCCTCCCTCCCTCCCTCCCTCCCTCCCTCCCTCCCTCCCTCCCTCCCTCCCTCCCTCCCTCCCTCCCTCCCTCCCTCCCTCCCTCCCTCCCTCCCTCCCTCCCTCCCTCCCTCCCTCCCTCCCTCCCTCCCTCCCTCCCTCCCTCCCTCCCTCCCTCCCTCCCTCCCTCCCTCCCTCCCTCCCTCCCTCCCTCCCTCCCTCCCTCCCTCCCTCCCTCCCTCCCTCCCTCCCTCCCTCCCTCCCTCCCTCCCTCCCTCCCTCCCTCCCTCCCTCCCTCCCTCCCTCCCTCCCTCCCTCCCTCCCTCCCTCCCTCCTGCCAATAGACATCCGATTGCACCAGCAGTTGTTTCAAATTAGAAATGGCGCAGATATGTTTGAAAAAGCTGACCGGATTCCAGTTGCCTGTCCGTTCCTCTTGGTCGCTGTTTCAAGTTTTGATCCAGGCATTGGTGTTATTCTCGGCTACCAGCACAGAAGGTAAGTAGTTACATATTTAAAATATGCAGATCTTATATTGAAATTCTTAAAGGACAAGAATTTCCAATATTTTTCATTTTCATCTGCGACATTCACACCCGTCACTTCTAAAGATGGCGTCGTCAATAAAAACGTCACCCAGTTTTAGCGACTACGTCAATAAGACATATGTTGTGTATATTTGTTTACAAAGTTGTAGATCACTGTATAGAGTTTGCGACAGCAATTCCCATACCGTTAAATTTGACCTTCGCTGACATTGAAATTCGCCATTTTTAAGACGGCGCCCGTCGAAGCCAATCACAATGGCTATAAAACACGTTTACCACATCCCAACTCTCATAAATGGTAGGAATGTTACCCACTCTAATGTCATTGAGTTGTGTACAGTGATGGTACATACAATATGTATTATATTGTGTGTGACATGTATATTCCGTGTGACATATATAAAAATGTGACGTGAGCATCACGAAATAAAAATGCAAGAAAACGCCAAAAAATTTCCTGGTAAAGCTTAGACATGTGCCCACTTAATGATAGTAACCCCAAATAATGTTTTCACTTGTTTTTTTAAACTGTGTTTTGTGAACCAAGGTCTCTCATATAACGTAGGTTACATGGTTTTCATTAAGTATCATTTAATTAGTACTAAAATAACTTACGCTGATGAAATTTTTTATTGTCTGTGCTGACTTCGACCACATGTGTTATTTGTAAAACAATTTGAGGAAGTTGTGTGTTTTTATAAAAAGGATGATACGTCTTGGAAACCGTAATTTTACGCAATTTCAAACTGTGTCAATTATCCCTGCCACAGAGACAACATAGTTAAAAACGTAATTTACTACTGTTTCAAGTTCTCACGTTCATAGCTTCGTTATCAACATGATCAGTGGCCCTAAACTTATAATATGTGCGTGCATTCGTGTATAATTGTGTAAGATACGTGGAAACCCAAACTCGTGAGTTACGGGAAAATAAAACACAAAGTTCGTTCTGAAACACATTTTATTAAAAGAACTTAACTATGCTTAGAGAAAAAAAGAAACGTTGTCCACAAGAATTAATTGTTGGGGGATCTTGTAGGACGATGTCGTCGGGTGACAGGAATGTTCGATTTTCAGCACGGGACTATCATCTTAAACAGTAAAATTTGATCAGATTGTAATAAAAAATACATATACTAACGTTATTTAGAATATATAAATGCAGTTGAGTGAAAACATGATCAACTAGCGATACACACTGCCTTACCTCAGCCGGAAGTCCGTTTGATACGTGACCTCAGAAACGATGTGCGTTTTCCAATTTTGCGTCTTTAAATCGTGTCATTGGTGCTCGTGATTGTGAACAACACTTCCTGGCGTGTCTATGTCAGTCGCTTGGGATCAAAACAAGACACGAATATTCTGGTGTTTTTAGACGTCTGGTTTCCGTAAGTTACGGCTCAATCCAAATACGGAAAGTTAAATAAGATCTTACGTTATGATCACTTTATGTTAGATTTTAGGACATATAATTTCATGAATATTTATATATATTTCCTGAGTAGTATTTAATATGTTGCTGAGGTAATTGGTAGATTTCGGGTATTTTTTTGTCTTTTGTAAATGAGACGACATGAATGGGAACGATAGTAACTTAAGGTACCATGATTTTCTGTTGCTTCAAAAGCATATTTTCTTTTATCAAATTCAGCAAGAAATAATCCCTTGATCGAGTGTTTCTTGCTGAATTTGATTTAAAAAATATAACACACAAATGTTAACTTTGTATTGTAATAAGTAGTTCTTGGGAGAGCACTGTAATGTGTACCACAAAACCGATGTCTAGCTTTTATCACAAACACCGAACCAAATGCACAGTAAATAAGACAAAACACCCTTTTTGTGTCAAAATAGTTTTATTTCATACAACAAATAACCAACAAATCACATCAAACTGACAAAAACCTGTTACATAAAAAAATGCTATATAATACTACCAGCACGTTGTGAACCCCTGCTTTGTTGTTTTTTGTCTAGTATTGAAGACGCTCTCTCTCTCCCTCTCTCTCTCTCTCTTCTCTCTCTCTCTAGTCACTCTCTCTCTCTCTCTCATCCCTCTCTCTCTCTCTCTCTCTCTCTCTCTCTCTCTCTCTCTCTCTCTCTCTCTCTCTCTCTCTCTCTCTCTCTCTCTCTCTCTCTCTCTCTCTCTCTCTCTCTCTCTCTCTTCTCTCTCTCTCTCTCTCTCTCTCTCTCTCTCTCTCTCCCTCTCTCTCTCTCTCTCTCTCTCTCTCTCCTCTCTCTCTCTCTCTCTCTCTCACACACACACACACATGCTCCCCACACGCACACGCACATACACACACACACACACACACACACACACACACACATATGAACAATGAGTTCAAAACGGCCTCATTCATAAAACTAGTGGTTAGATGCAATGGTAATACCTGTCCACATGACAAGGGTCTGAATAATTGAACAACAATTCCTGTTTACCACAACATTACACATGAAACCTCCAGTTGCTATGATAGTCTACCTGAATTATACACGGCATGCACCTATTCACTAATGAATTAGCCAACCGCACTATTCTGGAACATATTGTTGGGTTTAATCGATGGCCAAATAATGTCAACTAGACTAAGAGAGTCAACGGTATACCTATCCGCTACTCTATTTAATGCAAACGTTTCATAGGATGCATACCCCACTCGTAGTTACATAATTAACCAACTAAACAAATATGTACGAACTTGTTAAATTACTTTCTTATACACCGGCCTTAAAGTAGGCATTATGTCAATCTTCTTTGACATGTTTTACTGAAGCACACAAACCTGAAAATGTAAACGTAAGTTCTTATATAGCGCAGTATCTAGTTCTTATGACTGCTCAAAGCGCTTTACACTTTACTTCCTGGCAGACCTGTGCAATCATACAATTCTCTGGGAAGCATTCAGCCATGCTGCATTAACTAGCTCGAAGACTATTCGTACACAAATATCCATCACTGTCTATGGCCAGGTACGTATTCATACAGCTGAGTGCCCAAGGTTTGAAATCGCCGCCCAGGATTCGAACACGGGTTCTCTCAATTGAGTGACCGAAGCTCTTACCGCTGCGCTACTTCGCTCCACAAACAACATGCAACACGGGCTTGAAATATCGGGACTATAATTACTGTTTATCTTATATCAGCTGCTGGCGGCCTCAGGCGTGGAACGCTATTTGTTGTTCATCCAAAGGAGATTTTGATGATGGAAAGGGATCCGTCTTCAACACGTCGGAGATATAAACTACCCAAAATACTACTCGGTGGACGTAAGTAACAAGATGCAATAACATATTGCTTGGTTTTGATCAAATATAGCTTGGCGCACATATCAACAGTTCCAGAAAAAGCAATGATATTGAGATCAATATTAGGTGTCCTAAGTAATTTTTTTTTTTGGAAACGTGCATTCAAATTTGCGTTGAAGTGAACAAAAATATATGTTTATCAAAAATAGTATATGACACATAAAAGTCTTCGGTAAATTTAGGTTGATTATGATATATATGTTTTGAGAAAAAACAGCTGTATATATTAATATCGGGATAAATACTGCTTTTTGATCGTGGACAGATGTAGAGGCTACGCGCATGAAACTAATAAATCTAGACTAAATAGACTGACAACTGGGCATTGATAAATGACGTCTTTGTCATGGGCCAGCGCAGCCATGACAGGATGGCTTTGATAAATGACGTCTTTGTCATGGGCCAGCGCAGCCATGACAGGATGGCTTTGATAAATGACGTCTTTGTCATGGGCCAGCGCAGCCATGGCAGGATGGCGTTGATAAATGACGTCTTTGTCATGGGCCAGCGCAGCCATGTCAGGATGGCGTTGAATGCTTTCATCAAGGCACTTCAATAACAACTCCTCATAAACAATTCAAAGACAATGTATCATTGGATCCGCTGGGTCCTACATGAATTTACATACACATACCCGTCATTGTAGATGACATGAAAGCTATCGTAGTGGACGAAGTTGACGGCTTTGTGTACTGGAGTACATATGATAATCGCAAGGTGAGACGGACGACACTCGACGGCTCCAACACCATGGACATCTACAATACAGGCAAGTTGAGTCGTACACAATTGATCACTTACAATGATGTGTTCGATAATAACAAACACAGGATCGTTGATAACAAATATTCTCTGCTCCGTGCTAATCATGCAGAGTTCGTCCTATGGTCTAAAAATTACGCCAGGGTGTTCAATGGGGTGGGACACATCTATATTTCATAGCAGTCTTAGGTTACTAGGTCTGCGTTTCTCGTCGGAGTAGGCCAATTGTTTTCTTTCAAGTGAATAGCATTTGTTTGATCTTGACTGGATTTTTGTCTGTAACTCTTCTGTGTTAGTTGGGCAGAGATCAATTAGTGCTTGCTATACTGGTGGAACAATCAAGACGCACGATTGTTACTTCCGCACGCGTAACGTCTACGATGTTTTGTATCATTTCTTCGGAAAACACAGCAAACGATTAGTACATTGATTAATTGACCACGTAACCGTGAAAGTTCCGGTTACTGGATTTGGACAGTGAATATAGCGTTTGAAATGTGGTTTTCATCTGCCTTGTTCAGTGCTGCGACATAGTAGGCAATTATCGCAATTCTCACGCGTGCCTTACGTTGTTTGTTTGCGACACTCATCGATTTCTCTTTAATTTCCATATTGCATCATAACACCTTTACCGTTGGCAAGCTTTCTTCAATTTTCTGGTTCGGGACACACCTTGGTGGTAATAATGAGTCATCTCTCTCTGATGTTCTGTACAGGTGGATGGGTAGGCGATCTTGCTGTAGACCCAGAACAAGACAAACTGTATGTGCCAAACTACCGAAGCAGAAAGATTGACGTGACCAGTTTGGACGGCAGTGAGATACGAACACTCATCAGATGCATAGGCAATCCACGTGGATTGGCTGTGGATCTCAATAATATGTAATATTTTCAAGCATTGTTACAGTTCGTGGCAACTATATAATTTTGAGATGGGCAACCCTGTATATAATGGGTTTATTCTAACATCGGTGAAGTGTCTGACGTGTATTTTAACTACACACCGAGTTCGAGCATTTGAAATATCACTTGAGCGCGTATGTCTTGCCATTTATGTTCTCTTTTAACATGAGTAGGTATAATGTTAATGTAATTAATATTTTTTAATATCATGGAAGTTTACAGAACTGATTAAATGTTTAGTTCATTTGTGGACTATCCGTAGGAACTATCACTCAGAAAAAACAATATCAACCTTTTTTTAGATAAACCATCTTCTGATGACTATCTTGATAAAACATACGTACTTTTTTGATAATTTGTAGACTGCTGTTTTATACGACCCATAACCCACCTGGTATCTACAAGGCCAACCTGGACGGAACTGGACACACACGGATTGTGTCAACAGGTGTGGTTGATATCAATAACATAGACATCGACTACTGCACAAACCGGATATGCTGGACTGACTGGGGTAGGTGCACTGAACTTAAAGTAAGTAAGTTCGTATATTAAATATTAATCCGCGAAGACTATTCGTAGACAAATGTTAAGTAAGTTCTTATATAGCGCAGTATCCAGTCCTCGGGACTGCTCAAAGCGCAGTACATTTTACTCCCTGGCAGACCTGTTCAATCAAATAGCTTCTCCACACCATCCAGCCACGTTGGAATTAATGCGCGAAAACTATTCGTAGACAAATATTATCTCTACTGTCTATAGCCAGGTACTTATTTATACAGCTGCGTGAACTGGACAAAAATAGAGTCAACGAACTTGCCCAAAGTTCGACACCGCAGCACAGGATTCGGGTTCTCTCTGTCTAGAGTCAGAAACTCTAACCACAGCGCCACTACACTCCACTATCTACGTAATACCGGAAGATGTTTTTTGTAGTCGCTGTTATATTACTCAAACTCGTCCCCAGGCAGTGACGGAGCGCTCAATGTGTCACCAGCTTCTGCATCTCGCAAAGTGTCTCCCATAACGGTTTAACATATACAGATATCCTGAAATGTTTGATTATATTTGCTCACTTCACAGTTGAGATTATCAACTGTTTGTGTTACAGCCTTGCGCCATATAGAATGTTCCAACTATACGGGCGGTGACAGACGAGTCTACAGTGCAACAGGTCATCCATTTGGAATAGCAATTCAAGATCGTGTGGCTTACTACACAACATCGGATCCTAACAGGTAATGATTTTCGGGCACTAC
The DNA here is from genome assembly GCA_963995525.1 of Escarpia spicata. NCBI lineage: Eukaryota > Metazoa > Annelida > Polychaeta > Sabellida > Siboglinidae > Escarpia > Escarpia spicata. The sequence continues at coordinate 5,779,916 of OZ023207.1, forward strand.
TTTCCTATATTTCTAAAAACGTTGCGTTGATTATGCGCTCAATGAATTCGACATATACTCCTGTTCTGGAAATGTTTAATTGTGTTGCAGCCTCATCCAGTGCAGGTTATTGATTTTATGCGATGTACTGGACACATTAATTACCAAACAATATTCTTTAAATAAACAAATATAATACACATGTACACACACACGCACACACATATACACTTACACACACACAATTGAAATCTTTCCTGTGCAAATCCTATCTGCCCTGGTTTGGTTTATAAGAAAATGTTATACAATTTACTAAGACTTGCACCTTGTTTAGAACTGGTATTGTTTGACTTGGTGTGGTGAACATATCACCAAATAAATTATACATTTCCTGAACATTCAACCTAATTCCATATCAGTAATGGTCAGACAACACAACATAGCTCGCCTGCACGAACATATGCGTGGTAAACATTATTTCGTTTTAGTTAAAATGGTTCTATAATTATAATGCCACGCCGGCGGTACTGAGTCACGCAGAATTACTAACATTTTGTGACAAAATGGTGCAATCGACGCACGGATAGGCCGAACATCAGCTAATTGCAACGTATAGTGACGTATCTATTGATGTAGTGCTATTGCAAAAAACATAGGCATGCAATGTGTCTTTTGGCAAACATGTACAGCTATAATTAAATAAAGCAACTATTGTAATATTTATGCCAGCAAGTTTGTTATTGCAGTGTTTCTTCAGTTGAACTGAAAGGGGGAAAGAACACTATTCTCGACAGGGGCACTTACAACACAGTTGATGTGTGGGGCATTGCAATATTGCACGGTACGTTCCGTATTTATGCAAATACTTGAATACGGTTACGTGAGTGTGTGTTGTCTGTAGTGTGTCAAATATATCTTGCTTATTTCTCTGCTTTCACCTCATTGAACGCTGCATGGGTTCTACTGGCTTTGTCTTCGCGCGTTCTAACAGGTATCGTACTCCACGTATAACAGGTTAATAGTTCAAACATTATGAGTCAGAGCAGGAGACAGACCACTGCCGACACCAGCGGACGACATCCGACCAATCCCGAGTGACACTACGCTTCAGGAGACACACAACTGTCAAAACCAACGGACGATATCCTGCCTCTCCCGGATGAAACGTCGCTGCAGAAGACAGGCCATACTAAGAAACTGCACACAACCACTACTGGGGATGAAAATGTAGTTTCAGAATAAGCCATGACAAGACGGATGTGTCATTCAAAGTTGGTGGGTGCACTATGACATCCTATAATATGTGTGATATTGTCACTGAGACAAGGTTGCTCCACACACCGTGGTTTCATATTCGCATTATGCGTTACTGTGATTGATATTCTAAATGTTTCTGATCACAGTTACAAAATTAGTCTTTTGACGTTTACGTATAAAGTAATAATATTACGTTTACAGTTACAAAATTAGTCTTTTTACGTTTACGTAAATATATGCCATGTGGTATTTACACAGTTTTATATTTAAATGTCAGATATTTGTTTTATTATGTTATCTCAGAATACATATCGCCTGTAGAAAGTGATTTATCTTACTTGCAAATATGTGTACAGATCATTGATCAATTGCATTGTGCAGTTGTAACTGTGCGGGTGACGCCGTGTTTGTTCAGCTATCATAAAGTTGTGTGTGTAGAAGAACATAGATTATAGGATAACTGTTTGATCCCAGTACCACAGAAAGGAGAATAAGTTCCAGTAGACACAGACTGCAATACATGCAAGTGAAAGATCATCTTACTAAAACATAAATTTTGTATATAAAAAACAAATGTGATTTTCTGAAAAAGGTGTAATTAAATGAGGATTTACCATTGCTTTGTTGTAACCACAGCTTAACCATATCCATAATCAATTTACAGTATATAAGATGTCGTGTGACGAAAATTGAATGGAACTGGCAAACACGGTGCTTCGATACTTTCGTCCAAACTCCGTTTTGTTAAGGAAAGTAGTGTCCATGCAAGTAATGATGATCACAAATGTGTTTATTTGTATCTGATATAAGATTAATGATCACCAGCATTAATTGGTTATGTTAATATATTATGAATTTCAATAACAATTAAGATGTAATCGATCCGCACAGCAAATGTAACACATAAATGCATGATGCGACCCAAAAGTTAACACTAATATTGAGTTTCTAACATTTGTCTTAATTTCATAAAAAACTAAACATCATAACAATAGTGCCTAACTATATACATGTTGAAATAGAGCACCGACGCTGCTGTTTAATTGGATTATCTCTCACGGCAATTATATATGTAAATGTTAGTTAACTGGGCAAAACCAAGACAAGCTCTTCTGGAGATCACAGACAAAGAGGATAAGTAGAAGTATGTATGCATAGTGACTGTTTAACAGTGTTTAACAGTATTCCAGTAACAGGGACACGAATACAAATGTCTACTTGATTATCTCACATAGTATATAGTTTTTCAACGGAAATTGAAATAAACTACATCAGATCATTAGACGATCAACATAAACGTATTTGAAGTAGCTCGTAATATGTTTAAACGGTGGATTGATATTTCTCGTCATTTTCTCGATTTGTTGGGTAGTATTGCTTCAATGAAAATATCTTTATAAATGCTGTGTAACTCAACATTTTGTCTCTGTTTTGAATGATTGCACATGTAAATGAGAAGCTACTGTTTTGTTATTTTCCAGTAGATCCACCGAGAGCGCGGATGCCGGAGATCACAGAGGGGAATGCCATGTAGAATAATCCTAGATCCACCGATCTCTTGGATCCCTGTTAACATAGAGCAGCTGAAGAAAAAAGTTATTTTGACACAAGTATGCACATAAGCGAATACAATCATGTTATCAGAGTAGGTCGTGCTGATATATTCCTTTGTATTAACAGAATAAGTCAAGTTGACAGAGTAATTCATGTTGCCTAGATAAGTCTTTTTAACTCAGTAAGTCATGCCGACACAGTGTGTCTTGTTAACTCAGTAAGTCATGCCGACACAGTGTGTCTTGTTAACTCAGTAAGTCATGCCGACACAGTGTGTCTTGTTAACTCAGTAAGTCATGCCGACACAGTGTGTCTTGTTAAATCAGTAAGTCATGCCGACACAGTGTGTCTTGTTAAATCAGTAAGTCATGCCGACACAGTGTGTCTTGTTAACTCAGTAAGTCATGCCGACACAGTGTGTCTTGTTAACTCAGTAAGTCATGCCGACACAGTGTGTCTTGTTAACTCAGTAAGTCATGCCGACACAGTGTGTCTTGTTAACTCAGTAAGTCATGCCGACACAGTGTGTCTTGTTAACTCAGTAAGTCATGCCGACACAGTGTGTCTTGTTAAATCAGTAAGTCATGCCGACACAGTGTGTCTTGTTAACTCAGTAAGTCATGCCGACACAGTGTGTCTTGTTAACTCAGTAAGTCATGCCGACACAGTGTGTCTTGTTAAATCAGTAAGTCATGCCGACACAGTGTGTCTTGTTAACTCAGTAAGTCATGCCGACACAGTGTGTCTTGTTAACTCAGTAAGTCATGCCGACACAGTGTGTCTTGTTAAATCAGTAAGTCATGCCGACACAGTGTGTCTTGTTAACTCAGTAAGTCATGCCGACACAGTGTGTCTTGTTAACTCAGTAAGTCATGCCGACACAGTGTGTCTTGTTAAATCAGTAAGTCATGCCGACACAGTGTGTCTTGTTAACTCAGTAAGTCATGCCGACACAGTGTGTCTTGTTAACTCAGTAAGTCATGCCGACAAAGTGTGTCTTGTTAAATCAGTAAGTCATGCCGACACAGTGTGTCTTGTTAACTCAGTAAGTCATGCCGACACAGTGTGTCTTGTTAACTCAGTAAGTCATGCCGACACAGTGTGTCTTGTTAAATCAGTAATTCATGTTGTAAGTCAGTTTGATAAAATCCGTGAATGGTAACTGATGATACAAGGCAGAATTTTACTTTTTATTAGAAACTTGCACCAATACATGTGTAGTAAAATAGGATGCCTCGGCAGAGCAGAGTGGAGTTATGTATGAGGGATACATATGCTATCTTGATGGTTTATTTTCTATAAATGAATAATTGTCCATGTAGATACTATATTTTCCATTAGTGATGCTGGTTAAGAAATAAAAAATGTTCGTTTCCTTTTTAGAAGCAAACTTGCACATTTTTTTCTAAACAGTAACCATTAAATACGTTTCAAATAATGTTTTTATTAGGAAGAATATATAATGCGCCATGTATCAAACCAGCTCAAAGGCGATGAAAAATAAGACACGTAGAATTTGGCAATGTGTTAACATAATCCACGAGTCATTCACTAGCTATGGATGCTACTCTATTTCAGTTGAATGACTTTCCCAAAACACCAATCCCATCTCTAGAAGAAAGCCAACGCACGATGTAATTTATTTCGACGACTGACCGGCACACAATGGGTAGCACACTAGGACGTTCTTCAACAATCAACACTGCACTTACTGTTGCATAGACGGAGTACTGTTCGCCATGTGGTGCCGCAGTGGGCACACCCACCGGCCGGGAGCAACTCTTATCCACTGCTTCCGTGTCTGTGTGCATCCGATCGACACCTACTGTCATGCTGCCAGTTGTCGCTGCGATAACGCCTCCTGACATCCGTTAAGACGAATAGTTTTGCTAACATTGTAATGATAATATTTCATTAGGGTGATAAAAACGGCGGCTAGAGATCGCCAGTTTTTATAATCTATTCTGGTAACCACCTGACGTATTCACACACAGTTCGTACATCAATAGTTGCAGAGTTTGGTTTACGACAATAGTGTCAGGATGGAAATATATCATGTTGATTTGACATTCTACATAAATCCGCATACAGAATGCATGTCACATTTGCAATGATTTAATGTCAATAACTGCCATGATGGTATATATACATGCATAACATATTAATTAGTTTCCGCTTGAAATAGTTTAATCTTACTATCAATCAGACTACGAAGTATTGGTCTACATTACACTACAAAATGTAGCATCACATATATTGTTTCGTCAAGCGCTTTAGTGTACAGGTTTGTCCTTTGAGGGATGAACACAACCAATTGTACTGATATTTCCGGTTGAAACAAATCGGTAATAAAACGTACTCCGCGTAATATCCAATAAATCCGGTTTGTACACTAGCAAGCTGTGTGTCGTGTAATTAAATCGTTATTCTACTGGCAGGTGCTATATTATTAAGTGTCGAATTTAATACGCATTTATACTATAGCCACATGCGTGTGGGTGCTCAGAGTGTTGAGTTAATCATAACAATACACTTGTTATTGATGTGCGGGACGACCATGACAGACACGTGACAAATGGTAAAGTTTCCCGGAATTTATGTGGCTGCCACCATAACAGAGATGCGACAACGAAACTTCAGGGTGGATACGTGGGGGCATACAAGACACTTCCGGTTAATGGAATGCGGCGACCGTGGCCGGCACATTATTTCTACACAAATACCCACCACTGTCTGTAGCCAGGTGCTCATTCATACAGTTGAATGAGCTGGAGCAACGTAGAGTGAACGAATTTGCCCAAGATTCGACACCTTCACCACACACAACTCTACCTACACCCAATCTAAATAGCTAAGAATGTAAACCAAATTAAATAATTATATCTCCCTGTAGTTGATGATAAAATAACAATCTGGCAGGAGACGAATAACTTAATTACGAGTCATATGTTACATGCCACAGAGAACCGGGCGAAAGTCATACATGATTGTTCTGCATGAAAGGCAAAGATAGATGTCTAAGTCATGACCCATCAATTTTGTGATTTTGGCAGAAATGCATACCTTATAAACTAATAATTCTACGGCTGGTTTCTTTTCCTCAACAAATAATCCGAAAGTAACAAATACTGAATGTATTGTGGAAGTTTGTAAAGGTTTCCTCAATATCCCATAGGATCCTCCAGACCACGAATTTCCATCGTGGACTATGAACACGCGAGTATAATAAAAATACTTTTTTATTGATCCATGTCAAATGAATTAATGTCATTATACAAGACAGGCCCAGTCGGTGGCAGCACCTACCAACGTTCTGCCACCTGTCGATTATGCACTAACATAACATATAACCTGTCTCATGTTCCAAATTTTGCCGCGGTGTCTCGGTGACCCGGAGAGCTATGCCAGCCGGAGCTTTGGCTCCTGACAGGGTAACCCAAGTTGGACAGGTCGAAGGGTAGAGGCCAGCCAAATAGGGACCACACTCTCCTCGAGACTAAGAGGTTTGCTTGGGGCCAACAACCCCAACTGTAAAAGAATAACTGTTACATAAATATATGCGACAAACTCAAGGGAGCAACATGGCTTGGAAGAGGTTGGGCCTTCAAACAGAAGCAATATGACGCAGTACTGTGAAAGCCGAGAAGAAGCTGTACGACCGAGTGCCCTTCTAAAACAAAGAAAATTACAAAGATTGCTACTTGGAACGTAAAAACAATGTATGAAGCAGGGAAAGCAGCACAGGTAGCAATGCAGATGAAGAACTACAAGATAGACCTGCTTGCACTATGTGAGACCAGATGGTTACATTCTGGCCAAGTGGGACTTACAACAGAAGTTATGGTGATGTACTCGGGACATGACAACGAGGGTGCACTCATTAGCTTGGACGTGATCAACTCCAGAATGATTACTGCCAAATTCATGACGAAAAAATAAGAATATAACGATTAACGTGATACAGTGCTATGCTTCCTCAAACGATGCGGACGAGCATGGGAAAGAAGACTTCTAAAACAGACTGTACAATGTACTTGAAGAACAAGGGCCGAAGGACAATACCATTCTCATGGACGACTTCAACGTATAGATAGGAAATAACAACACAGGTTATGCGCAAGTCATGGGGAAGCATGGATTAGGACAGATGAATGAAGTCGGAGGAAGGTTCGCAGACCTATGAGCCATGAACAGCCTGGTGATAGGAGGAAGTGTCTTCCCACATAAAGGCATTCACAAGGCAACCTGGAGATCACCTAACCATATTACTGAAAACCAAATAGATCACGTGTGTGCTGGACAGACGTTCAGATGGTCGCTGCAGGATGTGAGAGTGCAGAGAGGGGCTGATGCTGTTTCTGATCACTACCTGGTGGTGGCAACACTCAAGCTTCATCTTAAGAGGCACACAGCACAGCGCAGCAGCACAAGAACACGATACAACATAGATCTACTGAAGGACAAGGGAAAGACAGAAAAGTATCGGATCAGCCTCTCGAACAGATACCAGGTGCTACAAGAATTATACGATAGCAACACTGAACTAGAACAGAAGTGGCAACAAACCTTCATGTATATGGGATAACTTAGCTTTATCCCCATTGAGGAGTTGTCCATTGGCATCACCTAATGACCACGGCACCGCTGATAGCTCATAGCTAAGACATCATCTAGGTTGACTTGGCAAGTTTGTGATGCTACAAGTAAACGGCCAAACAAATCACGGTCTGCTTTGCAGCAACTGACTTCCCTTTTCTGTCACCCATTTGAAACACCTTCCTTGATAAAGCAAATGTTTGCTGTTGTTCTTTGGCAACCTTTCATGGATGCTAACGATTGAAGTCTTGATTCGCTTGTCCACAAACTCCTCCAGTAATTGTCTTCCACGATCTTGAGCCGTAGACGAATGTTGGCGAATGACAAAAGTAGTATATTTTAAACAGTCAGTTCTGAAAATGTAAATTCTGAGAAGGCAAAGTGGAGAGAAAGAGAGGAAGGGGAATACCAAGGAGAAGATGGGAGCAGGACATATGCGACTTGTTGGAAGACGTCAACGTGAGAGCAGGGAGACGAACAGTAGACAGAGCAGCGTATCGTGGGATCAATGGGGCAGCTACGTCTAGCAGAGATATGTTGAACTGAAGAGAAAAAGGTGCGGCAGTGGCCACACGTACAGGCCAGAAGCAACTCTTTTCCACAGTCTACGTGTTTAGGTGCATCCGACTGACACCTAGTGTCATGCTGCCAGTTGTTGCTGCGATAACGCCTAATTACATCCATTGAATACGAATAGTTTTGCAAACATTGCAATGATAGTATTTCATTAGGGTAATAACATACGGCGGCTAGAATTCGCTATTTTTTGTGTTTATTCTGGTATCCACCTGACGTATTCACACACAATTCGCACAGCAATAGTTGCAGGGTTTGGTTTACGACGATAGTGTCAGGATGGAAATATACCATGCTGACATGACATCCTACATAAATCCACATCAAAATGCATTTGACGTTTGCAATGATTGAGTGTCAATAAATGCCAAGATGGAATATGTACATGCATAATTAGGTTTCGCTTGAAAAGGTTTAATCCTACTATCAATCAGACTACGAAGTGTTGGTCTGTATTACACCAAGTCCTCAACGTTGTATGGGGAAGCTAAACATGTAGCATCATATATTTTTTCTCGTCAAGCACTTTATTGTACAAGTTTGTCCTCTGAGGGATGAACACAAAACCAACTGTACTGTATGTTGCTACTTCCGGTTGAAACAAATTGGTATTAAAACGTACTCCGCCTAATATCCAATAAATGCGCATTGTACCCTAGCAATATCTGTGTCGTTGCGTTTCAATCATATATGACTGGTTATTAAGTCGTTAATCTACGGGTAGGAGCTATCTTATCAAGCATCGAATTTAATACGCGTTAAAATCTACCCACATGGGTATGGGTGCACAAAGTGTTGAGGTAATCATAAAAATACACCTTTTATTGATGTGTGGTACTGGCATGACAGACACGTGTAAAATGGTAGCACTTCCGAGAATTGGTTTCGCTACCACCAAAACAGTGATGCGATAACGAAACATCCGTGAGGGTACGTGGGGGCACACACGACACTTCTTGTTAATGAAATGCGGCAAAGATAGAGAACTTGATACATGAAGATAGAGAACATGATACGTGAAGATAGAGAACATGATACATGAAGACAGAGAACACTTTCGGGATTTGACTGGCCGCCACGACAGTACTTTTACATCGAGATTTCCGATGGATTCGTCATACATGTACGTCTTACCCACAACATATTTTCACAACAGATTCCCAAGTCAGATCTGACTTCAAGAGTTTTGTGTTAAGGAGAACTTATCAAACGTCTTAGTAGGAATGTGGTTTGTGAAATGAGTACCTACACAGACAAAAAGTTCAATCGAACACCATCTCAATTTATCTGGAAAACATCCAGACACGCTGCAATTAATACTCAAACATTATACACAAATACCCACCACTGTCTATAGCCAGCTGGTCAATTATGCAGGTGAGTGAGCTGGAGCAACGTAGAGTGAACGAACTTGCCCGAGGTTCGACACCGCAACACAGGATTCTAGAGGACGGAGCTCTATCCACTGATTAGTATGTTAGGTACAAATCGTTAGGTGAAATCCGTTACCCGTCGGTGGAATGTGGAAATGAAGTCATTTACAGTGGAAGGTCAAAATATAAGTCAAGGTCAAATATCTAGGTCAAAATCAAATGTCAAGGTCGAGTCTTATCTGTCATTCATGTCATAGTTTGACCTACTGGCCTAGCTAGAAGCGCCACCTGGTGACTCTATATGTCAGTTTGTGGTAACCAGTCCGTGTATTGACCTACCAAGAAGCGCCACCTAGTGAATTATGTGTCAGTTTGGAAGTGATCAGTTCGTATAAGTAACTTGCTTGGTCATTGAACAGTGGGCGCGGTCATGAGGCATAAGCGACTTCCGGCGCCACGCAACGGACATCAATGTAACTATTTATGGTAACGCTATCAACCGCAGACGCCGGATGTCTATTCGATAACACACTTCCGGGAATGGTAGAAATGTAGAGGCAGCTATTACAGTCACATGACTTTAGGTGTTACGGCACTTCCGGTGTAATGTGTCTAGTGTATAACTGGAGTACAACGTAACGTGGTGGCTCCATCTAACGGGTAAAAATTCATTAGTCGGAACATATATACTTAGACCTTCTTCTTCTTCAGTTCAGCATATCTCTGCGAGACGTAGCTGCCCGGATAATCCCACGATACGCGGCTCTGTCTACGGTTCGTCTCCCTGCTCTCATGCGTCTTCCAACAAGTCGCATATGTCCAGCTCCCATCTTCTCCTTGGTATTCCCCTTCCTCTCTTTCTCTCCACTTTGCCTTCTAGGATTGTTTTCTGTAAGGAATCATGTATGTTGATGTGGCCAAAATAACTCAGTTTTAGTATTTTTATTATGTTAACTAGTTGGCAGTCTAATTGCACCACATGGCGAAAAATACTCCGTCTGTGCAACAGCAAGTGAAATGTTGATTGTTGAAGAACGTCGAAGTGTGCTCTCCATGTTGTGACAGTCAATCGTCGGGACAGGTGTACAACTGAAAGAGTGTAACATCCATAGCTTGTGAAAGATTCGTGGATTATTTTAACAAATTGTCAATTCCTTCATATCTTATTTGAAAAGTATTTGATGATTACTGATTTGGAAAAAAATAACACGTTTGCTTCTAACACGGAAACTAACCATTTTAATTTTTAACTAGCATCATAATTGAAAATATGCTATAAATATGGAAAATTATTAATTTGTGGAAAATAAACCATCAAGGCAGCATAAGTATCCCTCATACATAACTCCACTCTGCTCTTCCGAGGCATCCGATTTGACTAGACATGTATTGGTGCAAATTTGTAATAAAAAGTCAGTTAACATTCACGGATTGTACCAAACAAACTTACAGAATTAACATGAATTACTGACTTACAAGACACACTGAGTCGGCATGACTTACTGCGTTAACATGACTTATCAAGTCAAGATGAATTACTCTGTCAACTTGACTTACTCTGTTAATATAACTGAATATATCAGCACGACTTACCCTATTAACATGATTATATTCGTTTACGTGCTTACATATATCAAAATTACTTTTTTGTCAGCTGCTCTATGTCAACTGGGATCCAGATAATCCGTGGATCTACGATATTCCACTTGCCATTACCCTCTGCGATCTCCAGCATCCGCGCTCTCGGTGGACCTACTGGCAAATAACATAACAGTAACTTCTCATATACATGTGCACTCATTCAAAACAGAGACAAACTGGTGAGTTAGACAGCATTTCTAAAGATTGTTTCATTGAAGCAATACTACCCATCAAATCGAGAAAATGACAAGAAATATCAATCCACCGTTTAAACATATTATGATCTACTTCAAATACGTTTATGTTGATCGTCTAATGATCTGATGTAGTTTTCATTTTCAAATTCCGTGGCAAAACTATATACTATGTGAGATAATCAAGTGGACATTTGTATTCGTGTCCCCGTTACTGGAATATTGTTATACACTGTTAAGCACTCACTATGCATACATACTTGTACTTATCCTCTCTGTCTGTTATCTCCAGAAGAGCTTGTCTTGGTTCTGCCCAGTTAACTAACATTTCCATATATCATTGCAGTGAGAGATAATCCAGTTAAATAGCAGCGTCAGTGCTGTATTTCACCGTGCATCATAGCTAGGCACACTTAGTATGTTGTTTAGTCATTAATGAAATTAAAACAAATTTAAGAAAATTAATATTAGTTTAAATGTTTGGGTCGCATCATGCATTTATGTGTTACATGTGCTCTGCGGATCAATTACGTCTTAGTCATTATTGAAATTGATAATATATTTATATAACCAGTTAATGCTGGTGATAATTAATCTTATATCAGATACAAATCAACACTTTTATGATCGTCATTACTTGCATTGCACACGAGGGAAAAGCTTACACGTGTGCGATATGTGGAAATTCATTCTAAGTTTAACTGAATTATCTCTCACTGCAGAAAACTATTCTGAACCAGGATATAAATTCGTTTGTTTAAATGCAAGGAGCGTAGTAAACAAACGATGTGAACTAAACATTATGGTAGAAGATAGTGACCCTCACATAATAGCTTTAACCGAATCATGGGCCACCACTGATATATAAGATGCCGAATTGGGACTAACAAGCTATGTAATGTTCAGGAAAGGTAGAATAGGAAGAGGGGGAGGTGGAGTTAAAAATATATATCCATGCTAATGAAATAAAATTAGAAAGAGAAGCAGATTGCGAAGAAGCTGTTTGGTGTAACGTAGTTACAGAAAATTGAACGTTAACGGTGCGGTTAGTTTATCGAAATCCAAATATAAATGTAGAAGAGAATGAAAAAGTACAAAACGCTATAAGGGAAGTTAGCAAACGGGACTGTATTATTATAGGAGATTTTAACCATGGTCATATACAATGGAAATTTGTACAGTGTACGAGGAGTGAGGACCAACATTTTTTAGTTTTAGTACAATACAGTTTCCTTTCTCAACATGTGCTAGAGCTAAACAGGGGTGAGAATGTGTTAGACATAGTTTTGTCCTCACAGAATGAATTAGTTGACAATGTCAAATTATGTGAGCCTCTGGGAAGTAGTGATCACAACCAGATACATTTTACTATCAAAGTAAAATCAGAAAGAAACAATAAACAGCAGTTCAGGAGATATTTTCACAAAGAAGATATAAGGTAATGAGGAAATATTTAGCAAATATAGACTGGAACCACACACTGAAGAATAAGTCAGCAACAGAATGCAAGAATATCTTAACGAGTGAAATAGAGTGCATCGTTGATAAATTTGCTCCCTTAAAAAAGCAAGGGAAACGGTCCAGAAAGAAATATTTATCGAAAGAAGCCATTAGAAAATGTAAGTACAAACAAACGATGTGGTAGACATATAGACGTACTGAAAATAACGAAGACTACAACACTTATAAAGAAGTGCTAAACCAAGCTACAACTGAAATTCGAAATTCGAAGAGAAGCTATGAACAAAAATTAGTTTGTAATATAAAAAAGACAGCAAGAGTTTTTTATGCATATGTTCGGAGCAAACAGAAAGTTGAGGATAAGGTCGGTCCTCTAGAAGATAGTGCTGGAAATATAATATCAGAGGGATTCTTAATGGCAGAAGACCTGAATGAGTATTTTAGTTCAGTGTTTACCAGGGGTGATATTAATTCACTGCCAGTACCCCAGGCTAAGTTCCAGGAGGCAGACTCAGACTATTTAGGACAGTTAATTGTAACATTAAGAAAGGTTCCGGAAACAAGTCAGAGAACTACAGACCAGTGAGTTTAACGTCAGTTATTTGCACATTATTAGAAAGACTAATTAAAGATCACATGGTGGATTTTCTTGTTAGAGCCATCTTAAAATGGGTGTCTAAAAGCGAGCACATGTTTGACAAATTCGTTATGTTTTTTGGAAGATATCAATAAGTGGGTAGATGAGGGATCACTAGTAGATATCATCTACTTAGATTTTCAGAAAGCTTTCGACAAAGTGCCACATCAAACATTTTTGCTTAAAGTAAAGGCCCGTGGCATAGGAAATGGTTTAATTAACTGGATAGAAAAATGGCTAATTGACAGAAGACAACGGGTAGTAGTTAATGGGGAGGCTTCAAACTGGAAATCAGTTTTGAGTGGGGTACCACAGGGATCAGTATTGGGACCTATATTATTCTTGATATATATCAACGATTTGGACAACGATATAACAAGCAAGGTGTTTAAATTTGCGGATGATACAAAATTGTTTAGAATGATTAAACGTGATGAAGATAGACAGCATTTACAATATTATCTTGACAGATTGATAAAATGGTCTGAAAAATAGCAAATGTTGTTCAATTTTGGGAAATGTAACTGCCTCCACACAGGACATGGAAACGATGATGTACAATATACAAAGGGAGGTTCTGTACTAAGTACTATTGTAAAATAAAAGGATTTAGGGTTAACCATTAGTGCTGATATGAAGGTTTCAGAGCAGTGCGGTATTGCCGCTTCAAAGGGAAATCAAATTCTTGGATTAATTAGGCGAAACATAACGTATAAGAAAAAAGGGCTAATAATACCGCTGTACAAAACAATAGTTAGGCCTCATTTAGAATATTGTATTCAAGCGTGGAGGCCATATCGCAGAAAGGACATAGATATGCTAGAAAGAGTGGAGAGGAGAGCAACTAAAACGATACAAAAACTGAGGGATCTTATTTACGAGAAAATATGCCTAAAATGTGGTTTAACAACACTAGAGACCAGGAGATTGAGAGGAGATCAGATAGAAGTGTTTAAAATATTGAATGGTTATGAAAATATTAATAGAAATATTATTTGTCAGTTAAGAAAGATAGAAGGACCAGAGGACATTAAGTTACATTAGTAAAGGAGCAGTGTAGATTATATATCTAAGAAAGTTCTCGTTCTCACAAAGGACTGTAAATGATTGGAACAGATTATCTCCTGATTGTGTTGGTGCTAGTAGCGTGAATATGTTTAAAAATAAAATCGACACATACCTTAAAAGGGCGGGATACACATATATAACAAGTAGTGGACTCTCAATAAGCCAAAAGGCTTCCTTGTCCACCTGCCATCTAGAATTAATTTTCTGGATGGCTGTCTTGTTAAATCTTTTATGTAATCTCGCATAGCAAGTTGTGAAACGTTTCCTATGTTCAAAAATGTGGAAAGTCATTCAACCGCCCATATATAGTTAGGTGGATAATCACAAAGATTTTTCACTTTAATATACCATTGTGACATTTTGTATACATAACATGTATATTATACAACTTTGATCCCAGACGATTTTCAGATGTAATGTCAATTGAACAGCGCCCCTGGTGGCCTACAGCGCCACCTCGTGATCGAATGTTGCCTGTTTTATAGGTTTGTACTATAGCATCAAAACGGCTTTATCAATTATAACGAAAAATGGCATATGTTAATTGCAATGTATCATTCACAAATATATGCATCTAAGAAAGTTCAAGTCATGAAAATGGATATTGTAGCACAAATCATTTGTGTATAATATTATATTGGACATTACATAGATAATCGAAAGATAATATTTAACATAATTTTACATGTTTTTGATTTAATCTCCATGTTAATGACTTAACGTTCTTAAATACATATATTTGTGAATGTCGTCTTTTATAACGTGCATTTGAATAAATTTAAGCCATTTTTAGTTCTAATTAATGACACGGTGTTGATGCTGTCGCCTAAATACGTAATACCACCAGGGCCTTAAGCAACATGCAAAGTGTCACGATTGTATACCAACATGCACAGTCTTGAGTGTTTTATGTGCTAATCCGCCTAACTGATAGACTCACTGTGCGTGAAATCATCCGTATAGGTGTGAAACGTTTCCTTTGTCTAATGTGTGGATGGAAAGTCATTCATCCGTTCATATAGTCTCACAGTGCACGATATAATTCCACACAGGGTTGAAACCGTTCTCGTGTAAAACATGTGGAAAATCATATTTGCAGTCAGCTGATCTGCGGATACATGAACGATTACACACGGGTAAGAAGCTGTTGATGTGTTTAAAGTGTGGAAAGTCATTCTTGCGTTCGGATTACCTCAAAGTGCATGACAGAATTCACACGGTTGTGAAACCTATACTTTAAGTAACGTGTGGAAAGTCATTCACGCGATCAAGTAATACCACTGTGCACGAAAGAACTCGCCATCTACAACTGCATGAAAAACGCACGGGGTGCGAAACCTTTGATTTGTGGAAAGTGTGGAAAGTGGTTCAGGTGTTTATATGATTTCATAGTGCATATCCAAGTACTGATGCAAATCATTCACGGCTGTAGGATACAATAATTAGTAGACTGTGATAATGTGACGAGAGTGGGAACTGACGTAATACGTAACACCGTGTAGTAGGTAATGAATGACGTCATACAGATGACAAGACGTTCTTTTGGCAAGTGTAGAATACATATATTTGACTTAATGTCTTGATTTTTGTTCCAGACTATTGTGGTCGTGATGCCGTGACATATTGTGGTCGTGAGGTAGTGTTGCATTGTGGTTGTGAGGTCGTATGATAGTGGTACGGTTGGTGGTGATTTCGAAAGGTATTATAGCCGTTAAGTCCATCCTCGCGCGCCAGGGGTCGCTGCTGCTGATTCCGTCAGTGCCAGCCAGTAGTACGGTTTGCGAAACTCTGACTTTAAGCTCAGCCTATGAAATCGCTAACTAGATCAGTGGTTGGCGGCAGGTCAGGTGGTCGTAATAAAACTAATTTCAACCAACCGTGGCTCGTGTCATATGCAATGTTTAGGAAGTAGAAGCAATTATTTGAATACACAATATCACTCAGCTGCTCGTGCTAATGGGCAAACGGGTCATTACATATATTGGGATTCCCAGAAGACGTTTATTCGTCTTCAAATTGGTATTTGCGCTGTTCTCACGGGTGATGAAGTCGCGACTGGCGAAGTCAATTACTAGTTTGAATACGCTAACTTCCGCACTTCACGTAGGAGATCAGCCATGGCTAGTTCTGCATAGCAAACAGCCCTGGCTTGCGAGGATGGTGAGGTCGTCTGGTTGTGGAGTTGTGTCCTGCTGTCAGTATGCTTGATTGTTTGCCGACCTGCCTCCACTCAACGGTCTACTTCCACAATGCTTGATTGTTTGCCGACCTGCCTCCACTCAACTGTCTACTTCCACAATGCTTGATTGTTTGCCGACCTGCCTCCACTCAACGGTCTACTTCCACAATGCTTGATTGTTTGCCGACCTGCCTCCACTCAACTGTCTACTTCCACAATGCTTGATAGTTTGCCGACCTACCTCCACTCAACTGTCTACTTCCACAATTCTTGATTGTTTGCCGACCAGCCTCCACTCAACTGTCTACTTCCACAATACTTGATTGTTTGCCGACCTGCCTCCACTCAACTGTCTACTTCCACAATGCTTGATTGTTTGCCGACCTGCCTCCACTCAACTGTCTACTTCCACAATGCTTGATAGTTTGCCGACCTGCCTCCACTCAACTGTCTACTTCCACAATTCTTGATTGTTTGCCGACCTGCCTCCACTCAACTGTCTACTTCCACAATGCTTGATAGTTTGCCGACCTGCCTCCACTCAACTGTCTACTTCCACAATGCTTGATTGTTTGCCGACCTGCCTCCACTCAACGGTCTACTTCCACAATGCTTGATTGTTTGCCGACCTGCCTCCACTCAACTGTCTACTTCCACAATGCTTGATAGTTTGCCGACCTGCCTCCACTCAACTGTCTACTTCCACAATGCTTGATAGTTTGCCGACCAGCCTCCACTCAACTGTCTACTTCCACAATACTTGATTGTTTGCCGACCTGCCTCCACTCAACTGTCTACTTCCACAATGCTTGATTGTTTGCCGACCTGCCTCCACTCAACTGTCTACTTCCACAATGCTTGATTGTTTGCCGACCTGCCTCCACTCAACTGTCTACTTCCACAATTCTTGATTGTTTGCCGACCTGCCTCCACTCAACTGTCTACTTCCACAATGCTTGATAGTTTGCCGACCTGCCTCCACTCAACTGTCTACTTCCACAATGCTTGATTGTTTGCCGACCTGCCTCCACTCAACTGTCTACTCCCACAATGCTTGATTGTTTGCCGACCTGCCTCCACTCAACTGTCTACTCCCACAATGCTTGATAGTTTGCCGACCTGCCTCCACTCAACTGTCTACTCCCACAATGCTTGATTGTTTGCCGACCTGCCTCCACTCAACTGTCTACTTCCACAATGCTTGATTGTTTGCCGACCTGCCTCCACTCAACTGTCTACTTCCACAATGCTTGATTGTTTGCCGACCTGCCTCCACTCAACTGTCTACTTCCACAATGCTTGAAACAGTATTACAACTCGTAGAACAGCAGTTGTGGACAAATAAAAGATCACCGTTTGTAAATTCAAACACGAATGTGCCTGACGCCGTGCTGTTATCAGTTCGTGCTGTCGTGAATAATACGGCCATATGATAAACGCGTTAAATTATGTAAAAGCTGCCACTTTGAGCAGAACAAAAGCTGTCTACATGTTGTATAACAATAGAAACACATGTTAAGTAATTATTAATAGTCACGCGTCAACAGATTGCACCAGGCCAGCCAGAAAACGCTTATGTAAAACACATTGCAAACAGTGCCGCCATATGTAGAACAATGTGTAACCGTCTTCAGCGTGAGTTATTATCATTCGGTTGTTCGGGGAAGAGAAGACTATAGTTCGCTCTTGACCGTGATCTTCGAAGTATTCGAAGTGCGGTCGCAGAAAAGCAATGAACTCATGTAGTGTCTATCGCATATATACCGCATTGTTAGAGCCCAACGTTGGAGTGTCGAACATTTTGCTTATGTAACTCAGGCGTTCCATGATCCTGTGACACAATCATGTCGTCATACCAGCTTCGTCACCTGTGGTGCTGCACTCTGGTCCTCTGATCGGGATTTACAGAAACCGTCGCCAGTGATCTAATGGAGCAGCGATGGATGTAGGAATATACTATTACTAACTCTAACACAGCATTTTAGGGCGTATACCTTACTGTGCATTCAGCCTGATGACAACTGTTGTGACTTTCCAACTAATTTTCGAGGCCCATTCTATTTTAAAGGTGAAGGTTAGGCCAAGGTCAGATAAATAATTTCGTAATTCCAATTCTACTATATCTCGACACACAAATGACATTAATCAGTATTTTGAAAAGTTAAATTATTTTCGAAAACATTATCCTTTTATTGAATAATTTATGAGTTTGCATAAATCAAAAATGGTCGCCACAACACTAAAGCAGTCAAAGTATGAAAGTGTAGTTGTTTCACCGAGGTGTCCCCGGAGATGGTTCCCTCATCAAACTATTGCACAGGATGGCGACGTCCCGACGAGTAATTATTAGCGTTATTGTTTTTAGTCCTACGGTCAGCGGACGTTTATTTGCTTGTACTGACCAGGTGTTCGGTGGGTGTTTCTGAATAGCACTATACCTGAGCTGTTCAAAACACCGCTTCTTAAGGTACCCGAGCGGTGGTCTGACGTGCTAGGGGATGATGAAGGTGTGAATAATAAAAGATAGGGGTAGGGGTAAATCATAGTTCATTTCATCAACACGTATCGTCCAAACTAGAGCATATGTGGTATCATTGGAAAGGTATTGGAAAACTCTTTCCAATTATGTCTACATATGTTATAAATATTGTAACGCCATTATGACGTCATATGTGTACTATGTTACCAATTACTCTACATTTTAGTCGGTAGTTCACGTAGGTGAAACCTTCTTACCTAGGGAACTTATGCCGCAATGTTTTTCAAGACGTTTGCAATATACAAATCTGAAATCCAATTGTTTTTCACCTGTTAGTGGAAGCCATCATGTAGTTTTACTGATTTATTACAACAAGCGTGATTAGTGAAATAAGAGGGTCGGGGGTATTAGAACACTTCATGAATAGTTACCAGTCATACAATAGCAAATGAGGTATCGTTGAAAATATATTTACTTGTCGTTCCAAATATGTCATAACTATTATGGAATGGTGATATGATGACGTCATATAAATCAGTTCATATGTTAGTGCGTAGTTCTGATATTTGAAACTCTTCCATCATGTGAATTTACGCAACTATGTTTTCAAGACGATCGCAACAAGCAAATGCGAAATTCAGTTATTTCCATCTTGACGTAAAAGCAATCGGGTGGTTGTACTGATTTATTACGACAAGCGAGAATAGTGAAATAAGGGGGTGGGGGTAGATATAAGGGGGTGGGGTTAGGTATCAGTTCAATACAAATCAGCCGAACTGTAGCGTACGATGTATCGTTGGAAAGGTATTTGAATGTTCTTGCCAACAGTGTCATAATGAATAGATAATTAGTATGTAGGGACGTTATACAGACATCATACCTAAACTATTCTATGCAAATCACTCCACATTTTACTTCGTAGGCCAGATAGGTCCGTTTTATAAAATAAATCTGCCTACCTACTGCATATGAGGTATGTTTGTTGGTGGTTATTACAATTATAGGGTTGAAGACAACTTGCGGGATGTAGACATGTTCGAACCGCGTTGATCCATACAGATCGAAGCCTCACAGCTCTCAGAAGTACGCAGGAGAAGTGGCACCGTAACAAATGAGGGCACAAAAAGGTGACTTTCTCTGGATGACATGTTGTGCTCTTTAGAAAACTACACCGATGTGGCGTTGGTGTAGCCCGCAATTCCATAAATATTGCACGTCGACCAAACAGAATTTACGTTGTTTAAGAAATTCTCAAGAAATCATAGAATATAGCAAATTATTGTGGTGAGAAATGTGCGATCGTTCACTATGACTTACCTATTGCGAAGCCTGCCCTTCAGACCCGAGCACAAGAATCACTACATCATGATTATGGCTTCACTTGCGTTCGGCCCATTTCATAAATGGTGTACTCTGCATCATTAGGATATATTCTGGAATATTGATGTAGACCTGAAGTTTTCTGTGATAAAGAAGTGTTAGCTGCTGGTTCGATGAATGGATTCTTGTCAAGAAAACACTTTAACAGTTGCAAGAGATTTCAACCTGTTATTGCGATAGCACCTTCCACAGATTCGTTCAGCTGGAACATTATAATACTAAAGAATACGAAAACGTGCTTAAACAACTGAAGAAGAGTCACACCTCAAGAACATTAAACACTGTTCTAGCATCTCATGTATTTACAGGAATTGCGATCTCATCATATGTACTCATGGCAGAATATGCCAAATCTTCTTCGCAACTCATCGTCACAATTACGCTAGGTGGATGGTACGTTACTCTCTGAATCTGGTCTACATGGAGGTCACCCATGAAGGAATCCGATACATTTTCAAAAATGTGCTCTTTCGATAAGACGCACATGAAGTTTTGGAACAAACGGTTAACAAAGATGCAGACAGGAATCAACGCTTTCACACATTGCATCAAGGCACGAAAGAGATGGACAGTCGCACGACCTCCGAGTTATTTCCTAAACAGTACATTTCTTACACTGAGGGAAAATGGTTCGCAATAACAGAAGCAGAGAGGGCCTGTTGTAGAAACACATAAATGAACTACACGCGATGATAGTCAAACATTATTGCGGTATTGCAAAGTCAATCCTCTACCAAGCTTATTATCTTGCACAAATAATACACATTGTGCGTGAAGTATATTTGAGGGCCTGTTGTAAAAGCACATAAACGAACTACACGCGGCGATACTCAAACATTATGTAGAACAACGAGATCATTCCAACAACGTCCACGTGATTTCAATTGAGCGCTACTATCATCTTCATTCAAGACAGCTCTGACGACATTCCTCGTAGATAAATGGCCTTATTAGTCCAGCGGATAGGTGCAGAAAAATTATGGAATTGTGCACTTTTAAATAAAAGCAAGACACTTTGCTCATATGTTCTATACATCAAGGAAACCATTTTGTAGATTGGAAACATTCCAGATTTTGGTACGTTCAGAAATGGCGGCCATTTAAAAAAACGCCCCGATGACCAATGAGCACCTTCTCCAGTACTGCCCACAAAGGATGGCTACAGGCGGCTTGCATGGTCAGAGGACACCCTCTGAGCGAGATTATCAGTGAGTGCTGGAGTAGGTACTCACTGGTCACTTTGTAGCACATGTAGCGAAAAACGCAAGAGTGTCGCAACCAGTACAATTTAGATCAGATGGGCAAGGATGGAAACTGGATGTCAACAACCACCTGCAAATTGTATGATTTGAAAGCAGACAAACACCTCTAGACATCAGTATTGACAGTGTTAATGATAATTATAAGCGACAGCGAAGATGATAACGAAGAGGAGCCGGTTTACGAGTCATCTAATGAGGAGGACGTTTAACTTGATTTCTGACTTGTTTCAAAATAAACGATATGGACGCGGCTCACAACATTCTATCTGTGTATATGCTTATCATTATTGTTTGTATCGTTTTGATCAGGTGCAAATTCTGGCTGAAGCTAGATCAGGGTGTTAAATTTTATTTTCAACTTTGTGTTTTAACTAGTCATCATGCCAGTGCTCATTTTTGGAGAGGGTTTAATATGTTCTTGGCCGATTTTGGTCATATTAAGACGACTGTAAAGTGGAATTTATTTAAACAATATTGTTGCTCTTACTATGGAGCTCCACTATGGGATCTCCACAGTAAGAGAGTTGCTACTATATGCATAGCGTGGCGAAAGACACTAAGGATGTTGTGGGGTCTAGCACCGCTTACACACGGTGATGTTATATCATTGTTATCGGATAGTTTATTGGTCATATTAAACCAACGGTTCAAACATTTATTAAAAAAGCCATGAATCACTTTTCACCGATTATAAGCAGTGTTGCCAAGATATCTATCAATAAATGTGGATGTTTTATACGAAATGTTACAAATCAAAAATGGTTTTAAGACATGCGCTATTTTAAAAGATAACGATGTCAGCCGTATTATTACGGAAATTACTGCATATTAAAGAATGTGCAATTGCTTTGATCAATGTGCGAAAATAAAGATGTTTTATTTTTTTATTTCACTAATTATGCTTGTTGTAATAAACAATAAAAAACCTACACAATGGCTTCATCTCACAGGTGGAAAACAACTGGATTTCAATTTGGTATGTTTTAAACGTCTTGAAAAACATTGTTGCGGAAACTCTCTAGGTAAGAGGGTTTCACCTACGTGAACTACGAACTAAAATGTAGAATAATTGGTAGCATAGTACACATATGACGTCAAAATGACGTCAATGCACCATAATTACAGATTAATTATGACATCTTTCGAAAGAGTATTTCAATATATTTCCAACGATGCCACACTTTTGGAGTTTGGAAGATATGTGTTTATAAAATGGACTACAATTTACCCCTACGCCCATCTTGTATTATTCACACCTAAGGGCATTCATTATCCCCTAGCACGTCAGTTCACCGCTCGGGAACCTTAAGACGCGGCGTTTTGAACAGCGTAGGTGTAGGGCTATTCAGAAATACTCACCAGATACCTGGTCATTTCAAACAAATAAATGACCGCTGGCTCTTGTTCTATTGATTGTGTTGGTAAAAGAGCGAAACACTGTTGAATCTCTGAAGCGTCACGGTTGAATACCCGCAGTCGCTTTTCTGTTGTTGCAGTAAGGAGGCACGTCAAATACGTTCACTGTACTGTCTGGTGTGATATAAGATAAACGCAAGTTATTTAATATCACTCGAAATCAGTGTGAAAACATCGCGAATGCACATGGTAGGACATTATAGGCATGCCGACACGCTGTACACTTATGTCGTTCAGTTAAACGTTCGTGACCCGTTTGAATCGTTAACGGTTGATGTTGTATTGCACTGAAACGATGCATATAATACGCTCTCCGGTGTGTGTAATGTCATAGCAGGTAAACGCACTCTGTTTACATTAGCATTTTATATCAAATTTTATTATCTGAATACATATACTGAGCAATGTGCAATTCAAAACTGTTATGTATGCAATACATGAATTACTAACTCAGCAGATCCTTGGTTATACATGATGTAATACAAACACTGACTGTTTGTATATTCACTGCGTGTAATGTAAGGACATATATACAACTCGCTGGCTGTAGCGATGCACTAGTGTCACTATCGATTTTCTTTTATATAAGGTAAATATTAAAACAAATTCATAGTGTGGCTCCTACGTAGGAATCTCCCGTCCCTATTAGGACACAATCTTTTATTTGTCTACGATACATTTTATTTGTACCACTTCTCATGGCGGCAGCAACGCGAACTATTACCTAGAAGTTAAATTAATGATATCAGTCTAATGACGCGAGCATCGAATTCAGCCTTCCGTGGTTTCGATTCAGCCGCTCCGTATTCCGTGATTCGTTCTAGAGTCTTGCACATCAGTCACATGAAACTACACGACATTTATACTATGCTATGTGTGGATGTACGCTGAATGATGTTTACTTAATCTCATTGCCACATCGTCCCGTGAACTTCCGGGAACTGTGTTCTTCCTCCTTGCTCCCTGGTACCTGGATGAGCCTCAAGTACGGCAGTTTTCTCGCTGCTTTTGTTCGTTATTTAGATTGTTTCCCATAAGCCGCACCTTACATACGTCTTTCAACTTCCTCCGATCTTCTCAAATATATCTACACGCAGACCTCCTACATCAGCTGTGGTCGTCCCGTTTCCTGTATCATTCATGGTGTTCCAGCTCCCCACTCTGCAATCATCGATTCTTACCAAGTGGCCCGCTCATCTATTCCTTCTCTTCATTTTCCCGTTAGGCGGAATTGCCTTAGCAGAAACATGTATAAATTTCTGATGATGAATGAAAATGATACATGCTATAGGAAATATGACATGGGAATTTTGCCAAATTTTCTACAGAATTCTATAGAATATCCTACCGAATCCTACAGAAAGACAAGTGATTACAGTCTTCTATATATTTTTCTATATAATTATATAGAAAGCAAAGTGGCTATAGGTTATCATATAGAATTCTATAGAATGTTGAGCACACATCTTATGTCATATTTCCTATAGTATACATACTGCAGAATTATAGCAAATACTGTTTAAAACTAAAGAATACTATATAATAAAAAAAAACTATATAATTATAAAATTGTTTGCTAAGAGTGCATTCCAACCCGTTTCCTCAGATCGTTAATCCTTCTATTCTCCTGTTCTTATGGTTCTGTAAAAAACAGTAGTTCTCGCAAACGTGCAACCTCAGCTTTGTTGTGGTTGTTGTTGATATTATTGTGTGTTGTTCTGACGTTGTTGTGGTTATTGTTGTTGATATTATAATTTTTTTGACGTCGTTGTGGTTGTTGTTGTTGTTGTTGTTGTTGATATTATTTTTGTTGTTCTGACGTTGTTGTGGTTGTTGTTGTTGTTGATATTATTATTTTTTTCAGACGTTGTTGTGGTTGTTGTTGTTGATATTATTTGTTGTTGTTTTGATGTTATTGTGGTTGTTATTGTTGATATTATTTTTGTTGTTCTGACGTTGTTGTGGTTGTCATTGTTGATATTATTTTTGTTGTTCTGACGTTATTGTGGTTGTTGTTGTTGATTTTTGTTGTTGTTCTGACGTAGTTGTTGTTGTTGTTGTTCTAACGAAGCTACTGTATCCAGACCACACGAGCTTTCCAGTGTAACACTCGCTCTACGGACGTTTCCTTGTAGCTTTTTCTAAATTGTGCTGTCTGTCGTAATTGTACCTTTCTCCAAGCATCTGCTCCCGCTTGTATCCGCCGTCGCCTGTTCGATCGTATGTCCTATTGTCGTGTATTAAACAATGTCGCCGAAACAAATTGATTGTTGTACACGTGACACTGTCCGTGATAACACAATATTGATTGGTGACTAACTGTGGGAGTACGGCTGACAAATAGATACAATCCTCATGTTTGGATGTATGCGAGTCTATGTATCTGAACCTCCCTCCCTCCCTCCCTCCCTCCCTCCCTCCCTCCCTCCCTCCCTCCCTCCCTCCCTCCCTCCCTCCCTCCCTCCCTCCCTCCCTCCCTCCCTCCCTCCCTCCCTCCCTCCCTCCCTCCCTCCCTCCCTCCCTCCCTCCCTCCCTCCCTCCCTCCCTCCCTCCCTCCCTCCCTCCCTCCCTCCCTCCCTCCCTCCCTCCCTCCCTCCCTCCCTCCCTCCCTCCCTCCCTCCCTCCCTCCCTCCCTCCCTCCCTCCCTCCCTCCCTCCCTCCCTCCCTCCCTCCCTCCCTCCCTCCCTCACTCGATCTGTATACACTCCCGAAGAGTTCTTGGGTACACATACATTATGTGTTATATATTTTTAGATGTAACAAAGCACGAATTATTCATGATCACGTGGTACGCCCCTGTCGTCTGTAGTGACCAGCTGCCTATCAGAGAATGACAGGTAGCTTATTGAATTTTGAATGATGTCAAACAGTATTATATCACATCGCACGCAGAGTCACCACTTCAGTCGACTGACGTTTTCCTGTCAATAGACATCCGATTGCACCAGGAGCTGTTTCAAATTAGAAATGGCGCAGAGATGTTTGAAAAAGCTGACCGGATTCCCGTTGCCTGTCCATTCCTCTTGGTCGCTGTTTCAAGTTTTGATCCAGGCATTGGTGTTATTCTCGGCTACCAGCACAGAAGGTAAGTAGTTACATATTTAAAATATGCAGATCTTATATTGAAATTCTTAAAGGACAAGAATTTCCAATAGTTTTAAGATGGCGTCGTCAATAAAAAACATCACCCAGTCTTAGCGACTACGTCAAGAAGACATATGACGTGTATATTTGTGTACAAAGTTGTAGATCACTGTAGAATTTACGACATACCGTTAAATTTAACCTTACCTGATATAGAAATTCGACATTTTTAAGACGGCGCCCGTCGAAGCCAATCACAATTGCTACAAAAACAAACACGTTTACAACATCCCAACTCTCACAAATGGTAGGAATGTTACCCACTCTAATGTCATTGAGTTGTGTACAGTGATGGTACATACAATATGTATTATATTGTGTGTGACATGTATATTCCGTGTGACATATATAAGTATGTGACGTGAGCATCACGAAATAAAAATGCAAGAAAACGCCCAAAATGTGTTTCCTAACAAAGCTTAGACATGTGCCCTCCCTCCCTCCCTCCCTCCCTCCCTCCCTCCCTCCCTCCCTCCCTCCCTCCCTCCCTCCCTCCCTCCCTCCCTCCCTCCCTCCCTCCCTCCCTCCCTCCCTCCCTCCCTCCCTCCCTCCCTCCCTCCCTCCCTCCCTCCCTCCCTCCCTCCCTCCCTCCCTCCCTCCCTCCCTCCCTCCCTCCCTCCCTCCCTCCCTCCCTCCCTCCCTCCCTCCCTCCCTCCCTCCCTCCCTCCCTCCCTCCCTCCCTCCCTCCCTCCCTCCCTCCCTCCCTCCCTCCCTCCCTGTCCCGGTAAAGCTTAGACATGTGCCCACTTAATGATAGTTACCCCAAATAATGTTTTCACTTGTTTTTTTAAACTGTGTTTTGTGAACCAAGGTCTCTCAGATCACGTAGGTTACATGGTTTCCGTTAAGCATCAGTTACTTAGTACTAAAATAACTTATGCTGATAAAACTTGTTTTGTGTGTGCTGACTTCGACCACA